>JAENPR010001933.1:0-93022 GCA_018135685.1 Themeda triandra | reverse complement strand
AAACGCCTTAACCATGGCATACGATCATGCTTGACCTAGTGTCAAGAGCTGTAGGACACGCACGAACCGTACCGTGCGGTAGCATATTCATGTGTGCAAATATGGCGATTCGAGAGCTGTGGAGCCATGGTTAAGGGCCATTCGGTTCTCGGCGGCAACAAATGCTGTGGTGGAGAGGCTAGAGGTGTCAAAATGCCTTAACCATGGCGTACGGGCATGCTTGACTCGGTGCGGAGCCATAGGATGCGTTGGAACCGACCGTGCGGCAGCATGGTCGTGTGTGCAAATATGGCAGTTCCGGAGCCGTGGAGCCAAGGTTAAGGGCCGTTCGTGCTCTCGAGCGATGGCAAACGCTATGGTAGAGAGGCCGAGGTGTCAAAATGCCTTAACCATGGCGTACGGGCATGCTTGACTCGGTGCCGAGAGCCATAGGATGCGTTGGAACCGACCGTGCGACAAAGCATGGTCGTGTGTGCAAATATGGCAGTTTTGCGCCGTGGAGCCGTGGCTAAGGGCCCTTCGTGCTCTCGGGTGATGAAAAACTCTATGGTGGAGAGGTGAGAGGCATCAAAATGGCTTAACCATGGCGTACGGGCGTGCTTGACCCGGTGCCGAGAGCCGTAGGATGCACGGATCCGGGCCGGCGGCAAAGGTCAAGTGTGTGCAATTATGGATGTTCTGGAGTCATGGAGCTATAGTTAAAGGGCCGTTCGGGCTCTCGGGTGATGACAAATATTGTGGTGGTGAGGCCAGAGGCGTCAAAACGCCTTAACCATGGCGTACGGTCGTGCATGACCTAGTGTCGAGAGCTATAGGACATGCGAACCGGGCTGGCGGTAGCATAGTCGTGTGTGCAAATATGGCGGTTCTAGAGCCGTGGAGCCATGGTTAAGGGCCATTCGGGTTCTCGGGCGGTAATAAACGCTGTGGTGGAGAGGCCAAAGGTGTTAAAATGCCTTAACCATGGTGCATGGGCGTGCTTGACTTGGTGCGAGGAGCCGTAGGACGCATAGGAACCGCCGTGCGGCAAAGAAAGTCGTGTGTGCAAATATGGCGCTTCGGGAGCCGTGGAGCCGAGGTTAAGGGCCGTTCGTGCTCTCGAGCGATGACAAACGCTATGGTAGAGAGGCCCGAGAGGTGTCAAAATGCCTTAACCATGGCGTACGGGCTTGCTTGACTCGGCCGGAGCCATAGGACGCGTTGGAACCGACCATGCGGCAGCAGGGTCGTGTGTGCAAATGTGGCAGTTTTACTGCCGTGGAGCCATGGTTAAGGGCCCTTCAGGCTCTTGGGTGATGGAAAACTCTATGGTGGAGAGGTGCGAGGCATCAAAATGGCTTAACCATGGCGTACGGGTGTGCTTGAACCGGTGCCGAGAGGCGTAGGATGCACAGGATCCGGCCGTGCGCTAGCACAGTCGTGTGTGCAATTATGGATGTTCTGGAGTCGTGGAGCTATAGTTAAGGGCCGTTCGGGCTCTCGGGTGATGACAAACATTGTGGTGGTGGGGCCAAGGGTGTCAAAATGCCTTAACCATGGCATACGGTCGTGCTTGACCTAGTGTCGAGAGCTGTAGGACACGTAGGAACCGGGCCGTGCGGTAGCATAGTCGTGTGTGCAAATATGGCGGTTCTAGGGTGGTGGAGCCATGGTTAAGGGCCATTCGGGTTCTTGGGCGGCAACAAATGCCGTGGTCGAGAGGCCGGCGGTGTCAAAATGCCTTAACCATAGTGCATGGGCGTGCTTGACTTGGTGCGAGGAGCCGTAGGATGCGCAGGAACCGGCCGTGCGGCGGAAAGTCGTGTGTGCAAATATGGCGCTTCTGGAGCCGTGGAGCCGAGGTTAAGTGCCGTTCGTGCTCTCGAGTGACGGCAAATGCTATGGTAGAGAGGCCGAGAGGCGTCAAAATGCCTTAACCATGGCGTACGTGCATGCTTGACTCGTGAGCCGGGAGCCACAAAATGCGTTGGAACCGACCGTGCGGCAAAGATGGTCGAGTGTGCAAATATGGCAGTTTTGGAGCCGTGAGGCATGGTTAAGGGCCCTTCGGGCTCTCGTGTGATGGAAAACTCTATGGTGGAGAGGTGAGAGGCATCAAAATGGCTTAACCATGGCGTACGTGCGTGCTTGACCCGGTGCCGAGAGCCATAGGATGCACAGGATCCGACCTTGCGGCAGCACAGTCGCGTGTGCAATTATGGATGTTCTAGAGTCATGGAGCTATAGTTAAGGGCCATTCGGCTCTCGGGTGATGACAAACATTGTGGTGGTGAGGCCGAGGCATCAAAACGCCTTAACCATGGCATACGATCATGCTTGACCTAGTGTCAAGAGCCGTAGGACACGCACGAACCGGGCCAGTGCGGTAGCATATTCATGTGTGCAAATATGGCGTTCGAGAGCCGTGGAGCCATGGTTAAGGGCCATTCGGGTTCTCGAGCGGCAACAAACGCTGTGGTGGAGAGGCTAGAGGTGTCAAAATGCCTTAACCATGGCGTACGGGCATGCTTGACTCGGTGCGGAGCCATAGGATGCGTTGAACCGACCGTGCGGCGATGGTCGTGTGTGCAAATATGGCGCTTCGGAGCCGTGGAGCCAAGGTTAAGGGCCGTTCGGGCTCTCGAGCGATGGCAAACGCTATGGTAGAGAGGCCAGAGGTGTCAAAATGCCTTAACCATGGCGTACGGGCATGCTTGACTCGGCCGAGAGCCATAGGATGCGTTGGAACCGACCGTGCGACGCATGGTCGTGTGTGCAAATATGGCGCTTTTGCGCCGTGGAGCTGTGGCTAAGGGCCCTTCGGGCTCTCGGGTGATGAAAAACTCTATGGTGGAGAGGTGAGAGGCATCAAAATGGCTTAACCATGGCGTACGGGCGTGCTTGACCCGGTGCCGAGAGCCGTAGGATGCACGGGATCCGGGCGTGCGCGGCACGATCGTGTGTGCAATTATGGATGTTCAGTCATGGAGCTATAGTTAAAGGGCCGTTCGGGCTCTCGGGTGATGACAAATATTGTGGTGGTGAGGCCAGAGGCGTCAAAACGCCTTAACCATGGCGTACGGTCGTGCATGACCTAGTGTCGAGAGCTATAGGACATGCGAACTGGCGGGCGGCGGTAGCATAGTCGTGTGTGCAAATATGGCGGTTCTAGAGCCATGGTTAAGGGCCATTCGGGTTCTCGGGGCGGTAATAAACGCTGTGGTGGAGAGGCCAAAGGTGTTAAAATGCCTTAACCATGGTGCATGGGCGTGCTTGACTTGGTGCGAGGAGCCGTAGGACGCATAGGAACCGGCCGTGCGGCGGCAAAGTCGTGTGTGCAAATATGGCAGCTTCGGAGCCGTGGAGCCGAGGTTAAGGGCCGTTCGAGCTCTCGAGCGATGACAAACGCTATGGTAGAGAGGCCGAGGTGTCAAAATGCCTTAACCATGGCGTACGGGCTTGCTTGACTCGGTCGGGAGCCATAGGACGCGTTGGAACCGACCATGCGGCGGCATGGTCGTGTGTGCAAATGTGGCGGTTTCTTGCCGTGGAGCCATGGTTAAGGGCCCTTCAGGCTCTTGGGTGATGGAAAACTCTATGGTGGAGAGGTGCGAGGCATCAAAATGGCTTAACCATGGCGTACGGGTGTGCTTGAACCGGTGCCGAGAGGCGTAGGATGCACAGGATCCGGCCGTGCGCTAGCACAGTCGTGTGTGCAATTATGGATGTTACGAGTCGTGGAGCTATAGTTAAGGGCCGTTCGGGCTCTCGGGTGATGACAAACATTGTGGTGGTGGGGCCGGAGGTGTCAAAACGCCTTAACCATGGCATACGGTCGTGCTTGACCTAGTGTCGAGAGCCGTAGGACACGTAGGAACCGGGTGCGGTAGCATAGTCGTGTGTGCAAATATGGCGCTTCTAGGGTGGTGGAGCCATGGTTAAGGGCCATTCGGGTTCTTGGGCGGCAACAAATGCTGTGGTCGAGAGGCCGGTGTCAAAATGCCTTAACCATAGTGCATGGGCGTGCTTGACTTGGTGCGAGGAGCCGTAGGATGCGCAGGAACCGGCCGTGCGGCAAAGAAAGTCGTGTGTGCAAATATGGCGCTTCGGAGCCGTGGAGCCGAGGTTAAGTGCCGTTCGGCTCTCGAGTGACGGCAAATGCTATGGTAGAGAGGCCAGAGGCGTCAAAATGCCTTAACCATGGCGTACAAGCATGCTTGACTCGGAGCATCACAAAATGCGTTGGAACCGACCGTGCGGCAGCATGGTCGTGTGTGCAAATATGGCAGTTTTGGAGCCGTGGAGGCATGGTTAAGGGCCCTTCAGGCTCTCAGGTGATGGAAAACTCTATGGTGGAGAGGTGAGAGGCATCAAAATGGCTTAACCATGGCGTACAGGCGTGCTTGACCCGGTGCCGAGAGCCATAGGATGCACAGGATCCGACCTTGCGGCAGCACAGTCGCGTGTGCAATTATGGATGTTCTGGAGTCATGGAGCTATAGTTAAGGGCCGTTCAGGCTCTCGGGTGATGGCAAACATTGTGGTGGTGAGGCCAGAGGCATCAAAACGCCTTAACCATGGCATACGATCATGCTTGACCTAGTGTCAAGAGCTGTAGGACACGCACGAACCGGCTGTGCGGTAGCATATTCATGTGTGCAAATATGGCAGTTCTAGAGCCGTGGAGCCAAGGTTAAGGGCCATTCGGGCTCTCGAGCTACGGCAAATGCTGTGGTGGAGAGGCCAGAGGTGTCAAAATGCCTTAACCATGGCGTACGGGCATGCTTGACTCGGTGCCAGGAGCCATAGGATGCGTTGGAACCGACCATGCGGCAGCATGGTTGTGTGTGCAAATATGGCGGTTACGGAGCCGTGGAGCCAAGGTTAAGGGCCGTTCGGGCTCTCGAGCGATGGCAAACGCTATGGTAGAGAGGCCGAGGTGTCAAAATGCCTTAACCATGGCGTACGGGCATGCTTGACTCGCCGAGAGCCATAGGATGCGTTGGAACCGACCGTGCGGCAAAGCATGGTCGTGTGTGCAAATATGGCGCTTTGCGGCCGTGGAGCCGTGGCTAAGGGCCCTTCGGGCTCTCGGGTGATGAAAAACTCTATGGTGGAGAGGTGAGAGGCATCAAAATGGCTTAACCATGGCGTACGGGCGTGCTTGACCCGGTGCCGAGAGCCGTAGGATGCACGGGATCCGGGCGTGCGGCGGCACGGACGTGTGTGCAATTATGGATGTTCGGAGTCATGGAGCTATAGTTAAAGGGCCGTTCGGGCTCTCGGGTGATGACAAATATTGTGGTGGTGAGGCCGGGCGTCAAAAGCCTTAACCATGGCGTACGGTCGTGCATGACCTAGTGTCGAGAGCTATAGGACATGCAGAACCGGGCCGTGCGGTAGCATAGTCGTGTGTGCAAATATGGCGGTTCTAGAGCCGTGGAGCCATGGTTAAGGGCCATTCGGGTTCTCGGGCGGTAATAAACGCTGTGGTGGAGAGGCCAAAGGTGTTAAAATGCCTTAACCATGGTGCATGGGCGTGCTTGACTTGGTGCGAGGAGCCGTAGGACGCATAGGAACCGTGCGTGCGGCAAAGAAAGTCGTGTGTGCAAATATGGCGGTTCGGAGCCGTGGAGCCGAGGTTAAGGGCCGTTCGGGCTCTCGAGCGATGACAAACGCTATGGTAGAGAGGCCGGAGGTGTCAAAATGACTTAACCATGGCGTACGGGCTTGCTTGACTCAGTGCCGGGAGCCATAGGACGCGTTGGAACCGACCATGCGGCAGCATGGTCGTGTGTGCAAATGTGGCAGTTTTACTGCCGTGGAGCCATGGTTAAGGGCCCTTTAGGCTCTCGGGTGATGGAAAACTCTATGGTGGAGAGGTGCGAGGCATCAAAATGGCTTAACCATGGCGTACGGGTGTGCTTGAACCGGTGCCGAGAGGCGTAGGATGCACAGGATCTGGCCGTGCGCTAGCACAGTCGTGTGTGCAATTATGGATGTTCTGGAGTCGTGGAGCTATAGTTAAGGGCCGTTCGGGCTCTCGGGTGATGACAAACATTGTGGTGGTGGGGCCAGAGGTGTCAAAACGCCTTAACCATGGCATACGGTCGTGCTTGACCTAGTGTCGAGAGCTGTAGGACACGTAGGAACCGGCTGTGCGGTAGCATAGTCGTGTGTGCAAATATGGCAGTTCTAGGGTGGTGGAGCCATGGTTAAGGGCCATTCGGGTTCTTGGGCGGCAACAAATGCTGTGGTCGAGAGGCCAGCGGTGTCAAAATGCCTTAACCATAGTGCATGGGCATGCTTGACTTGGTGCGAGGAGCCGTAGGATGCGCAGGAACCGGCCGTCCGGCAAAGAAAAGTCGTGTGTGCAAATATGGCGGTTCTGAGCCGTGGAGCCGAGGTTAAGTGCCGTTCGGCTCTCGAGTGACGGCAAATGCTATGGTAGAGAGGCCGGGGGCATCAAAATGCCTTAACCATGGCGTACGTGCATGCTTGACTCGGAGCCGGGAGCCACAAAATGCGTTGGAACCGGCCGTGCGGCGGCATGGTCGAGTGTGCAAATATGGCGTTTTGGAGCCGTGGAGGCATGGTTAAGGGCCCTTTAGGCTCTCGGGTGATGGAAAACTCTATGGTGGAGAGGTGAGAGGCATCAAAATGGCTTAACCATGGCGTACGGGCGTGCTTGACCCGGTGCCGAGAGCCATAGGATGCACGGGATCCGACCTTGCGGCGACAACGATCGCGTGTGCAATTATGGATGTTCTGAGTCATGGAGCTATAGTTAAGGGCCGTTCGGGCTCTCGGGTGATGACAAACATTGTGGTGGTGAGGCCGGAGGCATCAAAAGGCCTTAACCATGGCATACGATCATGCTTGACCTAGTGTCAAGAGTCAGTAGGACACGCACGAACCGGCCGTGCGGTAGCATATTCATGTGTGCAAATATGGCGGTTCGAGAGCCGGGGAGCCATGGTTAAGGGCCATTCGGGTTCTCGAGGCAACAAACGCTGTGGTGGAGAGGCTAGAGGTGTCAAAATGCCTTAACCATGGCGTACGGGCATGCTTGACTCGGTGCCGGGAGCCATAGGATGCGTTGGAACCGGCCGTGCGGCGGATGGTCGTGTGTGCAAATATGGCGGTTCCGGAGCCGTGGAGCCAAGGTTAAGGGCCGTTCGGGCTCTCAAGCGATGGCAAACGCTATGGTAGAGAGGCCGAGGTGTCAAAATGCCTTAACCATGGCGTACGGGTATGCTTGACTCGGTGCCGAGAGCCATAGGATGCGTTGGAACCGACCGTGCGACGGCATGGTCGTGTGTGCAAATATGGCGGTTTTGCGGCCGTGGAGCCAGGGCTAAGGGCCCTTCGGGCTCTCGGGTGATGAAAAACTCTATGGTGGAGAGGTGAGAGGCATCAAAATGGCTTAACCATGGCGTACGGGCGTGCTTGACCCGGTGCCGAGAGCCGTAGGATGCACGGGATCCGGGCGTGCGGCGGCACGGTCGTGTGTGCAATTATGGATGTTACGGAGTCGTGGAGCTATAGTTAAAGGGCCGTTCGGGCTCTCGGGTGATGACAAATATTGTGGTGGTGAGGCCGGGCGTCAAAACGCCTTAACCATGGCGTACGGTCGTGCATGACCTAGTGTCGAGAGCTATAGGACATGCGAGGAACGGGCCGTGCGGCAGCACAGTCGTGTGTGCAATTATGGATGTTCTAGAGTCGTGGAGCCATGGTTAAGGGCCATTCGGGTTCTCGGGCGGTAATAAACGCTGTGGTGGAGAGGCCAAAGGTGTTAAAATGCCTTAACCATGGTGCATGGGCGTGCTTGACTTGGTGCGAGGAGCCGTAGGACGCATAGGAACCGGCCGTGCGGCAGCAAAGTCGTGTGTGCAAATATGGCGGTTACGGAGCCGTGGAGCCGAGGTTAAGGGCCGTTCAGGCTCTCGAGCGATGACAAACTCTATGGTAGAGAGGCCAGAGGTGTCAAAATGCCTTAACCATGGCATACGGGCTTGCTTGACTCAGTGCCGGGAGCCATAGGACGCGTTGGAACCGACCATGCGGCAGCATGGTCGTGTGTGCAAATGTGGCAGTTTTACTGCCGTGGAGCCATGGTTAAGGGCCCTTCAGGCTCTCGAGTGATGGAAAACTCTATGGTGGAGAGGTGAGAGGCATCAAAATGGCTTAACCATGGCGTACGGGTGTGCTTGAACCGGTGCCGAGAGCCATAGGATGCACAGGATCCGGCCGTGCGCCAGCACAGTCGTGTGTGCAATTATGGATGTTCTGGAGTCGTGGAGCTATAGTTAAGGGCCGTTCGGGCTCTCGGGTGATGACAAACGCTATGGTAGAGAGGCCAGAGGTGTCAAAATGCCTTAACCATGGCATACGGTCGTGCTTGACCTAGTGTCGAGAGCTGTAGGACACGTAGGAACCGGCTGTGCGGTAGCATAGTCGTTTGTGCAAATATGGCAGTTCTAGAGCGGTGGAGCCATGGTTAAGGGCCATTCGGGTTCTTGGGCGACAACAAATGCTGTGGTCGAGAGGCCAGTGGTGTCAAAAAGCCTTAACCATAGTGCATGGGCATGCTTGACTTGGTGCGAGGAGCCGTAGGATGCGCAGGAACCGGCCGTGCGGCAGCAAAGTCGTGTGTGCAAATATGGCAGTTCTGGAGCCGTGGAGCCGAGGTTAAGTGCCGCTCAGGCTCTCGAGTGACGGCAAACGCTATGGTAGAAAGGCCAGAGGTGTCAAAATGCCTTAACCACGGTGTACAGGCATGCTTGACTCAGAGCCGGGAGCCATAAAATGCGTTGGAAACGACCGTGCGGCAGCATGGTCGAGTGTGCAAATATGGCAGTTTTGGAGCCGTGGAGGCATGGTTAAGGGCCCTTCAGGCTCTCAGGTGATGGAAAACTCTATGGTGGAGAGGTGAGAGGCATCAAAATGGCTTAACCATGGCGTACAGGCGTGCTTGACCCGGTGCCGAGAGCCATAGGATGCACGGATCCGGCCGTGCGGCAAAGCACGGTCGTGTGTGCAATTATGGATGTTAGAGTCGTGGAGCTATAGTTAAGGGCCGTTCGGGCTCTCGGGTGATGACAAACATTGTGGTGGTGAGGCCGGAGGCATCAAAACGCCTTAACCATGGCATACGGTCATGCTTGACCTAGTGTCAAGAGGCAGAGGACACGCACGAACCGGGCCGTGCGGTAGCATATTCGTGTGTGCAAATATGGCTGTTCTAGAGCCGTGGAGCCATGGTTAAGGGCCATTCAGGTTCTCGGGCGGCAACAAACGCTGTGGTGGAGAGGCTAGAGGTGTCAAAATGCCTTAACCATGGCATACGGGCATGCTTGACTCGGTGCGGGAGCCATAGGATGCGTTGGAACCGGCCGTGCGGCGGCATGGTCGTGTGTGCAAATATGGCGGTTCGAGCCGTGGAGCCAAGGTTAAGGGCGTTCGGGCTCTCGAGCGATGGCAAACGCTATGGTAGAGAGGCCGAGGTGTCAAAATACCTTAACCATGGCGTACGGGCATGCTTGACTCGGTGCCGAGAGCCATAGGATGCGTTGGAACCGACCGTGCGGCGGCATGGTCGTGTGTGTAAATATGGCGGTTTTGCGGCCGTGGAGCTATGGTTAAGGGCCCTTCGGGCTCTCGGGTGATGAAAAACTCTATGGTGGAGAGGTGAGAGGCATCAAAATGGCTTAACCATGGCGTACGGGCGTGCTTGACCCGGTGCCGAGAGCCGTAGGATGCACAGGATCCGGGCGTGCGGCGGCACGGTCGTGTGTGCAATTATGGATGTTCGGAGTCGTGGAGCTATAGTTAAGGGCCATTCGGGCTCTCGGGTGATGACAAATATTGTGGTGGTGAGGCCGGGCGTCAAAACGCCTTAACCATGGCATACGGTCGTGCTTGACCTAGTGTCGAGAGCTATAGGACATGCGGGAACTAAGCGTGCGGTAGCATAGTCGTGTGTGCAAATATGGCGGTTCTAGAGCCGTGGAGCCATGGTTAAGGGCCATTCGGGTTCTCGGGCGGTAATAAACGCTGTGGTGGAGAGGCCAAAGGTGTTAAAACACCTTAACCATGGTGCATGGGCGTGCTTGACTTGGTGCGAGGAGCCGTAGGACGCATAGGAACCGGCCGTGCGGCGGAAAGTCGTGTGTGCAAATATGGCGGTTACGGAGCCGTGGAGCCGAGGTTAAGGGCCATTCGGGCTCTTGAGCGATGACAAACACTATGGTAGAGAGGCCGAGGTGTCAAAATGCCTTAACCATGGCGTACGGGCTTGCTTGACTCGGTCGGGAGCCATAGGACGCTGCGTTGGAACCGACCATGCGGCGGCATGGTCGTGTGTGCAAATGTGGCGGTTTTTGCTTGCCGTGGAGCCATGGTTAAGGGCCCTTTAGGCCCTCGGGTGATGGAAAACTCTATAGTGGAGAGGTGAGAGGCATCAAAATGGCTTAACCATGGCGTACGGGTGTGCTTGAACCGGTGCCGAGAGCCGTAGGATGCACGGGATCGGCCGTGCGCCGACAAGTCGTGTGTGCAATTATGGATGTTCGAGTCGTGGAGCTATAGTTAAGGGCCATTCGGGCTCTCGGGTGATGACAAACATTGTGGTGGTGGGGCCAGAGGTGTCAAAATGCCTTAACCATGGCATACGGTCGTGCTTGACCTAGTGTCGAGAGCTGTAGGACACGTAGGAACCGGCTGTGCGGTAGCATAGTCGTGTGTGCAAATATGGCAGTTCTAGAGCGGTGGAGCCATGGTTAAGGGCCATTCGGCTTCTTGGGTGGCAACAAATGCTGTGGTCGAGAGGCCAGCGGTGTCAAAATGCCTTAACCATAGTGCATGGGAGTGCTTGACTTGGTGCGAGGAGCCGTAGGATGTGCAGGAACCGGCCGTGCGGCAGCAAAGTCGTGTGTGCAAATATGGCAGTTCTGGAGCCGTGGAGCCGAGGTTAAGTGCCGTTCAAGCTCTCGAGTGATGGCAAACGCTATGGTAGAGAGGCCAGAGGTGTCAAAATGCCTTAACCATGGCGTACAGGCATGGTTGACTCAGAGCCGAGAGCCATAAAATGCGTTGGAACCGACCGTGCGGCAGCATGGTCGAGTGTGCAAATATGGCAGTTTTGGAGCCGTGGAGGCATGGTTAAGGGCCCTTCAGGCTCTCGGTGATGGAAAACTCTATGGTGGAGAGGTGAGAGGCATCAAAATGGCTTAACCATGGCGTACGGGTGTGCTTGAACCGGTGCCGAGAGCCGTAGGATGCACGGGATCCGGCCGTGCGCCGGCACGTCGTGTGTGCAATTATGGATGTTACGGAGTCGTGGAGCTATAGTTAAGGGCCGTTCGGGCTCTCGGGTGATGACAAACATTGTGGTGGTGGGGCCGGAGGTGTCAAAACGCCTTAACCATGGCATACGGTCGTGCTTGACCTAGTGTCGAGAGCTGTAGGACACGTAGGAACCGGGCTGTGCGGTAGCATAGTCGTGTGTGCAAATATGGCGGTTCTAGGGTGGTGGAGCCATGGTTAAGGGCCATTCGGGTTCTTGGGCGGCAACAAATGCCGTGGTCGAGAGGCCGAGGTGTCAAAATGCCTTAACCATAGTGCATGGGCGTGCTTGACTTGGTGCGAGGAGCCGTAGGATGCGCAGGAACCGGCCGTGCGGCAAAGCAAAGTCGTGTGTGCAAATATGGCGGTTACGGAGCCGTGGAGCCGAGGTTAAGTGCCGTTCGGGCTCTCGAGTGACGGCAAATGCTATGGTAGAGAGGCCGAGGGTCAAAATGCCTTAACCATGGCGTACGTGCATGCTTGACTCGAGCCGGAGCCACAAAATGCGTTGGAACCGACCGTGCGGCGGATGGTCGAGTGTGCAAATATGGCGGTTTGGAGCCGTGGAGGCATGGTTAAGGGCCCTTCGGGCTCTCGGTGATGGAAAACTCTATGGTGGAGAGGTGAGAGGCATCAAAATGGCTTAACCATGGCGTACATGCGTGCTTGACCCGGTGCCGAGAGCCATAGGATGCACGGGATCCGACCTTGCGGCAGCACGGCAAGATCGCGTGTGCAATTATGGATGTTCTCGAGTCATGGAGCTATAGTTAAGGGCCGTTCGGGCTCTCGGGTGATGACAAACATTGTGGTGGTGAGGCCGAGGCATCAAAACGCCTTAACCATGGCATACGATCATGCTTGACCTAGTGTCAAGAGTCAGAGGACACGCACGAACCGGCATGTGCGGTAGCATATTCATGTGTGCAAATATGGCGTTCGAGAGCCGTGGAGCCATGGTTAAGGGCCATTCGGTTCTCAGCGGCAACAAACGCTGTGGTGGAGAGGCTAGAGGTGTCAAAATGCCTTAACCATGGCGTACGGGCATGCTTGACTCGGTGCCAGGAGCCATAGGATGCGTTGGAACCGACCGTGCGGCAAGCATGGTCGTGTGTGCAAATATGGCGGTTACGGAGCCATGGAGCCAAGGTTAAGGGCCGTTCAAGCTCTCAAGCGATGGCAAACGCTATGGTAGAGAGGCCGAGGTGTCAAAATGCCTTAACCATGGCGTACGGGTATGCTTGACTCGGTGCCGAGAGCCATAGGATGCGTTGGAACCGACCGTGCGACGGATGGTCGTGTGTGCAAATATGGCGTTTTGCGGCCGTGGAGCTGTGGCTAAGGGCCCTTCGGGCTCTCGGGTGATGAAAAACTCTATGGTGGAGAGGTGAGAGGCATCAAAATGGCTTAACCATGGCGTACGGGGCGTGCTTGACCCGGTGCCGAGAGCCGTAGGATGCACGGGATCCGGCCGGCGGCAAGCACAAATGGGTGTGTGCAATTATGGATGTTCTGGAGTCGTGGAGCTATAGTTAAAGGGCCGTTCGGGCTCTCGGGTGATGACAAATATTGTGGTGGTGAGGCCAGAGGCGTCAAAACGCCTTAACCATGGCGTACGGTCGTGCATGACCTAGTGTCGAGAGCTATAGGACATGCAGGAACTGGCTGTGCGGTAGCATAGTCGTGTGTGCAAATATGGCAGTTCTAGAGCTGTGGAGCCATGGTTAAGGGCCATTCGGGTTCTCGGGCGGTAATAAACGCTGTGGTGGAGAGGCCAAAGGTGTTAAAATGCCTTAACCATGGTGCATGGGCATGCTTGACTTGGTGCGAGGAGCCGTAGGACGCATAGGAACCGGCCGTGCGGCAAAGAAAGTCGTGTGTGCAAATATGGCGGTTGGAGCCGTGGAGCCGAGGTTAAGGGCCGTTCGGGCTCTCGAGCGATGACAAACGCTATGGTAGAGAGGCCGAGGTGTCAAAATGCCTTAACCATGGCGTACGGGCTTGCTTGACTCGGTCGGAGCCATAGGACGCGTTGGAACCGACCATGCGGCGGCATGGTCGTGTGTGCAAATGTGGCGTTTTACCGCCGTGGAGCCATGGTTAAGGGCCCTTCAGGCTCTCGAGTGATGGAAAACTCTATGGTGGAGAGGTGAGAGGCATCAAAATGGCTTAACCATGGCGTACGGGTGTGCTTGAACCGGTGCCGAGAGCCATAGGATGCACGGATCCGGCCGTGCGCCGGACACGTCGTGTGTGCAATTATGGATGTTCGAGTCGTGGAGCTATAGTTGAGGGCCGTTCGGGCTCTCGGGTGATGACAAACATTGTGGTGGTGGGGCCGAGGTGTCAAAACGCCTTAACCATGGCATACGGTCGTGCTTGACCTAGTGTCGAGAGCCGTAGGACACGTAGGAACCGGCCGTGCGGTAGCATAGTCGTGTGTGCAAATATGGCGGTTCTAGAGTGGTGGAGCCATGGTTAAGGGCCATTCGGCTTCTTGGGTGGCAACAAATGCTGTGGTTGAGAGGCCGCGGTGTCAAAATGCCTTAACCATAGTGCATGGGAGTGCTTGACTTGGTGCGAGGAGCCGTAGGATGTGCGAGAACCGGCCGTGCGGCAAAGAAAGTCGTGTGTGCAAATATGGCGTTCCGGGAGCCGTGGAGCCGAGGTTAAGTGCCGTTCAAGCTCTCGAGTGATGGCAAACGCTATGGTAGAGAGGCCGAGGTGTCAAAATGCCTTAACCATGGCGTATGGCATGGTTGACTCGAGCCGAGAGCCATAAAATGCGTTGGAACCGACCGTGCGGCAGCATGGTCGAGTGTGCAAATATGGCAGTTTTGGAGCCGTGGAGGCATGGTTAAGGGCCCTTCAGGCTCTCAGGTAATGGAAAACTCTATGGTGGAGAGGTGAGAGGCATCAAAATGGCTTAACCATGGCATACAGGCGTGCTTGACCCGGTGTTGAGAGCCATAGGATGCACAGGATCCGAGCGTGCGGCAAAGACAACAGTGTGTGCAATTATGGATGTTCGAGTCGTGGAGTCAGTAGTTAAGGGCCGTTCGTGCTCTCGGGTGATGACAAACATTGTGGTGGTGAGGCCGAGGCATCAAAACGCCTTAACCATGGCATACGGTCATGCTTGACCTAGTGTCAAGAGTCAGTAGGACACGCACGAACCGGCCAAAACGGTAGCATATTCGTGTGTGCAAATATGGCGCTTCTAGAGCCGTGGAGCCATGGTTAAGGGCCATTCAGTTCTCGGCGGCAACAAACGCTGTGGTGGAGAGGCTAGAGGTGTCAAAATGCCTTAACCATGGCATACGGGCATGCTTGACTCGGTGCGGGAGCCATAGGATGCGTTGGAACCGACCGTGCGGTAGCATGGTCGTGTGTGCAAATATGGCGGTTACGGAGCCGTGGAGCCAAGGTTAAGGGCTGTTCGGGCTCTCGAGCGATGGCAAACGCTATGGTAGAGAGGCCGAGAGGTGTCAAAATACCTTAACCATGGCGTACGGGCATGCTTGACTCGGTCTGCGAGAGCCATAGGATGCGTTGGAACCGACCGTGCGGTAGCATGGTCGTGTGTGTAAATATGGCGGTTTGCGGCCGTGGAGCTATGGTTAAGGGCCCTTCGGGCTCTCGGGTGATGAAAAACTCTATGGTGGAGAGGTGAGAGGCATCAAAATGGCTTAACCATGGCGTACGGGCGTGCTTGACCCGGTGCCGAGAGCCGTAGGATGCACGGATCCGGGCGTGCGGCAGCACGGTCGTGTGTGCAATTATGGATGTTCGAGTCGTGGAGCTATAGTTAAGGGCCATTCGGGCTCTCGGGTGATGACAAATATTGTGGTGGTGAGGCCGAGGCGTCAAAATGCCTTAACCATGGCATACGGTCGTGCTTGACCTAGTGTCGAGAGCTATAGGACATGCGAACCGGGCCGTGCGGTAGCATAGTCGTGTGTGCAAATATGGCAGTTCTAGAGCCGTGGAGCCATGGTTAAGGGCCATTCGGGTTCTCGGGCGGAAATAAACGCTGTGGTGGAGAGGCCAAAGGTGTTAAAACACCTTAACCATGGTGCATGGGCGTGCTTGACTTGGTGCGAGGAGCCGTAGGACGCATAGGAACCGGCCGTGCGGGCAAAGAAAAGTCGTGTGTGCAAATATGGCGCTTCGGAGCCGTGGAGCGAGGTTAAGGGCCATTCGGGCTCTTGAGCGACGACAAACACTATGGTAGAGAGGCCGAGGTGTCAAAATGCCTTAACCATGGCGTACGGGCTTGCTTGACTCGGTCCGGGAGCCATAGGACGCGTTGGAACCGACCATGCGGCAGCATGGTCGTGTGTGCAAATGTGGCGGTTTTTTACTTGCCGTGGAGCCATGGTTAAGGGCCCTTTAGGCCCTCGGGTGATGGAAAACTCTATGGTGGAGAGGTGAGAGGCATCAAAATGGCTTAACCATGGCGTACGGGTGTGCTTGAACCGGTGCCGAGAGCCGTAGGATGCACAGGATCCGGCCGTGCGCCAGCACAGTCGTGTGTGCAATTATGGATGTTCTGGAGTCGTGGAGCTATAGTTAAGGGCCATTCGGGCTCTCGGGTGATGACAAACATTGTGGTGGTGGGGCCAGAGGTGTCAAAATGCCTTAACCATGGCATACGGTCGTGCTTGACCTAGTGTCGAGAGCTGTAGGACACGTAGGAACCGGCTGTGCGGTAGCATAGTCGTGTGTGCAAATATGGCAGTTCTAGAGCGGTGGAGCCATGGTTAAGGGCCATTCGGCTTCTTGGGTGGCAACAAATGCTGGGGTCGAGAGGCCAGCGGTGTCAAAATGCCTTAACCATAGTGCATGGGAGTGCTTGACTTGGTGCGAGGAGCCGTAGGATGTGCGGAACCGCCGTGCGGCAAAGAAAGGCAAGTCGTGTGTGCAAATATGGCGGTTCGGAGCCGTGGAGCCGAGGTTAAGTGCCGTTCAAGCTCTCGAGTGATGGCAAACGCTATGGTAGAGAGGCCGAGGTGTCAAAATGCCTTAACCATGGCGTACGGGCATGGTTGACTCGGAGCCGAGAGCCATAAAATGCGTTGGAACCGACCGTGCGGCAAAGATGGTCGAGTGTGCAAATATGGCGCTTTTGGAGCCGTGGAGGCATGGTTAAGGGCCCTTCGGCTCTCAGGTGATGGAAAACTCTATGGTGGAGAGGTGAGAGGCATCAAAATGGCTTAACCATGGCATACAGGCGTGCTTGACCCGGTGTTGGGAGCCATAGGATGCACAGGATCCGAGCGTGCGGCAAAGACAGTCGTGTGTGCAAATATGGATGTTCTGGAGTCGTGGAGCTGTGGTTAAGGGCCGTTCGGGCTCTCGGGTGATGACAAACATTGTGGTGGTGAGGCCAGAGGCATCAAAATGCCTTAACCATGGCATACGGTCATGCTTGACCTAGTGTCAAGAGCTGTAGGACACGCACGAACCGGCTGTGCGGTAGCATATTCGTGTGTGCAAATATGGCAGTTCTAGAGCTGTGGAGCCATGGTTAAGGGCCATTCAGGTTCTCAGGCGGCAACAAGTGCTGTGGTGGAGAGGCTAGAGGTGTCAAAATGCCTTAACCATGGCGTACGGGCATGCTTGACCTAGTGTCGAGAGCTATAGGACATGCAGGAACTGGCTGTGCGGTAGCATAGTCGTGTGTGCAAATATGGCAGTTCTAGAGCGGTGGAGCCATGGTTAAGGGCCATTCGGGTTCTCGGGCGGTAATAAACGCTGTGGTGGAGAGGCCAAAGGTGTTAAAACGCCTTAACCATGGTGCATGGGCGTGCTTGACTTGGTGCGAGGAGCCGTAGGACGCATAGGAACCGGCCGTGCGGCAAAGCAAAGTCGTGTGTGCAAATATGGCGCTTCGGAGCCGTGGAGCCGAGGTTAAGGGCCGTTCGTGCTCTTGAGCGACGACAAACGCTATGGTAGAGAGGCCGAGGTGTCAAAATGCCTTAACCATGGCGTACGGGCTTGCTTGACTCGGTCGGGAGCCATAGGACGCGTTGGAACCGACCATGCGGCGGCATGGTCGTGTGTGCAAATGTGGCGGTTTACTTGCCGTGGAGCCATGGTTATGGGCCCTTTAGGCCCTCGGGTGATGGAAAACTCTATGGTGGAGAGGTGAGAGGCATCAAAATGGCTTAACCATGGCGTACGAGTGTGCTTGAACCGGTGCCGAGAGCCGTAGGATGCACAGGATCTGGCCGTGCGCCAGCACAGTCGTGTGTGCAATTATGGATGTTCGAGTCGTGGAGCTATAGTTAAGGGCCATTCGGGCTCTCGGGTGATGACAAACATTGTGGTGGTGGGGCCGAGGTGTCAAAATGCCTTAACCATGGCATACGGTCGTGCTTGACCTAGTGTCGAGAGCCGTAGGACACGTAGGAACCGGGCCGTGCGGTAGCATAGTCGTGTGTGCAAATATGGCGGTTCTAGAGCGGTGGAGCCATGGTTAAGGGCCATTCGGCTTCTTGGGTGGCAACAAATGCTGTGGTCGAGAGGCCAGCGGTGTCAAAATGCCTTAACCATAGTGCATGGGAGTGCTTGACTTGGTGCGAGGAGCCGTAGGATGTGCAGGGAACCGCCGTGCGGCGGCAAGTCGTGTGTGCAAATATGGCAGTTCTGGAGCCGTGGAGCCGAGGTTAAGTGCCGTTCAAGCTCTCGAGTGATGGCAAACGCTATGGTAGAGAGGCCAGAGGTGTCAAAATGCCTTAACCATGGCGTACAGGCATGGTTGGCTCAGAGCCGAGAGCCATAAAATGCGTTGGAACCGACCGTGCGGCAGCATGGTCGAGTGTGCAAATATGGCAGTTTTGGAGCCGTGGAGGCATGGTTAAGGGCCCTTCAGGCTCTCAGGTGATGGAAAACTCTATGGTGGAGAGGTGAGAGGCATCAAAATGGCTTAACCATGGCATACAGGCGTGCTTGACCCGGTGTTGAGAGCCATAGGATGCACAGGATCCGAGCGTGCGGCAGCACAGTCGTGTGTGCAATTATGGATGTTCTGGAGTCGTGGAGCTGTAGTTAAGGGCCGTTCAGGCTCTCGGGTGATGACAAACATTGTGGTGGTGAGGCCAGAGGCATCAAAACGCCTTAACCATGGCATACGGTCATGCTTGACCTAGTGTCAAGAGCTATAGGACACGCACGAACCGGCTGTGCGGTAGCATAGTCGTGTGTGCAAATATGGCAGTTCTAGAGCTGTGGAGCCATGGTTAAGGGCCATTCAGGTTCTCAGGCGGCAACAAACGCTGTGGTGGAGAGGCTAGAGGTGTCAAAATGCCTTAACCATGGCGTACGGGCATGCTTGACCTAGTGTCGAGAGCTATAGGACATGCAGGAACTGGCTGTGCGGTAGCATAGTCGTGTGTGCAAATATGGCAGTTCTAGAGCTGTGGAGCCATGGTTAAGGGCCATTCGGGTTCTCGGGCGGTAATAAACACTGTGGTGGAGAGGCCAAAGGTGTTAAAACGCCTTAACCATGGTGCATGGGCGTGCTTGACTTGGTGCGAGGAGCCGTAGGACGCATAGGAACCGGCCGGCGGCAAGCAAGTCGTGTGTGCAAATATGGCGCCTGAGCCGTGAGCCGAGGTTAAGGGCCGTTCGGGCTCTTGAGCGACGACAAACGCTATGGTAGAGAGGCCGGAGGTGTCAAAATGCCTTAACCATGGCGTACGGGCTTGCTTGACTCGAGTCTTGGGAGCCATAGGACGCGTTGGAACCGACCATGCGGCGGCATGGTCGTGTGTGCAAATGTGGCGGTTTTGGCCGTGGAGCCATGGTTAAGGGCCCTTTAGGCCCTCGGGTGATGGAAAACTCTATGGTGGAGAGGTGAGAGGCATCAAAATGGCTTAACCATGGCGTACGGGTGTGCTTGAACCGGTGCCGAGAGCCGTAGGATGCACAGGATCTGGCCGTGCGCCAGCACAGTCGTGTGTGCAATTATGGATGTTCTGGAGTCGTGGAGCTATAGTTAAGGGCCATTCGGGCTCTCGGGTGATGACAAACATTGTGGTGGTGGGGCCAGAGGTGTCAAAATGCCTTAACCATGGCATACGGTCGTGCTTGACCTAGTGTCGAGAGCAGAGGACACGTAGGAACCGGCCGTGCGGTAGCATAGTCGTGTGTGCAAATATGGCGCTTCTAGAGCGGTGGAGCCATGGTTAAGGGCCATTCGGCTTCTTGGGTGGCAACAAATGCTGTGGTCGAGAGGCCAAAGGTGTCAAAATGCCTTAACCATAGTGCATGGGAGTGCTTGACTTGGTGCGAGGAGCCGTAGGATGTGCGGGGAACCGGCCGTGCGGCAAAGAAAGTCGTGTGTGCAAATATGGCAGTTCTGGAGCCGTGGAGCCGAGGTTAAGTGCCGTTCAAGCTCTCGAGTGACGGCAAATGCTATGGTAGAGAGGCCGAGGTGTCAAAATGCCTTAACCATGGCGTACGGGCATGCTTGACTCGAGCCGAGAGCCATAAAATGCGTTGGAACCGACCGTGCGGCGGCATGGTCGAGTGTGCAAATATGGCGGTTTTGGAGCCGTGGAGGCATGGTTAAGGGCCCTTCGGCTCTCGGTGATGGAAAACTCTATGGTGGAGAGGTGAGAGGCATCAAAATGGCTTAACCATGGCATACGGCGTGCTTGACCCGGTGTTGAGAGCCATAGGATGCACGATCCGGGAGTGCGGCGGCAAAGACGTGTGTGCAATTATGGATGTTCGAGTCGTGGAGCCGTAGTTAAGGGCCGTTCGGGCTCTCGGGTGATGAAAAACATTGTGGTGGTGAGGCCGGAGGCATCAAAACGCCTTAACCATGGCATACGGTCATGCTTGACCTAGTGTCAAGAGCCGTAGGACACGCACGAACCGGCTTGACGTGCGGTAGCATATTCGTGTGTGCAAATATGGCGGTTCTAGAGCTGTGGAGCCATGGTTAAGGGCCATTCGGTTCTCGGGCGGCAACAAATGCTGTGGTGGAGAGGCTAGAGGTGTCAAAATGCCTTAACCATGGCGTACGGGCATGCTTGACTCGGTGCCGAGCCATAGGATGCGTTGAACCGACCGTGCGGCAATGGTCGTGTGTGCAAATATGGCGCTTCGGAGCCGTGGAGCCAAGGTTAAGGGCCGTTCGGCTCTCGAGCGATGGCAAACGCTATGGTAGAGAGGCCGAGGTGTCAAAATGCCTTAACCATGGCGTACGGGCTTGCTTGACTCGAGCCGGGAGCCATAGGACGCGTTGGAACCGACCATGCGGCGGCATGGTCGTGTGTGCAAATGTGGCGGTTTTGGACCGTGGAGCCATGGTTAAGGGCCCTTTAGGCCCTCGGGTGATGGAAAACTCTATGGTGGAGAGGTGAGAGGCATCAAAATGGCTTAACCATGGCGTACGGGTGTGCTTGAACCGGTGTTGAGAGCCATAGGATGCACAGGATCCGGCCGTGCGCGGCAACGGTCGTGTGTGCAATTATGGATGTTCGAGTCGTGGAGCTATAGTTAAGGGCCGTTCGGGCTCTCGGGTGATGACAAATATTGTGGTGGTGAGGCCGGAGGCGTCAAAACGCCTTAACCATGGCATACGGTCATGCTTGACCTAGTGTCAAGAGCTATAGGACACGCACGAACCTACGTGCGGTAGCATATTCGTGTGTGCAAATATGGCGTTTCTAGAGCCGTGGAGCCATGGTTAAGGGCCATTCGGGTTCTCGGCGGCAACAAACGCTGTGGTGGAGAGGCTAGAGGTGTCAAAATGCCTTAAAATGGCGTACGGGCATGCTTGACTCGGTGCCGGGAGCCATAGGATGCGTTGAACCGACCGTGCGGCAGCATGGTCGTGTGTGCAAATATGGCGCTTCGGGAGCCGTGGAGCCAAGGTTAAGGGCCGTTCGGGCTCTTGAGCGACGACAAACGCTATGGTAGAGAGGCCGAGGTGTCAAAATGCCTTAACCATGGCGTACGGGCTTGCTTGACTCGTCTTGGGAGCCATAGGACGCGTTGGAACCGACCATGCGGCGGCATGGTCGTGTGTGCAAATGTGGCGCTTTTTTGCCGTGGAGCCATGGTTAAGGGCCCTTTAGGCCCTCGGGTGATGGAAAACTCTATGGTGGAGAGGTGAGAGGCATCAAAATGGCTTAACCATGGCGTACGGGTGTGCTTGAACCGGTGCCGAGAGCCGTAGGATGCACGGGATCCGGCCGTGCGCCGGACAACGTGTGTGCAATTATGGATGTTACGAGTCGTGGAGCTATAGTTAAGGGCCATTCGGGCTCTCGGGTGATGACAAACATTGTGGTGGTGAGGCCGGAGGCGTCAAAACGCCTTAACCATGGCATACGGTCGTGCTTGACCTAGTGTCGAGAGCTATAGGACATGCAGGAACCGGGCGTGCGGTAGCATAGTCGTGTGTGCAAATATGGCGCTTCTAGAGCGGTGGAGCCATGGTTAAAGGCCATTCGGGTTCTCGGCGGTAATAAACGCTGTGGTGGAGAGGCCAAAGGTGTTAAAACACCTTAACCATGGTGCATGGGCGTGCTTGACTTGGTGCGAGGAGCCATAGGACGCATAGGAACCGGGCCGTGCGGCAAAGAAAGTCGTGTGTGCAAATATGGCGGTTACGGAGCCGTGGAGCCGAGGTTAAGGGCCGTTCAGGCTCTCAAGCGAGGACAAACGCTATGGTAGAGAGGCCGAGGTGTCAAAATGCCTTAACCATGGCGTACGGGCTTGCTTGACTCGGTGTCGGGAGCCATAGGACGCGTTGGAACCGACCATGCGGCGGCATGGTCGTGTGTGCAAATGTGGCGCTTTTGGGCCGTGGAGCCATGGTTAAGGGCCCTTCGGGCTCTCGGGTGATGGAAAACTCTATGGTGGAGAGGTGAGAGGCATAAAATGGCTTAACCATGGCGTACGGGTGTGCTTGAACCGGTGCCGAGGGCCGTAGGATGCACAGGATCCGGCCGTGCGCGGCAAAGACAACGTGTGTGTGCAATTATGGATGTTACGGAGTCGTGGAGCTATGGTTAAGGGCCGTTCGGGCTCTCGGGTGATGACAAACATTGTGGTGGTGGGGCCAGAGGTGTCAAAATGCCTTAACCATGGCGTACGGGCGTGCTTGACCTAGTGTCGAGAGCCGTAGGACACGTAGGAACCGGCTGTGCGGTAGCATAGTCGTGTGTGCAAATATGGCAGTTCTAGAGCGGTGGAGCCATGGTTAAGGGCCATTCGTGTTCTTGGGCGGCAACAAATGCTGTGGTCGAGAGGCCAGCGGTGTCAAAATGCCTTAACCATAGTGCATGGGCGTGCTTGACTTGCTGCGAGGAGCCGTAGGATGCGCAGGAACCGGCCGTGCGGCAGCAAAGTCGTGTGTGCAAATATGGCAGTTCTGGAGCCGTGGAGCCGAGGTTAAGTGCCGTTCAGGCTCTCGAGTGATGGCAAACGCTATGGTAGAGAGGCCAGAGGTGTCAAAAATGCCTTAACCATGGCGTACAGGCATGCTTGACTCGGTGCGGAGCCATAAAATGCGTTGGAACCGACCGTGCGGCAAAGCATGGTCGAGTGTGCAAATATGGCAGTTTTGGAGCCGTGGAGGCATGGTTAAGGGCCCTTCAGGCTCTCGGGTGATGGAAAACTCTATGGTGGAGAGGTGAGAGGCATCAAAATGGCTTAACCATGGCATACGGGCGTGCTTGACCCGGTGTTGAGAGCCATAGGATGCACAGATCCGGATCCGGCGTGCGGCAGCACGGTCGTGTGTGCAATTATGGATGTTCTGGAGTCGTGGAGCCATAGTTAAGGGCCGTTCGGGCTCTCGGGTGATGACAAACATTGTGGTGGTGAGGCCAGAGGCATCAAAACGCCTTAACCATGGCATACGGTCATGCTTGACCTAGTGTCAAGAGCTATAGGACACGCACGAACCGGGCGTGCGGTAGCATATTCGTGTGTGCAAATATGGCGCTTCTAGAGCTGTGGAGCCATGGTTAAGGGCCATTCGGGTTCTCGGCGACAACAAACGCTGTGGTGGAGAGGCTAGAGGTGTCAAAATGCCTTAACCATGGCGTACGGGCATGCTTGACTCGGTGCCGGAGCCATAGGATGCGTTGGAACCGACCGTGCGGCACGCATGGTCGTGTGTGCAAATATGGCGCTTCCGGAGCCATGGAGCCAAGGTTAAGGGCCGTTCGGGCTCTCGAGCGATGGCAAATGCTATGGTAGAGAGGCCGAGGTGTCAAAATGCCTTAACCATGGCGTACGGGCATGCTTGACTCGGTGCCGAGAGCCATAGGATGCGTTGGAACCGACCGTGCGGCGGCATGGTCGTGTGTGCAAATATGGCGTTTTGCGGCCGTGGAGCCATGGTTAAGGGCCCTTCGGGCTTTCTCGGTGATGAAAAACTCTATGGTGGAGAGGTGAGAGACATCAAAATGGCTTAACCATGGCGTACGGGCGTGCTTGACCCGGTGCCGGAGCCGTAGGATGCACAGGATCCGGGGTGCGGCGGCACGACACAGTCGTGTGTGCAATTATGGATGTTCGGAGTCGTGGAGCCATAGTTAAGGGCCGTTCGGGCTCTCGGGTGATGACAAATATTGTGGTGGTCGGGCCGGAGGCGTCAAAATGCCTTAACCATGGCATACGGTCGTGCTTGACCTAGTGTCGAGAGCTATAGGACATGCAGGAACCGGGCCGTGCGGTAGCATAGTCGTGTGTGCAAATATGGCGTAGTTCTAGAGCCGTGGAGCCATGGTTAAGGGCCATTCGGGTTCTCGGGTGGTAATAAACGCTGTGGTGGAGAGGCCAAAGGTGTTAAAACGCCTTAACCATGGTGCATGGGCGTGCTTGACTTGGTGCGAGGAGCCATAGGACGCATAGGAACCGGCCGTGCGGCACCAAAGTCGTGTGTGCAAATATGGCAGTTCTGGAGCCGTGGAGCCGAGGTTAAGGGCCGTTCAGGCTCTCGAGCGACGACAAACGCTATGGTAGAGAGGCCGAGGGTGTCAAAATGCCTTAACCATGGCGTACGGGCTTGCTTGACTCGGTGCCGAGAGCCATAGGACGCGTTGGAACCGACCATGCGGCGGATGGTCGTGTGTGCAAATGTGGCATGTTTGGACCGCCGTGGAGCCATGGTTAAGGGCCCTTCAGGCTCTCGGTGATGGAAAACTCTATGGTGGAGAGGTGAGAGGCATCAAAATGGCTTAACCATGGCGTATGTGTGTGCTTGAACCGGTGCCGAGGGCCGTAGGATGCACAGGATCCGGCGGTGCGCCAGCACAGTCGTGTGTGCAATTATGGATGTTCTGGAGTCATGGAGCAATAGTTAAGGGCCATTCGGGCTCTCGGGTGATGACAAACGTTGTGGTGGTGGGGCCAGAGGTGTCAAAATGCCTTAACCATGGCATACGGTCGTGCTTGACCTAGTGTCGAGAGCTGTAGGACACGTAGGAACCGGCTGTGTGGTAGCATAGTCGTGTGTGCAAATATGGTAGTTCTAGAGCGGTGGAGCCATGGTTAAGGGCCATTCGGGTTCTTGGGTGGCAACAAATGCTGTGGTCGAGAGGCCAGCGGTGTCAAAACGAGTGCATGGGCGTGCTTGACTTGGTGCGAGGAGCCGTAGGATGCGCAGAACCGCCGTGCGGCAGCAAATTCGTGTGTGCAAATATGGCGGTTCGGAGCCGTGGAGCCGAGGTTAAGTGCCGTTCGGGCTCTCGAGTGATGGCAAACGCTATGGTAGAGAGTCCAGAGGTGTCAAAATGCCTTAACCATGGCGTACGGGCATGCTTGACTCGAGCCGGAGCCATAAAATGCGTTGGAACCGACCGTGCGGCAAAGATGGTCGAGTGTGCAAATATGGCATGTTTGGAGCCGTGGGGGCATGGTTAAGGGCCCTTCAGGCTCTCAGGTGGTGGAGAACTCTATGGTGGAGAGGTGAGAGGCATCAAAATGGCTTAACCATGGCGTACAGGCGTGCTTGACCCGGTGCCGAGAGCCACAGGATGCACAGGATCCGACCGTGCGGCAGCACGGTCGTGTGTGCAATTATGGATGTTCGAGTCGTGGAGCTGTAGTTAAGGGCCGTTCGGGCTCTCGGGTGATGACAAACATTGTGGTGGTGAGGCCGAGGCATCAAAATGCCTTAACCATGGCATACGGTCAAGCTTGACCTAGTGTCAAGAGCCGTAGGAC
Source organism: Themeda triandra (assembly GCA_018135685.1). Classification (NCBI taxonomy): domain Eukaryota; kingdom Viridiplantae; phylum Streptophyta; class Magnoliopsida; order Poales; family Poaceae; genus Themeda; species Themeda triandra. The sequence continues at coordinate 67,495 of JAENPR010001933.1, read as the reverse complement.
ACGCACGAACCGGGCCGTGCGGTAGCATATTCGTGTGTGCAAATATGGCGGTTCTAGAGCCATGGAGCCATGGTTAAGGGCCATTCGGGTTCTCGAGTGGCAACAAACACCGTGGTGGAGAGGCTAGAGGTGTCAAAATGCCTTAACCATGGCGTACGGGCATGCTTGACTCAGTGCTAGGAGCCATAGGATGCGTTGGAACGGACCGTGCGGCAAAGCATGGTCGTGTGTGCAAATATGGCGGTTACGGAACCGTGGAGCCAAGGTTAAGGGCCGTTCGGGCTCTCGAGCGATGGCAAACGCTATGGTAGAGAGGCCGGAGGTGTCAAAATGCCTTAACCATGGTGTATGGGCATGCTTGACTCGTCCGAGAGCCATAGGATGCGTTGGAACCGACCGTGCGGCAGCATGGTCGTGTGTGCAAATATGGCGCTTTTGCGGCCGTGAGCTGTGGTTAAGGGCCCTTCAGGCTCTCGGGTGATAAAAACTCTATGGTGGAGAGGTGAGAGGCATCAAAATGGCTTAACCATGGCGTACGGGCGTGCTTGACCCGGTGCCGAGAGCCGTAGGATGCACAGGATCCGGGCGTGCGGCGGCACACAGTCATGTGTGCAATTATGGATGTTCGAGTCATGGAGCTATAGTTAAGGGCCGTTCGGGCTCTCGGGTGATGACAAATATTGTGGTGGTGAGGCCGGAGGCGTCAAAACGCCTTAACCATGGCATACGGTCGTGCTTGACCTAGTGTCGAGAGCTATAGGACATGCGAGGAACCGGCCGTGCGGTAGCATAGTCGTGTGTGCAAATATGGCGTTCTAGAGCTAGGAGCCATGGTTAAGGGCCATTCGGGTTCTCGGGCGGTAATAAACGCCGTGGTGGAGAGGCCAGCGGTGTCAAAATGCCTTAACCATGGTGCATGGGCGTGCTTGACTTGGTGCGAGGAGCCGTAGGACGCATAGGAACCGGCCGTGCGGCAGCAATGCTTCTCCAAGTTGCATCAGATATCTGCTGATATGCTCAATGGTACTGGTGTCATCCTGACCGAGAACTTGGTCAAATCCGTTGGTGGCTTAACTCTTGGTGGAAGAGCTACCCTATTGTACCACTCGGGAAAGGAGATTTGTATGCATATGTCGATGCTTTGGTTTCGGGCCGAATTGATTTTGCATCATATCGCCCATTCTCGCTTAGGAGGACATCATTTGCATCTTGTGCTCCCCGTCTCCTAGAAGGTACTCCGATGCACTCCCGTATCCCGGATTTGGCAAAGCACTCGAGCACCGTAATCGCAGTAAATTCACCGTACCCATCTCCATAGATACTCTTCTCGCAATCTATTTACCACTCGGGGAGATCTTGTAAGCGAATGCGGGTATATCTCGTTGTTGCACCAAAAGTTACTTGACCATGAGTTTGCTGCTCGGTCCACGGGAGGATTTTCCTTTTCATCATAAACGCACCCGTCCTTGCTAGTGCCGATTATCTCTCCTCCTCCGGTTGACTTCCCCGAAGATTGCCGAGTGTTGAAGAACACCGGTCCCGAAAACTCTCCAAATCTTTCTTCAAAGCGCTTGTCAACTGCTGGACCAAAAGTATCAACCATGATTTTGCGGAAGGTGCCCGGAAAAGCTGTGTTGTGATTCAACATAGTGTCTCCCACGGCTTTGTAAATGACTCCAACTACCTTACGCATCTCCTCCTCTTCGCAACATCGATCGACCGAGCGAGAAGAACTCGTGGCAGTGATTGCTTGACGATCACTTTGCCACTCTTGTTCTTGGAAAAAGACATCAGACATTTCTGCTGATACTGTTCCATTGCTTGCTCTACCATCTAGCGTTGCTATGGCTGCAGCTCGTCCATGGTCACGTTCAGAACGTGACTGTTGTCAATTTCCGATCCCATCCTAGACTGAGAAGTGGTCCCACCGGGCGTGCCAAAAAGTGTGTTGACACAAAATGTGGTGCACTGTGTCTCACACACAGCAAGCCGGAAAGCCTAGCTTCAATCGGGTGCCCGGGCGTCTGAATCCGAAAGCGTGCCGGTCGATTTGACCTAGAAAGTCGACAAGGGATAAAACGGTAAGATCATAACCGGAACATGCCGGGTGAGACTAGACAGGTTCCATCTTTACGGCCCCGAAGCCACTTACGATGACACATAGCTATAGAAGTTATCTCGCCAACAAGTTTGCAATTCATTCGGCTAATATGATATGACCGACATGAATAAAGCCGAACCGCGAATGCGTGTAAACGAAGACATGTTTGAACAAGATTAAATCATCAAGGCATATCAAACTACATCTTAGGTTTAAAGCATCATCAAGCACTAATAATTAAGGATAAGTAACTTATAAATATAAATCTACTAAACAACACATGCATAGGCTACTCCAACTAGTCTGCCGCACGTCTAGCCTTCATAAACCCATCGAGCATAAACCCAAGCAAGCTAATCCATCGCATGATACCACTCGCTATGAATTTACACCACCCCTTACTGCCAGATCAATCCACCGCATGATACAATCTAACAGTAAATAGCTAAAAGCACGTAATTACCTAACAGATCTATAAATACTCGCTACATGTATAAGCATAACCGTATCGGCAAGATTGCCGAATTGGGGTCCATGAAGAAGGAACAAACAAGTAACATGTAAAAGGAACCTATCAGATTAAACCGATCTCTAGTCCACCAGATGACTAGCTCTAGAGTAACCCAAAGACCTGCATCTGCCGCACGGTACCCGGTCCTGTCAAGGCTTATCTACATCTAACGTGAATGAACCCACAACACGTGACAATCTAGATCGATCTAATTCGGCTATATGAAATTGATCTACTTGATATCGAATAAACATGAGATTATGACCAAAAAGCCGAAAAGAGCATCAATCTAGATTGGGCAAAAGAGTGTTGCAAATAAATAAACATTAAATAAAACATGCAACACGTGATAACTTAATGAATCTATTAGATCTTGCCAAATCTAAGAGAGCCGATAACCGTCTTTACTCATGTCTTAATCCGCCGCACGATACAAGGCACAAGCAAAAACTTCCCATCATTAAGCTTAAATCCGCCGCACGATACTAAGCAAAACGGATGAGACTACTTGCATCATAATCTAAATCCGCCGCACGATACTAGACATGATAGCAAGGTTGCCGGACTTACGGAGGTCGACGGATCGATTGGCCCTCTCGAAGAACTCGACGACACGACTAAAAGGACTCGAAGTGTGGCACGTAGCCGGTTGTATTGATTTGGTTGTGAACCCTTATTACAATGGTCGAGGGTTTATATTTATACCCTGGACAAAACATGAGTCCTAAGTGCTTACGAACTATCTAAACAAAATTGGAAAGATACAAATATGTTAACTCTAACCATAATCGGAGTCCTTGACTATCACGACTCCTTCCCTTTCTGGTCAGCTTCCTCTTTCCTTCTTTTGCCTTCAAATGAAGCCGATCATTTGCCGAACAATCGGAAATTAGCCGACCGCATATGTATTTGCCGAATCGCCCTCTCTGCTGCTCGTAGGCCCACCTGTCATATCCCTGACCAAATTCTGGTGTTAACACATGCCCCCTCAATTTCAAGATAAAAGGGTTTTATTTCGAAATTGACTATCAAGGTTCTTCGCCTAGGTCAAGACCGCCGACGCCCATGAGCCATTTGAGATCAGCTTACTACTCTTGTCTTCAATGGCGACGGAGACTTCAACCCGGCTCCATCATGGCAACAGGAACTCAAGAGGAGCTTCTAGAGGTAACCCTACTCGTATCACCCATTCGGCAATTCTCTTGAATTAGTTCTCAAATGTGTTCTTGATTTATTCGCTCTCACCTCTTCTAAAGGAAATGAAGAACGAGATTTTGATTTCCAATCTTGCTCATCCTGGGTCATTTTTCCTTGGTCCAATGGGAGACCCCAATCCGAGGGATTTTATTGAAAAGGAAACTTTGAGGATCCCATTCAAATCCAGGACTGCCCCCCCAAACAGGTGGCCGAACACTTTCAAAACTTGGCCCCTTTCCTCAATCACAGGATGGCGTGATTGGTACCGTAGGATGCAGTCCAGAATAGTGACTTCTGGGAATCACAAGATATTCAAGACCGCTTGGAGCTTTCTTTAGCCGACATGCCAAGGAATGATTCCCTCCGATAGCCACTTCTCACTTTTGGTCCGATGCCATCAATGCATTCATCTTTGGTCACGGCCCAATGTCAATTACTTTATCGATATCTTCATGATGACCGGACTAAACATAACCAAGCCAACATACCCTTTCAAATTCAAAGGCACCGGTTGTCACACCCCAAAATTTTTCATTTTGAGATGTGAATCAAAAACACTAAATAAAACAAAGGATTTATTAATTTTCCTAAAATAAACCGAGACTTTATTCATTTATTGTCATTATAAAATGATAAAAGTGTGGTTTCAAAAACTTTCATAAAATTAATAAAGGTGTGGTTGAGTTTGTGCCTTGCTCGTTGAGTGGTGTTTGAGTGGGAAAATATTTTGCTAAAATCCTAACTAGGCACGACCTCGAGCTTCCTTGTTGCTAGGCTCTTGCTCGCTCTAGTGAGCCTCAATCCTTCATGGCTTGTCTCCGACTAACTTTAGTCTCACCCGACTAGCACTAACCCCCTCTGATCAACCATAGTCAGCCGGGGCTTACCCTAGCCAGCTTTGGCTTGGGCCTGGGTAGCCACCGCACACCCTGACCAAATCTGGATAGCACCAGTGAGCCGTAGCTCTGCCTAGCCCGACCTAGCCTGCCCTGGCCAACCTAGGCCAAGCCCTACGAGGTCCTGGCCACCCCTAGCCCCAGCTGGCCAACTCTGGCCAGCCATAGCCAACAAGAGCCGGCTATGGCCAACCTTGGCCGCCCATGGCCGCCCGCCAGCCCAGCGGCCAGCCCGGCCCGAAGTGGCCATGGGCCACCAGCCGGCCAAGTTAGGCCGGCAAGCCCGGCTCCGGCCCGGATCACCGCTTGACCTCGGCTAGTCCCCTAACCTCTCCCGGCCATCTCTAGCCTTCCCCGCCGCCTTTGGCCGGACCCGAGACGGCCATAGCCTTCCTTGGCCGCCCGTGGCCAAGCCCGGCTAGCTGCCATGGGGCCATAGCTGGCCTACACCACGGCCCAGCCAACTTCAGCTGGCCATTGTGGCCAGCTCATCGTCGTGGGCTAAGCCCAACTAGTTGGCCTGCTCTCTAGCCCGTTTCGGTCTCCTCCCTTTTTATTTTAAAGCTTCTCCAATTTTTTCGGATGCTCTAAAATATCATTTTCATGTGCTCCAATACTTTATTTGGATTCATCATGTCTCAATCTATCCCTAGGTATTTTTCCCATAATTTTCGGAGACTTAGAAATTTTTTCGGGTTTTAAAATGATTTCGGGTTTTTCTCGAATTATTTTTGAACCGAAAATGATTTTCTAATAAATCCCAAATTATTAAAAATAAATTATTTTTTCCGTGCCCCAAACCCTAGGCATATATATATGCCGGTGTTCGTCTCGTCGCGCTGATTCCAGAACACCAAACCCCATCGCGAGCCGCCACTCGTAGCTCCCGCAATCCCTCGCCGAAGTTCGCTGCAGCTAGGGTTCCGGCGAACTCTCCGGCGAGCGTTTCCGGCCAAACCGTCGGGCTCCGGCGGAAGCCGCCACCACCAGAGGGTTGCCCTCGATCTCCTTTACGCCGTCACGACGTTTGTTTCGAGAATCCGCCGTCGTATGATGGTTTCCCTAATCCTATCTCTCTTTGCCGGCGAGGTATTTCCATGGACGGCCGTCTGTTCATCGTCTCCGGCCACCATCGCCCTCCGGCCTTCGTCGCGCCCGACGCGCGGCCTCGACGTCACCCCGCGGCCCCGCGCAGCGCCTCCGGTCGCCCTCGCGCGCGCGCAGGCGCCTGCTCGCGCGAGCAGGTTGGCCGCCGCCGCCGGCCGTTCGGCCATCGCGTGGAGGACCCTACTGGTCGCCTGGGCGCGGCCCGGCGGGCCTAGAGCGCGGCCGCGCGCCGCCGCTGGCCAGCTCGGCCAGGGCCGAGGCCCCCCCCCCTTCATCCCCTGCACGCGAGAACAGCCATGGCTGCCATGGCCATGGCCACTTTCTGGAGGAAGAGGAAGACCAAGGTAGAACATGAACTAATTACGAAAATGCCCTCGCGATATTATTTGCGAAATGCCATCGATCTTTAGTCCTCCGCCGTTTCACCGTTCTAGCTCCGTTTTTAGGCGATCTTGGACTTTTCGGAATCGACTCGACGTAAGCTACGCGTTAAAGTGATGATAGCCTCATTTGATACTTTTCAAAATGCAGCTTAGAACTAAGTTTGATTAGTGGTCCTTTAGTGCTCTTTTCAAAACACGCATAGTCTCGGCCTATCTCGTTAGTTGTACCCTCCTAACTATAGCTTCTTGGTTAGTTGTTCTTGCGCTCCCGAGATCGTAGCTTCGAGCTCTATCATTTTGGTTCGCTCTTTCGTTAGCCGTTTCTTTTGTATGGTGTATGCTCTTAGTCTTGTCTCGTTTGTGTTGCTTGCTTGATGTTTTACGAGAAGCGCCGACAAGTGCCGAAGACCAGGAGCCGAGGATCAACAAGTGCGGTGGAACTTGGAGACCAAAGATAGAAGAGCTGGAAACTCGGAGCAACTAGAACTTGGATTTAAGGCAAGTACGGGCATCCCTTTGATCATGTTGATCCCATGAATGTTTATTTATAATTCATGCATGTGTCTAAATCAGTGAACCATAGGACCAACTAGCCACTTTACCAAACATCCTATGGGGGTTTTGTAGACAAAGTTATAGGTCCGCTAGTGCTCGCTTACCTATTCATTAACAATGTTTATATTAATCTTGCTTCTTTGATAAAAGTTGTGCTAGTTGGTGATGGCTGCGGCCATGGAGAAGTGGCAACGATGCGGTGAGCATCGTTGGTTGGTGAAGCAAGGGAGATACGGGTGCTAGGGTTTTGCCTGTAGCGACAGGGGCATCCGTGTCGTCTCTCCCTAAGGACCGGTTCGTGGAGCGACCACCTGGGACTTCCGTACATCTCCAGGCTAATGGGCTCTTGCTTGGCCAATTAGCAGGATCATCATAGGCAGGTTGGGCGGCTTACCGACGGGTGCCATAGCAATGGTGATAAGGGTGATCTCAAGTTCTAGTATGGGTGTTCTGGACGATCCGTAGACCTGGGCGTAGGCTACGAGTACGTCACCCATATGCTTGCGACATTCCTGTCGAGTTGCCACTGTCCTTGACCCTGTGAAAAGCCTCGTTGTGACCCCTGCCGGCCTGTCTTGGTAACGGGCTAAGAGGTTTGGCCACCTCGGGCGAAAGGGTAATCACAATCTGGAGTGAAAGTGTACACCTCTGCGCAGAGTTTGATCAATCGATATATCGTCCGTGCTCACGGTTACGAGCGGCCCAGATCCTCGCATGATTAGAAAAAGGTTTTCTTTGATCGTGGAGAATGGTTATTGAGAGGTTGCTACCTCAGGCTTTACCAGGATAGCAATCCTGTGGTATCTGAGATGGCTATCTCGTATATATATTTATGTACTTTAAAAGCTTATCTTTTTTAAAAAAAATGATCTTAATGAACCTTAATTCTACTTGAACCTTAATTAAGGGTTGAGCTTTCCACCAAGTTGATAGCAATAGGTTGCTAATTAAAATACACCTGTTACTAAAAGTGCTACCGCAGTTATACCTTTGAGCTTTACCTTGTTCAAGCCATGCATATCATTATACTTTTCGCCTGTACTTGTTGAGTTCGACATGGACTCACCTTGCAATAGTCTGCTAGCAAGGTGTTGCTGGACATTGAGATGCCGAAGGTGCTTGGCGTACGAAACCCCCAGTCAACTGTCCCTGAGAGGAATGGAGCTCTGAAGAGAAGATGTAGCCAACGTTCCGTGATACTCTGATGTTTTGTAAGTGTTATTATATATGTTCCGCTATATACATTGTTTATCTGGTATTTATCGTTCTAGTTATATGTGTGGACTTCCTGGGCACACATATGACGGCCTCTGGTATTCTTTGTAAACCGGGTGTTATAGAATGGTATCGTGAGCAATGTTGACCGTAGGACGTATGCCAAGATAGCACCGGTCGTTTTCAAAAGCTTATTTTGCTACAAAACTATTTTGTCAACCCTTGACTATTGAATTCCGACAATTATCTACACCCTTGAGTTGTGTCCCTTCCTTGAATAGCTTCCGATGAGCTATTATTTTCTAAACTCCTTGAACTTTTGTTTTGATAGGTTTACTAAAAGTTTTATAAACCAGTTTTGTTCATAAAAAATTCTATGGCCTTTATCATCTATCATCTCGCCCTTTAGGATGACCACCATTGATGAAGAAGCACGAGTAGAATCGATGGTGTGATGCTTGCTTGTTTTGCTTGTTTGTGGTTTTGCCTTTGTGTCACCTTTATTTTCGTGTCCCGAAGTAGGCTTCAAGGTGAAGATAGAAGTGTAGCTCTATCTTTGTTAAGTGGGGTAGAGTCCTCTCTTATCCTAGCTATCCTTCCAACAATCCCAATTCCATTAATCTCGCCTTGCTTGACATCATGCTCTATGTCCTTATACCCCTACTTATCTGGTCCTTGTTACATCATTAAATGAAAAAAATCCAAGCGGTGGTGTCAATGGAAAGGATGCTAATGGTTGGAGTCAATAGACAACTTTAGCAACCCCAATGAGCTGTGAACAAGGTGATAGCTTGGCATGCTCATATCCTCGAGATGATAGCTATTCAGATAACCAAGCTCCAAAATCTTCTATCAATGCAAGCTATACTTCTCCAAGGCGACATTGAAGGAGCTCTTCGTAAGTGTCAAGAAGATTCAACCATGCTACCCTCATCCTCGATCGATCAGTTGAAGTCAACAACTATGTAGGATCATATATCGGGTGGAGTGGAACCACAAACAGATACTCACAATGAAACTCGGGGAGGGGTGATGAAGATGCCAGTTGCAGAGACTGGAAAGAATATGGAATTCAAGGAAATTGAAGGTAACAAATTGCTAGGGGTTCAAGAGTCGTGTCATTGCTGTAGACATTAGGGTCTACCCTGTCGTCAGGAGCAGTCAAGATAAGGAAAAGTCAAGGCATTCTAGAAGCTTCAGACTCAATTGAACAAGAGAAGGAAAGTAATATCACAGGATCCATTAATTATTGAGAAGTGAGCCAGACTTGAGTTCCACCTCACAGCTAGTGTAGTCCCGATCTCTCAAGAGATGTCCCCACTAGATAAGAAGGTTAACACCCCAAGCCACGCCCGTTCTGCTCGGGATAGACCTAGATGAGTGGGCTATCACCTATATAGAGTTTCGCCTAGGAAGAGAAAGAAGGTTAAGAAGCAAACCAAGGAGAAGCTCTAGTGAAAGAGAACCTTCGAATCAACCGGCTAGTAGCATCCCACCTACTCAAAGCACATCAATTCACATCTAGGTGACACCATTGAGAAGACCGATAGAAAAATCTGCTATCATTGTCAAGATGAGGGGCATTCTATAAGGCGATGACCAATGAATTACCTACAGAGGTATGGGGACAACAAACAGAAGCAATGTCACAAGCAAGGCAGATTGAATTATGTGGAGTTGAGTACTGCTTACAACGCTGAGAAAGATTATGGTTGACTCAATTATGGTAAACTCAAACCCCGCTCCTGTCCTATTTGACTCAGGCTCTACACATTCTTTCATCTCAAGCAAACAGTAGTCGCTCATAAGATGCTTATGCTTTCACTAAAGAAACCCATGATAGTTAATTCTCCAAGAAGGGAGATAAGATCAACCCATTTATGCCCGAAAGTTGAATCTCAACATAAAGGGTGCAAGATTTGAGGTAGACCTTATATTTTTGGAACCATTGGATATTAACATCATCCTCGATATGGGATGGTTTTCTACAAGTCATGGAGTAATTAACCAGATCCAATGCTCGGTGTCTCTGACAACCCCATCAGGAGAAAGGATTGTTTATGAAGGCACTCAAACCTGTTTCAAGGCAAAAGGGATACAACAGAACAAACGGGTCAGTGAAGATGTGATCGAGGAAAGTTGAAGACCATATGTATACACAGGGCCACCTCAGCATCAAAGAAGTTGCAAAGTCCAAAGGTGAGGTTTAGACGGATTTGAATGGTCTGCAATGAAGCCTGAAGTACACAAGATAGTATATGAAGCTAGCTACTTCTTTCATATTATGCTATCTTGTTCTCGAGTCAGTTGTAATTTCCTTGTAGTAGAGTTAACTATTTCATCAGACCTTATTACTTTCAACTCCAAGCTATAAAATGGATTTGCTTACCAATATGTTTAGCATGCGGATATGTTTTGCCAAAATCATCCCAACTAGTCTCTTGAGAATCTTCATCTTTTTCCTCCTATCTACTTCTCTGAAGAGGTTGAATTATGTTGTGGTTGCTCAAGATGACAAACTGGCAATGAGAAAATCTCCGGAGACAGAGTACTAATAGGATTACACTCTCACACTTGTTCCTAAGTAAGCAATAATTTGTTAAAGTGGGGTAGCATCCGCTACCATTGTTTGGTCTAGAGTCTCGTTGAAGTTCAAGGCACAAAGAGTTTAAGGATTGAGCCTTATCAATCATGTGATCACCTCTGTCTCCCTCTCTAACCTTCAGGTCCTTACCCTCCAACTCTTACCGCTCGGAGTTAACATTGCACCAATACTTGAAGATCAACCTTCACCCCGTTAAGGGTAATCTCTTCTAGTTGCTAATGCTCGTTGGTCTTCTATATCTCAAATATGAACCAAGCAACCTATGAGCACCTTGAGATATATTCTTGTCTTTTATATCGACTATGCTAATCCTTGTTCCCTAACTCTTGTATTCCGTGATGCGAAACCTAAAGACTTATTGCTATCACTTTAGCATGTCTTGCCAGGTTCTCCACCTCTATCTTTCTTGTCATCTACTTTTAGGTTCATCACCTATCATGGATCCTCAATGTATGTCTAAACGCTACCTAACATGGAGACAAAGTAATCTCAACCATCATTTCCTCCAAAACCTTTGAGAATCTTTTTGTCTTGCAAGTGGAGTTAGCCATGCAAGATTTATACCGTGTCATAGGAGATAACAAATTGGTAGTAAACTTAGTAATGATGTCTTGATTAACGATTGACGGTGCCACGATTGAAAATGAGAGTCTCCGGTGGGTGCGCACACATGGATGGCTACTCGGCAAAGCGTTGGTAACGTGATTTTTAGTCATGATCCATTATAAAGCTACTCGATGTGTTATCTCATCATGAACTTTTCTTTGGTCATCTTAAATATATATATTGGAAAGACCAATCCTTGTCTTCTAGATCAATCTCTTGTTAATCCATAGACCCATGTCTCATAACTCTTGATAAATAAGAACACGAAGACCAACTTATGTTTTTCGTGTGACCGGCCTTTCTCTATCCTGATTGATCTTTATCAATCTATTATCCTTCTATGTTACGTCACTAGAGAACCCTAAGGAATCTCGAATCCTTCTGGTTGAATCATGTGGACCTTTAAGTTCATTCATTGCACAAAGTGAACCTTAAAACTGGTAAGTGCAAATCTCTCTCTGAGCTTTTCGGAGGATAAATAGGAGGTCATGCATTACTTCTCTTTTAAGTAATGCTAATTCTATCACCTTGTCTTCATATCTTAATGTATGAAACATCTGTGATTCTTTTTCTATGTCTTGGTTTATAATCTCGTAACAACCCGGAGGAATCAATATCCAACTTGGTTGTTGTTGTTTCAGCCCTTTGGGGTTGCACCCCCTGAAGGACCCAAACAGGAGATAAAGGAAATGCAGAACTACGAAACGAAATGAACAACACGAACCTTATATTCCTTGCGCTCCGGCAAAAATGCACGGAGTCCAGAAGTCCCCTACATCGTCCCCAGAGGGGTCTACTTATAGGAAGCCGCGTTACATTTTGTACAAGAATGCCCTCGGCAACCCTAATTTCAACGTACAGGAGCAGCCGACACGGCGGACAAGTAAATGGACCGAGGGCCCACCTATGTCGGTCAACCACCGACCAGACGCATTCGGGCTCTCGTCTCGCCCGGGCCCGCCGAATGCGTCCGAGCTCGAGCCGAATGCGCGCCCTCTCGCGCTATCGGGATTTCCTCCGGCGCCCGTCGGCGCCGGATGCACGCCTTCCCGCGCTATCGGGGCTCCCGCCTGGCGACGAGGCCGGATACGCGCCTTCCCGCGCTATCGGGGCTTCCGCCTGGCGCCGGGATGCGCGCCGTCCGGCGCTTATCGGAGCTTCCGCCCGGCGCGCCGGCGGGTGCGCGCCTTCCCGCGCCATCGGGGCTTCCGCTGGGCGCCGACGCCGGATGCGCGCCGTCCCGCGATCGGGGGTTTCCGATGCGCTGACCCGGATGCGCGCGCGTCCCGCGCTATCGGGGTTTCCGACCGGCGCCGACACCGGATGCGCGCCTTCCCGCGCTATCGCCCGCACCTGCGCACATTAAACACATGAGGCGTATACGATTAGGGGGGACGGGGTGGCCAATTCCACTCCTGCCCCCAACAGTAGCCCTCCGGTCTTGCCCGAAAGGGCGGTCCCTTCCGGGGAAGGCCGGCAATATATCGCTATGCCGAATGTGGCCGCGCCGAATGTGCAAGCGCCGCCCCTAGGATGAGGAGACGAAATTAATAATTTTTTTTTTTTTGCCTCGATTCGCGTGAACCGACGCGTCGGCTCCCCCACGGCCGCCCCCGCCTATAAAAGGCGAGGCGCGTGAGGGGGGCGGCACTTAGCTCCAGCGCGCCGCCACTCACGCATTCGAGGTTCACTTTCGGTCTCCGCATCCGGGATCTTCCTCCTCATTCGGTAAGGCATTTGCACTTTCGATTCATTTGAGTTGTTTACGCTTTCGGGGCTGGGTTGGGCTGATCTAGGTAAGATTCGGATGCCACTATCGGCCCTATTGAACACGATTTCGTTTTTCTTCATAGCTCGGAAGCCAAGGCACTCTTTTGGAGCAATCGCATATGTCCGAAAGCTCTTCGTCCGGGGATTCGGCCAAAATAGCCCACGAATCCGCATCCGGGCTCTCCGCTTTTTGCGCCGAATTGGCAGCCCAGCTAAGCCAATCCGGATCAGAGAACATGTCACACGATTCTGGAGCCAGCTTTGGGGAGCCAGAAATAGTTGTACCGATTCGCGCTGTAGCGCCCGCGATAGCGGCTCCCGTGGTCGGCTTGTCCGCTGAAGAAACTGTTAGCGGTCAAGGGAGCGCTGGGGTGGCAGGTGAAGAATACGCCGAATCTGCGGAATGTGACGGTGCAGAAAGAAGCGCAGCGTCCGCTGGATCGGATGGGGGTGAAGGCATCGAATCTGGACCGACCCGTAGAAACCGCCGTGTCAGAATCGAGGGGCACACCGGCATCATATGCCGATCTAAGATTGACGAGGAGCGTCTCGACTCGTACCAACGCAACGGCCTTCGAGCGCCTTTGAGCGCGAAAGGAGCCGGGCTCCGGGGGACGAGGTTACACCGAAACCGAGGCCGAATGAGGCTGTTGTGTTCCGCGACTTCTTCATCGCCGGGTTGAGGTTTCCCGTGGCTCCGTTCTTTGTAGCCGTTCTGCAAAAATTCCGCCCGCATCCACCATCTAACCCCGAATGCGATCGCCGGCTCGATATACGCCATGGCCACGAAGATGATGGGCCACGAGCCGAGTGTTGCCCATTTCGTGAAGCTTCATTGCACACACTTCCACTCGAAAGTGGGGAAAGTTGATGGGCGGCCCAATATTCGCGCCGAGTATGGGTCTTACAATTTCGTGCCGGCTCCGGGAGCAAGAACCGCTTGGTACCCACCTTCAAAGAGAAGTGGGAAGAATGGACCAAGTTTTGGTTTTACATTCGGGTTGCCTCGGACGAGGAGATAGACGCTGCCCAGAGAGTAAGGCGTCGCCGGGCTAACCCGTTGGTGTCTTTGATGACCGTGATGATTGGCGAGAAACATCCGCCTCACGACGCTTTCGGACCGGCAGATCACGCGGTCGCGGAAGCGTACTCTCTTACCGCCAGCCGGCAAACTAGCCATGACTTGGCAGAAGAAATGATAGCTATCGACGAGTGGCCCTTATGCGAACTTGTGAAATTCGAGCCTATTCGGGACATCGGTGGCTATCGGGGTCCAGTTATCTTCTCGAGCGCCGGATCACTTTACCTCGACGCAAGATACCCGGGCTCGCGCTGGAGAAGAAGGCTGTCCTACGGTTGTGCGGGCCGTATGGAGAAAGGGAGCACAAGAAGAAAATGATTCGACTTGGAAATTCTCCTAGGAAGAACCGCATTCTAGACTCGCATGGGTATTCGGTATTCGGAGAGGCCGCCCCCGGCCCGAAAGCGCCCAAGGCCCAAAGCGGCGATGATGTCAATGAGCGGAAGCCGGCCCAAGGCGCGGGACGGGATCGGGAGCGCCCGATCAGCCCCCGCACAAAGACCCCGGTCCTTCGCACCGATTCGGGCTGCCAGCACCGTTGCCGCCGAGAAGCGAAAGCGCGCAAGGCAAAGCCGGAACGCCCGGAACCGGAGGCTCGCGATGTTCGGGTATGCCGCGAAATGGCCGGACGACCGTGGACCAAGCCTCAAAAGCAGGCTCTAAATTCTCCTTGGGCTTCCCGGGGGTCCTGTGGCCTTTGCATGCCGAAATGGTAGAGCCGGACACGCGTTGCGCATTAGGGCGTAGGCTTTGGCATCCCGGGCGTCATGGACTAATGTGACATTTTTGCCCTTATGTTTTGCGGGCGAAACCGGCGGTTCTAGCTCGATGGCCGAACGCGCAAGAAAATTGCTGACCCATGCCGCTTGCCTCCGAAAGCGCACCCGACGCTGAGTTCCCTAGGCGTGAGCTTGAAGAGGCCAGCAGACACCTCCGGGGGCGCTTTCGCGATGACGAAACGACCCAGGGCCACCGGTGTACCTGCGGCCGGTGCGGCGCCTGCTCCAATGCCGCCGCCTGCTTCCGCGGAAGCGTCCCGGTCCGTTTCAGGCCCGGACCCGAATCCGGCCAGGAGACCTGGTAAGTCCCGATTCCACCGCGAGCTAAGTCGCATGACCCCCGAAACCGCGGCGTGTGCTCTATTTGGACATGGCAGGCTCTCCTTAGAGCGAGCCCCAGGCGAATGCGACCACATGCGCGTGTATTCGGGGAGCTCATCTCCCGAGGACACGAGCCCAGACCGTGAAAGGACTTACCAACTTGCTCGTGCTCTAGGGGCGGCTTCGGACGCTCTAGGGGCGGGTGTCGCTTTCGCGGACCAGTGCAGCACCTCCTTTAGTGCCACCACCACCGAAAGGGATCTGACCAAGGTGGATCGCCTGGAGCTCCTCTCGGCCATCAATTTCCACGCTATTTCTGTAAGTTTTCGACCCCGAATGATCTGAGTCTTTTCCTTTTCGGGTTGTTTACATTCTCACTCTTTTCTGTCGCGCAGCAATCTGTATAAGTCTTTGCGCTCGCCAAGCGTGATTGCGCCGCCGCTTTCGTTGAGTCTAAGCTCACCGAAAGCGAGGCCGAGGTGCGCAGCCGAAGGAGGAGCCGGCGCAAGCTCGCACCGAGCTTAACAGAGAAGAAGACGGCGCGAGCCGAAGCGGACGCCTGCACCGCCAGACCGAAAGGAACCGTTGACGCAAAATGTGACCACCCGCGTCTCACACACAAAGCAAGCCGGAAAGCCTAGCTTCAATCGGGTGCCCGGCGTCGAATCCGGTGGCGTGCCGCCGATTTGACCTGAAAATCGACAAGGGATAAAACGGTAAGATCATAACCGGAACGTCTTGGGTGAGACCAGACAGTTCCATCTTTACGGCCCCGAAGCCACTTACGACGACACATAGCTATGGAAGCTATCTCGCCAACGGATGCGCTTCATTCGGCTAAAGTAACATAACTGATGTAAACGAACAAACTAGCCGAATACGTAAATGAAGACATGTTTGAACAAGATTAAATCATTAAAGCATATCAAACTACATCTCAGTTTAAAGCATCATCAAGCACTTAATAATTATGGATAAGTAACTTATAAATATAAATCGACTAAACAACACATGCATAGGCTACTCCAACTAGTCTCGCCGCACGTCTAGCCTTCATAAACCCGTCGAGCATAAACTCAAGCAAGCTAATCCACCGCATGATACCACTCACTATGAATTTACACCACTCCTTGCTACTAGATCAATCCACCGCATGATACAATCTAGCAATAAAGAGCTAAAAGCACATAATTATCTAACATCTATAGATACTTGCTACATGTATAAGCATAACCGTATCGACAAGATTGCCGAATCGGGGTCCATGAAGAAGGAACAAACAAGTAACATATAGAGGAGCCTATCGATTAAACCGATCTCTAGTCCACCGGATGACTAGTTCTAGAGTAACCCAAAGACCTCGCATCTCGCCGCACGGTACCCGGTCTGTCAAGGCTTATCTACATATAACGTGAATGAACCCGCAACATGTAACAATCTAGATCGATCTAATTCGGCTATATGAGCTTGATCTACTCGGTATTGAATAAGCATGAAAGGAACGACCAACAAGCCGAAAGAGTATCAATCTAGATTGGGCAAAAGAGTGTTGCAAATAATTAAACATTAAATAAAGCATGCAACACGTGATAACTTAATGAATCTATTAGATTTTGCCAAATCTAAAAGAGCCGATAACTAGCCTCTAAGCTTAGATCTTAGCCTGCCGCACGACTCATGACCTAGTCAGAGAAACTTTGGTAACTAGCTCCTAGCTAATCTTAGCCTGCCGCACGACTCATGACTAACACGGAACCCTCTTGGTTCAATGCTTAAATCCACCGCATGATACTAAGCATTGCAACAAGACTTCTTGCATCACATCTAAATCCGCCGCACGATACTAGACATGATAACAAGGTTGCCGGGACTTACGGAGGTCGACGGATCGATTGGCCCTCTCGAAGAACTCGACGACACGACTAAAGGACTCGAAGGGGTGGCGCGTAGCCGGTTGTATTGATTTGGTTGTGAACATCTTTTACAATGACCGGGGGTTTATATTTATACCCGTGGGCTGATGACTCTTGGTAACCGACGTACATGACTTGAACTAAAAATAGATATCTAAATAAAAGGAAATATTACGATACATGACTCTAATTCTCTTTCCTAGAGTCTTGACGTTAAAGCTTGCTTGGCCGACACATCTTCTTCTCTGTTGTGGCTTGATCGGCAAATACCTATGTCATCTTGCCGTGCATGCATGATATCGACCGGCCATATATACGTATATGTTATGATATTCTCAGAATCCAACATAAGTACGTCTTCCCTGGTCGATCTTGGAAACCTTCTCCATAATGGACTGATATATATGTATACATGCATATATATTCTTTAAGGCAATGTGAATCCATCGTATACATGATTGCCTCTTTAATCTTCCTGGCTTTCCTTGCTTCTCGTGGCTCTATTTCTTAGCCATAAAGCTTCCCGTATAAATCCTTGCACATGACTTGTCTTGCCGATTAAGCAGCAATCAACCCTTGCTAAAAGTAGCATTCCTTATCTCCATGCATGGACTCCATGGCTTAGTAGCCTGGACGCAATATTCCTAAATGAGATATTCTTCTCCTTTTCCTGGCGTCACAATGCCGTCCACGCTGTTCGTGGCTTAACATGTATTGCACACTGCTTCTATCTCCTCCATAAGGCCGCATGTCATATACACGTATATCATCTTGCCTGGTTGTCTTGCTGGTTCCCAAAATGCGCCACGTATACTGGTATACATACTTCACCAAAGCCGAATACACAAGGCCAAATGTGCTAATTGGCTGTTCGTGCATGAACATCCTCAGTAGTTGATTTCTCAATAGCTGATCTTGTATATCTGGCGGCCCGTATGCACGCATATCTCCTCTATCTGATCTTGCCGTCAATTATCAGGCGTCTTGCATTCCCAGAATATCTCGTTCCCAAAATTATTTCTTGGCGGTCCAAATTTCGGTGTCAACACAGGCCCCCTAGTTCGGAGTATGAATTCTCATGCTTCGAACTATTTCAATCTGGTGGTCTTCTCCAAAGAGCCGAAAAATCCACATATCTCTGCATATATGTCCCTCTATCCTGAGCTAAAATGTGCCTTCGGATCCATAATGATGTTTGTGCTTATCGCTGCTGCATCCGGAATTCTATGCTCTGTAGTCATACTTTCATTGGGCACACCGTCAGTAATAAATTGCTTCTTTACCGATAGCTAACTTTTCATCACACATGTATATGCATCAAAAGACTTGCTAGCTTCATGGCCGTTTCCACTTAATCACCTTTGCTCCATGTGATCTTTGTTATATCCAATCTTGAGCGTGAGCTCGGCCTTAATCTTATCTGTTTCTTTGCGGGAATTTGGAATGCCACACCTTCTTTATTCATGATGAAACTGACATCGATCGAAGACAAGCTCATCATCATGTGGATGTGTGTGGAGTGGGTTCAGAACCCGTCAATAGATAGCTTTAGCTTAGATGATGATCGCCTGTCTTATCTTGTCTTTCTCAACTCTGATCAACCCAGCGCACTCCATGATTTCTTCGCTGAACAATGACAACTCGTAGCTTCCTTGGTTGTCGCTAAAGAGGTCGATCTTGATTGACTGCTTGATAAGCAACAGGCCCCCGGGCATAGTCATGGTGGCACGAACAATGGCTTACTAGCATCTTTCTTGTTCTCTCTAGGACCGCCTTTGCTGAATACCATGTCTTGGTAAAAAATATTTGAGCCGATTACCCATGTGACATATATCAACTCTGTTGCATATAATCGGCTGCTTCAGATTTTAGCAACTTTCTGATTCCATCTTCATGCATCGCATGATCTGACTCCCAGCCTTTGATGATGATGAACACCGTAGAATCTCCAGGCTATTGAATGGCAGATTCCCTTCATTCTCATCGACCATAAGTGTGATCAAGACGGATAGTGTGGTATTAACTCTCATTGGCTTGGCTCTAAAGTAGGCATATATACTATATATGTGAAGAACCAAAGACCGATGCTCAGGCAATCATGGCCTCATCATAAATGAGCTCAACCAAAATCTTATCCATCGCTTATGAGTTTAACACCTTGTTTCCGATTGGCTACCATATCAACATTTTAGCCGATGGAAGTAAGGGAGCAAGAGTCCTAGTTGCCTTCTGATTTACCAGCATGGCATTTGTACCAAAAAACTTGCCCCGTCTGGCCTAATGCGAATAGGACTTGCATCTTCTATAACGAGGAAGAAAAACCCCGCTGAATGATCATTGTCTCGGTTGTGGCTTTGTATTACCTCTCCGTGTTGGTGAATACTTCATGCAAACAACCAGGCTGAATCCCTTCTTGCATGACATGCGTACACATGCTTGTAATCATCTTCGTAGGCATAAGATAGCATCATATATACTTAATTTTCTAAGACGCTTTATCAGAATTCCATTGGCCTCTTAGCGATCTTTGCCGATTACTTTCTGATGACTTCATCAGCTTGAACTCCAGAACTCTGATGATCTAACCGCCTCCTGAGCTGGCGTATCAACTAGATCAGAAATTGAACTCGTATCTACACATTTGATCTTGATGAATCAGCTTTGTATCTGATCAGGGCTTCACTGATCATGGTTTTGATTCCTTGGTGAGTGGAGTGACCACTGTTCAAGAACTATCCAACTGATGGTGAAGTATAAATTGGAAAAGATATTTCCTCCACTTATCGTCTATTTATAGTATTAAAAAATTGACTGCGCCTCTGTTGCACACTCTGAGCCTTAGCCCTTTTATCTCAGCAATCCCAGTCAATTGTGGTTGCATCGGCTCCATGTATAGCCGATTGTGTGGTTAGAGTATCTACCTAGTTCTCTATGCATGTTGCAACTCAACTTATGTTGGCAACACATCTGCCAGGCTAGATGGCTCCATTACTTGATGCTTCAACTGAAGCGAAAACTGGGTCACTAATGGCCCCCAGCTGATAGTGCACATGTTCGAGGACTCTACCTTGTGGCATTTCCCAACTTGATGCATATAAATGGTAAGCACAAGTCAAGTTTCCTTTGTCTATCCGATGATGTATACCCTTTTCTGTATAATTTGCACCAATCAATGTTACACCCATCAGCTGTCAGGTTACTACTTTCTCTCATGCTTCTGATGCAGCCTCTTACGATGGATCTCGATCCTCAAAGAGTCAGGATTCAGCCAACCCTTTTA
Source organism: Themeda triandra (assembly GCA_018135685.1). NCBI lineage: Eukaryota > Viridiplantae > Streptophyta > Magnoliopsida > Poales > Poaceae > Themeda > Themeda triandra. The sequence continues at coordinate 47,175 of JAENPR010001933.1, read as the reverse complement.
TCAGATTTCATTTGAAAGCTTCTAGACTTTGAACTTCAAGTCCCGTGGCCGATCCCTTCTCAGCAAAAAGAATCGGTCTGTGGTGTAACCTGTCAGGAATAAGCCTAACAAACGTCCTGATGGCCTCACATATGTCAATATGACTTTTAGTCGGCCTACCAATCTCACGTATGCAATCATCTTGCTATGCATGCATATATATGTACTTTAATCTCCAGCAAGCCAAACTGACTCTGGTCTCGATTGGCTCTTTTCAAGTTCAAGGCACTTATCTCGGGATTCCTGTCGCATGCATCTCTGTTGCCATCTATTTTTGGTGATTCTCATCAGCCTCTGTAAGTTGATTTCTCATCGCACGAGATTGATCGGATTGTACCAACTTCTCCTACGCACTTCTGATAACAACTGTGCTGGCCGACAAACTAGCTTTTCTTGTTTTCCATCGTATGGACACCTGACCATAATGATAAAGTAATATGCGTCTTCCTTTGTTTCGGGCCACAAACTTTAAGCACCTCTCAACAATGCTCGGAGCCGCTCCTTGCGTTATTTGCCTGATGAAGAATTTTTAGAGCATCCCTAATATGTACCTTGTCAGCTTTCTACTGGTGAGTGCACTTTTGGCTTCCCTAGAACACCTAGGTGAACACGCCATCAGGTGTTATGGTGATGAAGCCAAAGTCAAGTGTGCCATAGAGTATGACACTTGCGGACAAGAACATTCGAGCCGAAGCAAATCTCTCCCAATGGGTGTATCGACTTTTGTGCTTTGATCTATCACTGATTAATTCTAGTATCACAGCCAAGATCAACACTGAAGTTAATCGGCTTCCTTCATCTTGAGTTGGCTCAAATAATTCTTCAAGTGATACTTTTTCATCCTCTTTGATAAATACAGTATGCACGTTGCTTCTGGTTTAGCCGATTTGGAAATCGAATATAAGAGCAACGGGTTTTGATCCTCATTAATGTGTCGGCCAAGAGGGACTCGTGTTTTGTGTCTTGATCTCTTCCAAACTTTTGAGTGCGTATCTCCGAGCTCTCCGCGTTACATCTTCCAAGCCAGTTGGATTCAAAGAACATCTTTTAAGCCAGATGACTCCATTACATGATGCTCATGGATCATCGGCTGCATCATGGACTTAAGGCTGACGATGAGTATAATGGATCCGAACCAAGTTTAACCACGGTATGTAGCTTCGCGACCATTGGCCAATCAGCCTTCCCATTGTCATCATCGGCCGAATATATAGTTCGGCCATGTAGCTGTTTCTGTATCCATAGCCACAGCTATCATATCAGATAGAATATTCCAACCAGATTGCTGATAGAGACGACATGTTCTGCTCAAATCATCTTAACTCTGAATTATCGCCGAGCGTCACCATCTTTGTTCCTTTTATCTTCGTGCACAATCTTCATCAAAAGATCTCTTTTATCTCTTTGTGTGGCGGCTCGGCCAAACAATAAAATATTCCTCTTGTATGAGTACTCTTAGTAGCCGAACACGCAAATCCAATGATCACGTATATATGTATATGCTACTTGTATGTAGATCTTCTTCAATTATTGATCAACATCAATCTGGAATCTTTACCTCGTGCATGCACGTATGTTCTTCATAACAAATGGAGACTTGGATTTCCTCATGCATGCCAAACATAATTTTTTAACCGAACCCCTATCGGTTGTCAGGTTACCAACTTTTGATGTAACCTCCATGATCGTCATCTTCAAGTTCTTCAAGCCGTTGTCTTTGGCTCCCATGAAGAGTAATCCTTGTATTTTGTCAAGGATCTGGAATGCCTCAGAGAATGAAGACGAACTCGGCGACACACGGATGCATGCATAACAGGTTCAGACCCCCCGAGCACAGTCAATACGCAAGTTTAAGGCGCCGAGTGTATTTATCTCAAGGACCTCTTGTGTCGTCAGTGATGATAGGCTTGGCCAAGATGCTAGGAAAAAGAGTCATCAACGGTTGCCTTTTCCGCCTCGCGGTGAAATAACTGGTTAGATCGAGATTCTGGGGACTAGCCTTCCTCATTAGGTGCTCCTCTGATCTCTTACCATAGTGTTCCTATCGCTTCTCACTTTGGAGTAATAAATCTCGAAATCCAATATGTGGCCGACTAACTCGGAATTCTACTTGGCATAGGTTAGACAGCCACGTAATATGTCTAGTAATCCATGCTGACCTGTCTTGAAGTTCCCGAACCAATCTGTTTGACTCTTTCATGCTCCGAGGAGGACGTGCCTCATATTATTAGGTCGTTGGTTTTCTGAAATCCTCACCACTTGTATTTTAGGAGAAATCAAGAGCCGATCTTACTCTTTAGGAGAAAAGTCACCAGTTACCTTTAGCTGATTAATCCCCTATCGGCTATCAGGTTGCCTGACTTTCTTTTAAGCCTTTGATGCAACTTCCCATACGGTTACACCAGTAGGAGCCGATAGATTGCTCTCATCAGCTGTCCGCTTAATTCTCCTTTGATTTCCTCTTTGGCGAGATTCTGAGACACTCAATCACGTCGTTGCATAGCTTGCCGAAGATCCTGAAGATTGTCATGACGATGAAACCAATGAATGCCTCTTAAAGCACAAAGACAAGCTTCAGGTGTGTGGGTGCGTGCACAAGATTTCAGGCCCCCTGAGCTCTGATGCATAGCTGATGTAGTAGTCTTGAAGCGTTAAGCACCCAACGTTGGCTCCTGTGATAAGCAACACGCCAAGTCTTCTTGAATATTTCCGATACATATGAACCTTGACCGAAATATATGTGATCAATATAGTCCGTCGACTTCCAATGTAACGTATCCTGAAATCCTTTCATAGTTGATCCACCTTCTTGTACATTCTTCCAGGTACGTATTGTGCTTATCCATACCATGCGACGTTTGATCTTAACCATTGGCTTCTAGACCAACTGTCTGATCTTTCTTCCATGGCCGATATCTCGTGACAGTTGATTCCTGTGTTATTACCCTGTCATCTGTTTCGATCAGGGAAGTGAACAACATGGGTTGAGACAAAGAACGAGCAGCAGACGTTCCCCAATGATCTCTTCTAATACTAGCTGAACACCAAGAGGCATGGTATCAATATTGCTAGTTAATCGGCCGTTTACTAGATATATATCCTTGGGAACCAAGTACGTGAGTCTTTCACTTCTGCTTTCTTGAGAATCATGGCATATGTGCAGCAGCTTTTGATCTTCTCCTCTACGCACAAATCTGGGTAGGCAACTGGAGGACATCTTCGTGCCATACAATGTTCCCTTTTCTAAACAGCTGATTACTGTAGCTGATCCTCCTGCTGAATAGCCGACCCATGTCTCCTTATCCCTTGATGTCTCATCGGCTCATGAAGAAACAAGCATATGTCACCACCCTGAGGATAGGGCTATTAGTCGATTTGGAATTCTCCAAGTCAACGACTGATGCGTGTTTGACACTTGCATGGTTTCCAATCTTGTTCTGAATCATTATTTAATTCCTCTTTGGATTCTTTCTTCAGCATACTGCTATGTATTTGCCAGATACTCTTGGACTCTTACATCTGTATTCGGCGTCCTTCATCAGCACTGGACTCGAAACTCAAGATATGATTCAGTCTTTAAAACCACCGTGCAACACTAGCCGAATCAACCATGGACATCGGCCTCAATGAAACTACTGATCTAATAGATGGTTTCTGAATTCCCTCTTCTTTATCGAATAAATCTGAATGGAACTTTCTCCCATGCCTGACATATATTCCAGCAGCACATTAATTAATCTTCTTGAGGTTTTTGGACAGCGAGTCGTGGTCTTGCTTCGGCCTCCTCGAGATAAGAAACCTTTTCAAAAACTTTGAATTAGGAATTTCTGCCAGCGGCCGATGTGTCTTCTCTCAACAAACTGGCCCTTCTCTTGAATAGCTGAACCTGCCTTCAACTCTTCATTTGGCCTCCAGAATGTCACGATTGATCGAGAGCAGAACTTGTTTGCATACAGCTAATGTATTGCTCTTGGATTCTTGACCGTCATAATCTGCAACCTTGTGTTACCATCGGCTAAACATCGTATCAAGTGTAATGGACAGCCGATTCTTATCTCAACCGTCCAACAATATATCCTTCTTGGACTGACATCTTGATTACTGGACTTTCAACAAAACTTTTGGTTGCATGTTGATCTTCCAGCAATTTTCCTTGTATGCGTTCCTTCTCATGGGAAGAGATCGGCATGCATATTATAGAACTAATTTGCCGATCATGTAGATGTAACCAGTCTATCAGTCACATGCAAACATGTAAGACAACTCGATCCTGATGTCCAGCCATATTTCTTTTCTTCTCCCTTCCCAAAGTGCACATCTCTTGGATCTTTTGTCTCTCCATGCAGTCAATGCACTTTCGTATCTAAACATAACATGCCTGTACGTGTATGCATCCTCTATAATTAGCTTGCTCAAACGTACACCGCATGCCTCTCAATTCAGCCTTCAGACCATTGTTTCAGAATAAGCACCACGTAGAGGACTAGTCTCATCGGTTTTTTATATTGCTCCTCAAAGTTGCATGATAACCGAGCCGATTCATGGAAATAATTGAATCTGCTTTGCCTTTTTGTTTGGTACAGCATGATTGCACCGTAACGCTTCAGTCTTCATCCAGATGAGGCTGCCTGACAATAATCCATTCTTGTTATACCAAATGGTACAATAATCCCTTGAACGGCAGAGTGCAGAGCAGTAGCATTAAATCTTCTTGAGCTCATCCAAAATGTCAACATATTGCCATATGCCATAACCTGCTTCACGTAACTGGCACATATAGAATGACTGTCCAGCAAGTTTGATAACGACAAATCTTCAGCAACTATGTCCTCCAATCTGGCTTCAAAGAATAATTAATATTTCCTTCTTGACTCCTTTTGATGATATCGGTCATCAAGCTGATTTAATGGAAAATTATTCCTCATCTTTATCGCTTCTTTCAGCCGATCCTTGTTGCTGAATTTGAACGTCATCTCCATTGTGATCTGGAAGGTGATGAATATTTGAAGAGGATCTGACTTCTGATCAAATGATTGTTGTCCCACCGGGCGTGCCAAAAAGTGTGTTGACGCAAAATGTGACCACCCTGCGTCTCACACACAGCAAGCCGGAAAGCCTAGCTTCAATCGGGTGCCCGGGCGTCTGAATCCGATGGCGTGCCAGTCGATTTGACCTGAAAATCGACAAGGGATAAAACGGTAAGATCATAACTGGAACGTGCTGGGTGAGACCAGACAGTTCCATCTTTACGGCCCTGAAGCCACTTACGACGACACATAGCTATGGAAGCTATCTGCCAACAGGATGCAGTTCATTCGGCTAAAGTAACATAACTGATGTAAACAGAACAAACTAGCCGAATACAGTAAATGAAGACATGTTTGAACAAGATTAAATCATTAAAGCATATCAAACTACATCTCAGGTTTAAAGCATCATCAAGCACTTAATAATTATGGATAAGTAACTTATAAATATAAATCGACTAAACAACACATGCATAGGCTACTCCAACTAGTCTGCCGCACGTCTAGCCTTCATAAACCCGTCGAGCATAAACTCAAGCAAGCTAATCCACCGCATGATACCACTCACTATGAATTTACACCACTCCTTGCTACTAGATCAATCCACCGCATGATACAATCTAGCAATAAAGAGCTAAAAGCACATAATTATCTAACAGATCTATAGATACTTGCTACATGTATAAGCATAACCGTATCGACAAGATTGCCGAATCGGGGTCCATGAAGAAGGAACAAACAAGTAACATATAGAGGAGCCTATCAGATTAAACCGATCTCTAGTCCACCGGATGACTAGTTCTAGAGTAACCCAAAGACCTGCATCTGCCGCACGGTACCCGGTCCTGTCAAGGCTTATCTACATATAACGTGAATGAACCCGCAACATGTAACAATCTAGATCGATCTAATTCGGCTATATGAGCTTGATCTACTCGGTATTGAATAAGCATGAAAGGAACGACCAACAAGCCGAAAGAGTATCAATCTAGATTGGGCAAAAGAGTGTTGCAAATAATTAAACATTAAATAAAGCATGCAACACGTGATAACTTAATGAATCTATTAGATTTTGCCAAATCTAAAAGAGCCGATAACTAGCCTCTAAGCTTAGATCTTAGCCTGCCGCACGACTCATGACCTAGTCGAGAAAACTTTGGTAACTAGCTCCTAGCTAATCTTAGCCTGCCGCACGACTCATGACTAACACGGAACCCTCTTGGTTCAATGCTTAAATCCACCGCATGATACTAAGCATTGCAACAAGACTTCTTGCATCACATCTAAATCCGCCGCACGATACTAGACATGATAACAAGGTTGCCGGGACTTACGGAGGTCGACGGATCGATTGGCCCTCTCGAAGAACTCGACGACACGACTAAAGGACTCGAAGGGGTGGCGCGTAGCCGGTTGTATTGATTTGGTTGTGAACATCTTTTACAATGACCGGGGGTTTATATTTATACCCGTGGGCTGATGACTCTTGGTAACCGACGTACATGACTTGAACTAAAAATAGATATCTAAATAAAAGGAAATATTACGATACATGACTCTAATTCTCTTTCCTAGAGTCTTGACGTTAAAGCTTGCTTGGCCGACACATCTTCTTCTCTGTTGTGGCTTGATCGGCAAATACCTATGTCATCTTGCCGTGCATGCATGATATCGACCGGCCATATATACGTATATGTTATGATATTCTCAGAATCCAACATAAGTACGTCTTCCCTGGTCGATCTTGGAAACCTTCTCCATAATGGACTGATATATATGTATACATGCATATATATTCTTTAAGGCAATGTGAATCCATCGTATACATGATTGCCTCTTTAATCTTCCTGGCTTTCCTTGCTTCTCGTGGCTCTATTTCTTAGCCATAAAGCTTCCCGTATAAATCCTTGCACATGACTTGTCTTGCCGATTAAGCAGCAATCAACCCTTGCTAAAAGTAGCATTCCTTATCTCCATGCATGGACTCCATGGCTTAGTAGCCTGGACGCAATATTCCTAAATGAGATATTCTTCTCCTTTTCCTGGCGTCACAATGCCGTCCACGCTGTTCGTGGCTTAACATGTATTGCACACTGCTTCTATCTCCTCCATAAGGCCGCATGTCATATACACGTATATCATCTTGCCTGGTTGTCTTGCTGGTTCCCAAAATGCGCCACGTATACTGGTATACATACTTCACCAAAGCCGAATACACAAGGCCAAATGTGCTAATTGGCTGTTCGTGCATGAACATCCTCAGTAGTTGATTTCTCAATAGCTGATCTTGTATATCTGGCGGCCCGTATGCACGCATATCTCCTCTATCTGATCTTGCCGTCAATTATCAGGCGTCTTGCATTCCCAGAATATCTCGTTCCCAAAATTATTTCTTGGCGGTCCAAATTTCGGTGTCAACAGGAACACCCAAAACCAACTGCAGCGGTCCGCCCGTCGCCAGCAACTCGACGAACTTAACCAGGCCGCTACCATATTCGCGCGTCTGGTGGCCGGAGTTGGCGACGAGGTGGTGGTGCCCGCTATCGGGGAGGACACCTCGGTGTTTGATTTTGCCAGGTTCCTCCGGACCGGGCTCGCCGCATTGGAGGGCCAAATGGAGCTCGGACGCCGCTGGGCCGCCCTTGAAACCACCCGTGCGCTGTGCAAGGCGCTGAAGGACGCGGGCTGTCCACATGCAGCCGCACTTCCGGCTCCCGATGACGTGGACCGCTTCTGGGTCCCGGATGGGGACGCACACGAGGCCGCCGTGAAGTTCTTCAGCGGCTTCTGGAACGGTGGCGGTCGCAATCTCAGCTTGCTTCGGGCGGCACTAAGCGTGGCGGAGGTAAAAACTGCCGAATGGTGCTTGTCACTTGATGGGTTGGGTTAGGAATCTTTTAACTAACATGACCATTTTCGTGCTTCTTTCTTTTAGGGGGATGAGGCGGAGGAGGCCATTATCCGTGACCGGGTCGTGGCCTACATTCGGGGTAGGGACGAGCGCGAGGCGGCCGCGGCGGGCGACACGCCGTCCTCCAGCGCGCTTCGGTCTCCGGAGATGGCCCGTGCGCCCGAAAGTGCCGCACGAGTCGATCAATCTGGTGCCGCGAACCCTTCCGCGGCGGCGTCCACCGAAGCTGGCGTGCCTGGTCCTCAGTCTCCTGCAGCCGAAACTGCGGCTAACTCTTGATGTATCCCTTTGTAAGAACTTAACTCTGTCGTGCTTGGCCCTGCGTGGCCGTGTTTGTGGCCCTGCGTGGCCGGGGTTCGGGGAACCCTAGAACTTCTTGAACATATTTTTGCGGTACCGGAACCGAATGCGTTCATAGTTTAACTATTTGTTTGTTTTCCTGCGCGATTGTGTTACCGCTTTCGATCCGTCGCATTCGGGGACTTGAAAATTCCGGATCCGCGAATGCTTTGTAGAATGAACTTTTTGAGCGCACCACCATTGTGTGGAACACCACGTCCCCCTTGGTTCAAGCGGTGGCGGGCGCATTCGGGGTAATTCCTCAAGCTCCCCGGCGTTGCGTGTAGGCTTAGAGCGCCGCCCCGAATTTGAGCGGTGGAGGGCACATTCGTGAGTTTTGAGTTAAGCCCTCCAGGCGTTGCATGGAGACTTAGAGCGCCACCCCCCCCCGAATTTGAGCGGTGGAGGCGCATTCGAGAGTTTTTGAGTTAAGCCCTCCGGCGGTGCATGGAGACTTAGAGCGCCGACCCCCGAATTTGAGCGGTGGAGGGCGCATTCGAGAGTTTTTGAGTTAAGCCCTCCAGGTGCATGGATACTTAGAGCGCCGCCCCGAATTTGAGCGGTGGAGCGCATTCGAGAGTTTTTGAGTTAAGCCCTCCGGCGGTGCATGGAGACCTAGAGCGCCGCCCCCGAATTTGAGCGGTGGAGGGCGCATTCGAGAGTTTTTGAGTTAAGCCCTCCGCGGTTGTTTTTACTTAAGAGTTTGTAGTGGTTATTACTAAATGCATATGCGTTCTGTACAGCCACTGAATGGAACTCTGTATGGCCTCATTGGCAGAAACTGGATGAGTCCTGTCTCAAAGCGGTAGGAGTCGGCTTCCAACGCCCGAATAGGCGCGCCTATGCCCTTTCTCGCTTATAGGCGGGTAGAGCACCGAACCGCATCCGTAGACCGGATCCCAAGCCTTATGTTTGCCCCAAGCTTGCGTGGGCTGGAATCCCGAATATGGACTAGTCGCCGTGCGGAGCTGGTATTTTCGGTCATTCTTGGGAGTAGGGAGGCGCGCGTTTCTGCGCGCATCTGCTATTGCGCGCTTGCTGATTTTGCTTAGGCGGCCGATTCTATACGGCTGCACCCGGCTTCTCCAAGCTCACAACCGAAACGGGAGGACTAGTACCGACTCCCCTCCCGACTCCTCCCGAGTTGAACCCGGGCTGTGCCTATTTGCTCGCTCTCACAACCGAAACGGGAGGACGAGTGCTTTGGCTCCTTTCCCCGACACCTCTCATTCCTACTAGCCTTAATTTTCGAGCGGGATGAGTTTGTTTTGATCGGCATGGCTTTGCATTATGGGAGGTGTTATGCATATATAATGCCGTTTGGGTCATCGTGCCGTGAAACACCCTTTACACCATAACGCCGTTGTACGTTTGTTAGGTGAGTCATAAATTTGACTCGTCTCGGAGGCCGAATGGCTAGATTATATAATCGGCGAGCTCTGGTTTTTATCATGGCTGCTAAGACCTTTGTTTTTTGTTTTACCACCCGCAGATCCCGCTTATGTCTTGCTGGAATGGGAGGTTTTGGGATTTGTATTGCCGTCGAGACCAAATGCCGCATTCGCTACCCAGCTCTCACTAGCCGGACTGGAAGTGGGCATTCGGCCTTTTTACCTGCTTTGTATGCCATATTCGGGCTGATAACGCTCGATAATGGTGCGATAAAGACTCCTTTTGAGAGACCGAGGGGTTACTCGGCGGAGCTCGCTCAATAGTGGTGCAGAACAGCGCTCCTTTCGAGAGTCCGAGGGACCCTAATTGCGCACATTCTCGAGGCATTGCTCGATATAGCGGGTGTGCCGCTTTTGATTGTGATGTTAAACACCCCGAGCGCCTTTGGTGTAATTATACCGGCAGAATATGATGAATAAGAAGTCTGACATTGCAGATGAAAATTGATTGTAACTTTGCGTTATCGTAACCTTTGGGTCTTTTTCTCCGAGGTTCGTTTCACCCGAGGCGTTGTTTGCACGCATTCGGCGTTTTGCCGATTTCGCGATACTTCAGCGTTTTTGCCGAGTTCGCCTGCAGCGCTTTGTTGCGCGCATTTGGGTTGTTTGGTGCATTCATGATGCTTCAGCGTTTTGCTGAGTATACTAGCCGTTTTTGGCTTTTGGTTGCTTGCAACCTGACGAAAACTTCTCCGAATAGGGTCAGTGACACATATGGCACTGACTTTTTCGGATCGGAGAAAACGTTACGGATCCACACTTTAGGGGAAACGTGAATTGAAAAATATTAAACAGGGGTACATAGGGACGCCTCATTAAAAAACCTCACACCTCCGAAAAGGCTTCCCCTGCGAGGAAAAAGAGCGCGCCCCTCGAATTGTGTTTCGTAGAATTAAGAAAGGAAAATTACAACCCCGATGGGGTAATTTCATGGGTAGAAGCGGCGCGGGTTGTCGGCGTTCCGGTATGGCTGGACTCTCCCGTCCTCTTTCACCGGCGTGTAGACTCCTTCTTTTACCATTCTTGCGACGATGTACGGCCCGTACCATGGCGATTGCAATTTGCCTTGCTTGTCGGGTTGCCGAATAAGGACCATATCTCCCGGGTTGATGACCTGCCTCAACACTTTTTTATCTCTCCAAGCCTTTGTTTCCCGATGGTACTGTCGAGGTTTTCCGCCGCCCGTAGCCTTAGTGAATCGGCCGTTTCGAGCCGAATGTACCGCCGTTCAGGGGTGGTGGCCATGATCTCGGTTCGGAAAGATCCCACTGCACCTCTTCGGGGTAACGGCTTCTTCCCGAAGAGAAGTCGAAAGGCGTGAAACCGGTAGCGCGCGACTTGGATATATTGTGCCCCCACACCGTAGCCGTTAACTCCTGGGCCCATCTACCTTTCTTCTCGGTGTTTTCGAGGGTCTTGGATATGGTAGTGAATATGTCACCGTTAACCCGTTCAACCGCGCCATTCGATTCTCGGGTGATTTACTTGAAGCAAACGTCGCTTTGATCCCAGTCTTCACGAGAAAGTTCGAACTTGGTCTTTGTCAAAACCGCTTCCCGTTGTCCACTGTTATGTAGGAAGGAACCCCGAATCTGCAGATGATTCTCTGCCACACGAAGCTGACTAAGGTGCCAGATGATATTGTCGCCAACGCTTTAGCTTCAACCCATTTGGTGAAGTATTCCAGTGCCACTGCAGTGAATTTCATATTCCCAGGCGCCGGCGGGAGCGGTCCGACTATGTCGATGCCCCATCTCTGTAGCGGCCAAGTTGGACATATCGGGGAGGTTAGATTTGCTGGAGCCCTCTGGTGTTTTGCGAACTTCTGGCAGCCCTGGCACGATTTCACCAGTTGCTTGGCGTCCTCGACAGCGGTTGGCCAATAAAAGCCTTGTCTCATTGCTCTGTGAGCGATTTCATGCGGACCTCTGTGGGCCCCGCAAGTTCCCGAATGTATATCGTGCAAAAGCTGGACCCCCTCGTTCCGGCCGATGCACTTCGCAGTGGTGCTACCACTCCCTCCTTGTCTGATTCTCTCCGATTATGGAGTATTGCTTGGTTCTGGACTCCATCCTTTGTTGTAGCTTCCTGTCTCCCGGCTCATAAGTTCCGAGATGAATGCCCATATCGGTGCTCTCCAAATCGTCACTCGCGATAGCGTGAATTACTGCCGGTCGTTCCTCCTCCGTCTCGCACCGCTAGCGGCCGTCAAGACCTGTAGAAAACATCGGCGGGCAAGGGGTGTTTTGGGCTGCAGCTTTTGCCGCCGCGTCTCGCCGTGTTGTCCGCCCTTGGGATGTATTGCAAGGTGAAACCAAGGAAATATTTCTCCATTCGCCGAACGGCTTCCGGATACCCGGCCGAGCCGGTTCCTTTGCTGTGTATTCCTTTCGGATGTGCCCCACAATTACTTGCGAATCGGACTTGATGACGCATCTGCGGATTCCTAGCGCTCGGAGTTTCCTGAGACCCAGCAGAACTGCCTCGTATTCGGCTGTGTTGTTGGTGGTGCGATACTGTAGCCTTGCTGCGTATCGCAGCTTTGGGCCAGTTGGAGGTGTCAATACCGCGGATATGCACGCTCCAGCTCGAGCACCATGCCCCATCCGTGTGCACCGTCCATTCGGTTCCTCGAAGCCGAGGGTGGTGTTGTCCCCACATGGGGTCCAATCCGCGATAAAGTCCGCTATGACCTGCGACTTGATGGCCGATCGTGCTCGAAGTCAATGACATATTCATTCAGCTCGACGCCCACTTGCCTATCCGGCCTACCGCTTCGCGTTTGAACGAATGGGCTTCTAGGGGCCGAGCGGACAAAACCCGAATGTGATGAGCCGAAAATAGTGCTTGAGCTTTCGTGACGCCATGACCACCGAATATGCGATTTTCTCCAGGCTCCGAATAGTTTGCCTTCGCGATGTCAATGCTTCGATACGAAATAGATTGGGAACCTAGCTGTAACTTCCCTCGTTCTCTTTTTCTTCCACGAACCGCGCTCACCGCGGCGTGGGACGCCGCTATGTATAGTAACGGGTCGCATCCGGCGATGGGCTTGATAATGTTGTGGCCTTTGACGGGTAAGCTTTTAGGTCATCGAATGCTTGCTGGCCGAGCCGGGCCCCATCCGAAACCCTCGAATTTTTTAGGATTCGGAAAAATGGAAGGCCCCGTTCCGCGCTCGGATATGAACCTCCCCGGAGCGGCGATCCCGCTGAGCTTCGTACCGCTTTTTGGTCTCGGGCGGTCTCATGTTCACAATAGCGGCAATCTTGTCTCAGGTTAGCTTCTATGCCTCTGGCGGATACCAGACATCCCAACATCTTGCCCTTGCTCACCCCGAATATGCATTTTTCCGGGTTTAGCTTCATCCGCTTGCTCGAAGGTTCACAAAAGTTTCCTTTAGATCCTCGATGTGTGTGCTTTTCTTATCGCTTTTCACCACTATATCATCCACGTAAGCGACCAGGTTTTTCCTCTTTTTCTCGCTCCCTAAAGACCTCGTCTGTCATTCCGGAGAAAGTAGGGCCGGCGTTGCGCGAGCACCCTCGGGCATGCGCTTGTAGCAAAAGGTTCCCCGGAGTGATGAAACTCGTTTTCTCCCCCGGTCTTCTTCATTCAGCCATACCGATGGTACCCCGAGAAACAATCCAAGTAAACTTAACAACTGCAGCCGGACGCGATATCGACTAGCTTGTCGATCCGCGGTAGCGGGTATGGGTCTTTCGGGCGTGTTTGTTTAGATCGTGAAATCCACGCACATGCGCCATTTGCCACTTTTCTTCTTGACCATTACCACATTGGCTAGCCATTCCGGATACCGCACCGGCTCGATCACATCCGCGTCCAAGAGCCTTTGCACTTCCGCGCCGCGTCGCTCTTTCGGATGACATCTTCCTCAACTTTTGCTTCCGTGGCTTTGCTTTGTTTGCCGACGTTGAGGCCGTGGCTTTGGGCCAATTCCCCGTCAACCCCCTTGAGGTCTTTAGTAGTCCACGCGAATACGTCCTTATTCTCAGCCAGAAATGCTAGCAGCTCCGCGTCCCGTTCCGAAAGACTTGCCCCGATATGCACGCACCGATCCGGGCGGTTTGCCGATACTGGGCACTCTTCTCGTGCCCTCGTACGCTCGCTCTCCGCTCTTTCCGCTCTGGGGCTTCGTTTGTATCCTCTTTCCTTGCAGGCTTTTTTACCTCGTGCACCATGCTGTAACCCGGTATTGGTTTGCCATCTATCTTTCTGGCTGCGATTTGATCGCCATGCACCGTGATTACCCCGAAAGGGGAGGGCAGCTTCATGCATAGGTAGCTCTGCTTGATTATGATGTCAAACTTGTTTATGATTCCCCTTCCGAAGATTGCCGTATATGGGTATTCCATTTGTACCACATCAAACGATATCTCCTCCGCCCGCACTTTCTCTCCTTCGCTAAACGCTACAGTGAGTGTCTTCTTCCCAAGTGCATCTATTTTCTTTCCACCAAAGCCGAATAAGGCATTGCCCGCCGATCGAGCGAACGCCCGTCAAGTTTCATGCTATCATACGCTTTGGTGAACGGGATGTCCGCCGAGCTCCCGTTGTCAATAAGAATGTTGTGTAGAGTGTACCCGCCTACGAAAGCGGTTGCCACGAAAGCATCATAGTGCGGGTAATCCCGGATCTGATTATCCTCTTCAGTGAAGGTGATGGGCTATAGCTTCCACGCGGCCCGAGTCGCCGGAGCGGCTGATGATCAGACCATTACGCGCCTCGATATTCTCTTCGCGTTCTCTTCTTGTCATGCTCTATATTGGAACCTCCAATGATGGCGTATATGTGCCCGTTGGATGGCATCACATTCGCGGGTGCTACAGTGTGTACGATCTGCAACTCCTTGGAAGTTTCCTGCCTTGCTGACTGCTGCTGCTGCTGTCTATTCTCGGTAGGCGCTGAGGAAGACACAGCCGATACTGGCATCGGATGCGCGATCATCGGCTGCTGGTATTGTTGGTATTGCATGCTTGGCGACCCTCCCCAATGCGCATGAACATTTGGGGCGAGGTACGGATTCCCCGGGCCGCCCGTGACCGGAAAGCGGCCATTTGATGGGGGAAAGCGTAGGGTTGTGACGGTGCCGTGTGGAATACGTGCTTTGCGGTTTCCGTTTTCCCTATGGCGTCATCTCTTTCCTTTTGCTCTTTGGCCCGCTGCGTGTATTTGCGCTCGGGTGAAATGGCCTTTGTTTTCGCCGCATACGCAACAATACGGTGTTTTAGGGCGCCACCATTGCGCCCTCGTCCGCGTCCGCCTCTGTTTCCCCGTCCTCCCCGATTCCCCGCGACCTCCGCCTCGGTTTTCATGAGACCGGCCGTCATGCGCCGGGGTGCCTCGGTTGGGTGACTCTTCCCGGAGGTTGTTGACATAGCCTTGATTGGACCCCCACCTCTCGCCGATTCTCCGCCGGTTTTGTTTTGGGGTGTTTTGCTTGAGGCTATTCCCGGAGACCTTGCGCTTCGCAAGTCTTCTTCGATATGGCGAACTTGCGCATTTCATCAAACAACCGCTTCACGTTTTGGGTACCTCCCCGGTTAACAATTCTCGCGCACGGACCGATCTTGAGGCCCCGATGGCCGATGCAATGACCGTTTCGTCGGACACATTCGGGACTTGCGCCCTCGTCGAATGATACGCTCTAGGTACTTGGCCATTGGCTCATCGTCCGGTTGATGCAAGGTGAGCAAGTCCATAATGGTTTTCTTGTCGGCTACCGAAGGCCCCGAAACGTTGCCAACGGCTCCTCTTTCGCCCGTCTCCATGACCGGATGGACAAGGGCCGCAGCGACATGAACCCCGTGCGCCACATCTTGCATGGCCAAGATCAAAGTTTTGGCCAACAAGGCTTCGTTGCCACCTCCGCCGAATATATTGCAGCCTCATAGCTTGATATGAACCTTCTTGGATTAGATTTGCCGTTGAAATGCGGGATCTTAGGCTTGTAACCGGATGGCCATGGGTATTTCGCAGTTCCTGGGACAACGGGGATGCCATGTCAATCGAGTCCGGTACCCCCTTGCCCGAGGCTGATCCTGTGTACCGACTTCACTTTCGGTTTCGGCCCTTGCGTCGAGTGCCCGAATCTCCCGCTGTAACCTTTCGCCTCCCCGGCTGCCCGGCCGACGGCCACTTGAGTTGCCGATATTCCGTTTCTTGCTTCGATGTCTCCCCGTAGCCGATCCCGATACGCTTTTAGTTCTTCAATTCGGAGGTTTGCTCGTCCAAAGATCTTTAGGAGCTTGGAATTCGTAGCATCAACTCATCCATCACATTCGGGGGTTCGGGCTCGTTGGACCTCGGCGTCATCTCCGTGCCCACTTCGGCCGGCAACATGCCCCCTCTGCCGGGCCGATCCTGCGTTCCGGCGACTGACCCGAATACGTTGTCCTCAATAGCCGGATCCGCTTGCCGAGGAGCCGGACCGGCGGAGGAACCGCCGATCCCGATGCGGTGAGCTCGGTGCGTGGCGGATCCGAGCCGCTTGCGGTGGAAGGAACAGTTTCTTCCACGGATG
Organism: Themeda triandra; assembly: GCA_018135685.1. Classification (NCBI taxonomy): domain Eukaryota; kingdom Viridiplantae; phylum Streptophyta; class Magnoliopsida; order Poales; family Poaceae; genus Themeda; species Themeda triandra. Next base: position 30,864 of record JAENPR010001933.1, on the reverse strand, counting down.
GCATTGTCTTCCCGATAGCCGGACCTCTAGCTTTTCCCTTTGGTGGCATGACAAGTCCGTGCGCCAACCACGGTGGCGCCAATGTTGTTTCAGCCCTTTGGGGTTGCACCCCGAAGGACCCAAACAGGAGATAAAGGAAATGCGTAACTACGAAACGAAATGAACAACACGAACCTTATATTCCTTGCGCTCCGGCAAAAACGCACGGAGTCCGAAGTCCCCTACATCGTCCCCGGAGGGGTCTACTTATAGGAAGCCGCGTTACATTTTGTACAAGAATGCCCTCGGCAACCCTAATTTCAACGTACGGAGCAGCCGACACGGGCATAAGTAAATGGACCGAGGGCCCACCTATGTCGGTCAACCACCGACCAGACGCATTCGGGCTCGTCTCGCCCGCCCGCCGACGCGTCCGGTCTCGAGCCGAATGCGCGCCCTCTCGCGCTATCGGATTTCCTCCGGGCGCCCGTCGGCGCGGGATGCACGCCTTCCCGCGCTATCGGGGCTCCGCCCTCGGGCGACGAGGCCGGATACGCGCCTTCCCGCGCTATCGGGGCTTCCGCTGGCGCGGGACGCGGATGCGCGCCGTCCCGCCGCTACGGAGCTTCCGCTGGCGCCGAAGCCGGGTGCGCACCTTCCCGCGCGCATCGGGGCTTCCGCTGGCGCCGACGCCGGATGCGCGCCGTCCCGCGCTTATCGGGGTTTCCGATCGCGCCGACACCGGATGCGCGCCGTCCCCGCGCTTATCGGGGTTTCCGACAGGCGCTGACCCCGGATGCGCGCCGTCCCGCGCTATCGGGGTTTCCGACTGGCGCTGACACCGGATGCGCGCCTTCCTGCGCTATCGCCCGCACCTGCGCACATTAAACACATGAGGCGTATACGATTAGGGGGGACGGGGTGGCCAATTCCACTCCTGCCCCCAACAGTTGTTAACCTTAAGAATCCTCAAGGTCTTTGTATCATGTCCTATCAATAATTTTGAATCAACCTTGATCATCGGTATTACCTTTAGGGTGGGTAAATCCTTGATTTGTTTATCTATCTTATTTCAAATCTAGAGAACTCTCGGAGAAACAATCTCTAACCTGGTTAGTGTTCTTTGAAAATTCTCACAAAATTCCATTTCATGTCAATCAAAGTTTTCGAATCAATCTCGAACATCTGCTATATCATGATCCTAGGTCTCTCCGAATCTCGGACGAGATTCATGTTAAGTGGGGTAGTCTGTCACACCCCAAAATTTTTCATTTTGAGATGTGAATCAAAAACACTAAATAAAACAAAGGATTTATTAATTTTCCTAAAATAAACCGAGACTTTATTCATTTATTGTCATTATAAAATGATAAAAGTGTGGTTTCAAAAACTTTCATAAAATTAATAAAGGTGTGGTTGAGTTTGTGCCTTGCTCTATTGAGTGGTGTTGGAGTGGGAAAATGTTTTGCTAAAATCCTAACTAGGCACGACCTCGAGCTTCCTTGTTGCTAGGCTCTTGCTCGCTCTAGTGAGCCTCAATCCTTCATGGCTTGTCTCCGACTAACTTTAGTCTCACCCGACTAGCACTAACCCCCTCCGATCAACCATAGTCAGCCGGGGCTTACCCTAGCCAGCTTTGGCTTGGGCCTGGGTAGCCACCGCACACCCTGACCAAATCTGGACAGCACCAGCGAGCCGTAGCTCTGCCTAGCCCGACCTAGCCTGCCCTGGCCAACCTAGGCCAAGCCCTACGAGGTCCTGGCCACCCCTAGCCCCAGCTGGCCAACTCTGGCCAGCCATAGCCAACAAGAGCCGGCTATGGCCAACCTTGGCCAGCCATGGCCAGCCAGCAGCTAGCAGCAGCCAGCCCGAAGTGGCCATGGGCCACCAGCAGCCAAGTTAGGCCGGCCAGCCCAGCTCCAGCCAGATCACCGCTTGACCTGGCTAGTCCCCTAACCTCTCCTGGCCATCTCTAGCCTTCCCTGGCCAGCTTTGGCCAGCACCAGACGGCCATAGCCTTCCTTGGCCAGCCGTGGCCAAGCCCGGCTAGCCAGCAGTGGCCATAGCTGGCCTACACCACGGCCCAGCCAACTTCAGCTGGCCATTGTGGCCAGCTCATCGTCGTGGGCTAAGCCCAACTAGTTGGCCTGCTCTCTAGCCCGTTTCGGTCTCTCCCTTTTTATTTTAAAGCTTCTCCAATTTTTTCGGATGCTCTAAAATATCATTTTCATGTGCTCCAAATACTTTATTTGGATTCATCATGTCTCAATCTATCCCTAGGTATTTTTCCCATAATTTTCGGAGACTTAGAAATATTTTTCAGGGTTTTAAAATGATTTCAGGTTTTTCTGGAATTATTTTTGAACTGAAAATGATTTTCTAATAAATCCCGAAATTATTAAAAATAAATTATTTTTTCCGCGCCCCAAACCCTAGGCATATATATATGCCGGTGTTCGTCTCGTCGCGCGATTCCGGACACCATCGCGAGCCGCCACTCGTAGCTCCCGCAATCCCTCGCCGAAGTTCGCTGCAGCTAGGGTTCCGGCGAACTCTCCGGCGAGCGTTTCCGGCCAAACCGTCGGGCTCCGGCGGAAGCCGCCACCACCAGAGGGTTGCCCTCGATCTCCTTTACGCCGTCACGACGTTTGTTTCGAGAATCCGCCGTCGTATGATGGTTTCCCTAATCCTATCTCTCTTTGCCGGCGAGGTATTTCCATGGACGGCCGTCCGTTCATCGTCTCCGGCCACCATCGCCCTCCGGCCTTCGTCGCGCCCCGACGCGCGGCCTCGACGTCACCCCGCGGCCCCGCGCAGCGCCTCCGGTCGCCCTCGCGCGCGCGCAGGCGCCTGCTCGCGCGAGCAGGTTGGCCGCCGCCGCCGGGCGTTCGGCCATCGCGTGGAGGACCCTACTGGTCGCCTGGGCGCGGCCCGGCGGGCCTAGAGCGCGGCCGCGCGCCGCCGCTGGCCAGCTCGGCCAGGGCCGAGGCCCCCCCCTTCGTCCCCTGCGCGCGAGAACAGCCATGGCTGCCATGGCCATGGCCACTTTCTGGAGGAAGAGGAAGACCAAGGTAGAACATGAACTAATTACGAAAATGCCCTCGCGATATTATTTGCAGAAATGCCATCGATCTTTAGTCCTCCGCCATTTCACCGTTCTAGCTCCGTTTTAGGCGATCTTGGACTTTTCGGAATCGTCTCGACGTAAGCTACGCGTTAGCAGTGATGATAGCCTCATTTGATACTTTTCAAAATGCAGCTTAGAACTAAGTTTGATTAGTGGTCCTTTAGTGCTCTTTTCAAAACACGCATAGTCTCGGCCTATCTCGTTAGTTGTACCCTCCTAACTATAGCTTCTTGGTTAGTTGTTCTTGCGCTCCGAGATCGTAGCTTCGAGCTCTATCATTTTGGTTCGCTCTTTCGTTAGGCCGTTTCTTTTGTATGGTGTATGCTCTTAGTCTTGTCTCGTTTGTGTTGCTTGCTTGATGTTTTACGAGAAGCAAATGACAAGTGCCGAAGACCAGAGCCGAGGATCAACAAGTGCGGTGGAACTTGGAGACCGAGAAGATAGAAGAGCCGGAAACTCGGAGCAACTAGAACTTGGATTTAAGGCAAGTACAGGCATCCCTTTGATCATGTTGATCCCATGAATGTTTATTTATAATTCATGCATGTGTCTAAATCGTGAACCATAGGACCAACTAGCCACTTTACCAAACATCCTATGGGGGTTTTGTAGACAAAGTTATAGGTCTCGCTAGTGCTCGCTTACCTATTCATTAACAATGTTTATATTAATCTTGCTTCTTTGATAAAAGTTGTGCTAGTTGGTGATGGCTGCGGCCATGGAGAAGTGGCAACGATGCGGTGAGCATCGTTGGTTGGTGAAGCAAGGGAGATACGGGTGCTAGGGTTTTGCCTGTAGCGACAGGGGCATCCGTGTCGTCTCTCCCTAGGGACCGGTTCGTGGAGCGGCCACCTGGGACTTCCGTACATCTCCAGGCTAATGGGCTCTTGCTTGGCCAATTAGCAGGATCATCATAGGCAGGTTGGGCGGCTTACCGACGGGTGCCATAGCAATGGTGATAAGGGTGATCTCAAGTTCTAGTATGGGTGTTCTGATGATCCGTAGACCCGGGCGTAGGCTACGAGTACGTCACCCATATGCTTGCGACATTCCCGTCGAGTTGCCACCGTCCTTGACCCCGTGAAAAGCCTCGTTGTGACCCCCGCCGGCTGTCTTGGTAACGGCCTAAGAGGTTTGGCCACCTCGGCGAAAGGGTAATCACAACTGGAGTGAAAGTGTACACCTCTCGCGCGAGTTTGATCAATCAATATATCGTCCGTGCTCACGGTTACGAGCGGCCCGATCCTCGCATGATTAGAAAAAGGTTTTCTTTGATCGTGGAGAATGGTTATTGAGAGGTTGCTACCTCAGGCTTTACCAGGATAGCGATCCTGTGGTATCTGAGATGGCTATCTCATATATATTTGTGTACTTTAAAAGCTTATTTTTTTAAATGATCTTAATGAACCTTAATTCTACTTGAACCTTAATTAAGGGTTGAGCTTTCCACCAAGTTGATAGCAATAGGTTGCTAATTAAAATACACCTGTTACTAAAAGTGCTACCGCAGCTTATACCTTTGAGCTTTACCTTGTTCAAGCCATGCATATCATTATACTTTTCGCCTTTGTACTTGTTGAGTTCGACATGGACTCACCTTGCAATAGTCTCGCTAGCAAGGTGTTGCTTGGACATTGAGATGCCGAAGGTGCTTGGCGTACGAAACCCCCGAAATAACCGTCCCCGAGAGGAATGGAGCTCGAAGAGAAGATGTAGCCAACGTTCCGTGATACTCGATGTTTTGTAAGTGTTATTATATATGTTCCGCTATATACATTGTTTATCTCGGTATTTATCGTTCTAGTTATATGTGTGGACTTCCCGGGCACACATATGACGGCCTCGGTATTCTTTGTAAACCGGGGTGTTATAGAATGGTATCGAGCAATGTTGACTGTAGGACGTATGCCAAGATAGCACTGGTCGTTTTCAAAAGCTTATTTTGCTACAAAACTATTTTGTCAACCCTTGACTATTGAATTCTGACTATTATCTACACCCTTGAGTTGTGTCGATTCCTTGAATAGCTTCCGATGAGCTATTATTTTCTAAACTCCTTGAACTTTTGTTTTGATTGGTTTACTAAAAGTTTTATAAACCAGTTTTGTTCATAAAAAAATTCTATGGCCTTTATCATCTATCATCTGCCCTTTAGGATGACCACCATTGATGAAGAAGCACGAGTAGAATCGATGGTGTGATGCTTGCTTGTTTTGCTTGTTTGTGGTTTTGCCTTTGTGTCACCTTTATTTTCGTGTCCCGAAGTAGGCTCTGAAGGTGAAGATAGAAGTGTAGCCAGAACTCTCCTGTGTCAATGGCCCGTGGTGGCTTGTCCAAATGTGGTGCAACTGTATATGCATCGATAGTTTCGGTTGACCTCCATAACCTGAATTTTCCTTCAATCAACTATGCTAAAGGTGAGGATCCCGAGATATAAATCCCGTCGGACATATGGGGAAGCCGCATCTTCCATTGTAATTGATCTAGACCTTGGCCACCATTTTAAGATCTTCTACAAGGGATTCAACCACGTAACTGGTTTCCCTACGAGAGAGAATGAAAATTTAAATCTCCCCGTAGATTTAGCTATGAGCCGGGCTGCATAGATGATGATTCCAGGGATATTTTTAATTCTTTCATCGTGCCCCGTGCTCTACCAGCAAATTTCATCACGGCCGGGCCGATAAGTTCAACTTTTGAATTTTACAACCCAACATGGTTGTCGGGCGCTCGGACTTGGTCAATTGCCCCCAAGGCCATATTTTTCAAGCATCATCGGACCCGGAGTCATTGCTGAATATTACTGAGGCCAACATAGTCTTCAATCTTGGATGTAAGCTTCCGGTATATGAACCTAATCCCCTGGTGATAATTGAAGCTGCTCATCCCTCATTCACTCTTTGGTGGCAAGAATGGCATTCTCACATTTTTAGAGCACAAGTCCATCCTCTATGCCAAGTTTTAATGCCCTCATTCACTTCTGATGATGAGGTACACTCTTATAGCCACCTTTCATTTCATGTCTCTACTCTGTTTCTAAACATCCTTTTGAACAGGACAATGCTCCTCCAAGTCCTCCAGAGGTTCAATACTGGCAACCCGGCCCTAATGCTGCTCAGGGCATGATGCTCCAAGTTTAGCGCTTTTTAACAAAACACTGATGATGACACAAGGTGCTCTGAAGGACCTTAAAAGAAAACTCCTTCCTCCCCCATCAAGGACACTTGCCATTCCCAAGAAAACAAGATCAAAGAAAGCTAAGCCACTCCCTCGGTATGAATGCTTTTGATCCCTTATTTTCCATCTCGCAAATGTATTTGCATTTATCACTTTCTTTCAACAAGTACAGGCCAACCCTCAAAGTCCTCGGGGTAGTGATCTTGGAAAACTCTCCTGGAGCCTCTACCGGTCAAGCGACGCCAATGAGCCTACTAGCAAGCCTTGGTATGCATCGGCGAGATGACCAAGCGGGTGAACAAGGAGAAGCGACGAGAAGAAATTCCTTCTCATCAAAGTTGATGAACAAATAGAAACGGAAACAGACATTCCTCTTCATCGGCCCGGAGAAGCAACGAGATAAAATTCTTCTTCAAGACGTACCGGATTCAACACCTTCGGCAATTCAAGATATATCAACAAGTCATGACACCGTTATCCATGAAGCGGCAAGAATCGTATCGATCACTCAAAGTCTTGATGCTACTCGGGAGGCTATTGATCGGGTTTTTGCCGAAGAGGTATTATCTTGATCTTTCTCGGTCATTCCCTATTTGAATTAAGTCATTCGGCTAATAAATTTTCTTCTATCATCAGGGCACTTGCTCTTCAACAGGCCAGTTTTTCCCTCATTGCTGAAGAATTTGCCGATGATGATGAAGTCTCCTCTAATTGGCAATTATCATCAGAGAGTCAGGCTAAACTGAAAGACATAATCTCATTCTTAGAGAAGGACATTGTTGATTTGACTCGAGAATCTAACAAGATAAGGGAAATAGCAGAGCCAATTGGCCAAGAGCTCCCTTCTGATCTTAAGGATGCCATAAACGCCTTGTCCCACCTTGATGACCACTTTGCTGTTGTCAAGAGAGCATACAAAAATACATCTGACAAGGCTGTTTTGGAAACCGACAAGGCAACCGAGAACAGAAGTTAAGGAGCTCTACTCGAATTCAAGTCGGCCAAACGGTCTTGGGACACCTTGGAACCCGAATGCGAGTATGAGAGATGAGAGGATCAAGCGGCGCTCGGTTGGCTCAATTGGATGCCAACATTCAATCTCATGAGGCCAAACTTGCTACTCGCCACCTCTTGATTCGGCTAAGTCCAAAATAAGCTCTCTCATCGAGAGAGACCAAGCAGATCAAGAGCAGGCTGCTGCAGATCCAAAATTCTGAAGTTGAAGACAAGAGAGCCCTTGACGAGGTCAACAGAATAAAGACTGATGCCCTGAATATCATTAACTCTTATTTGAATGTATAGATGCTTGGGTTGTACTTGAAGATGTAGACATTTAGGTCTGGCCCGTCATATTTGAAAACAATTCCCTTTCTCTCGGAAAATAGATAATCTTCATTTTTCTCTTTTCTTCGCCGCTTCCATTGTTATTCGGGTTTTCCAATCACGACCGTACTCATTGATGTGTGTATTAGCCGAACGTAATCGCGCCGCCCAAGTGCTTGCTTTAGCCGAATAGCCCTCATCGGCTATTTAGCCGACCGAACGTATGGTAACCGAATCGCCGGTAGTGATGGGCTCGGCCCAACTCAACGTCGGCCCATAGGTGCGGAAAACCCTATCTTGTCGCTTGGCTTTCCCTCAGCCTCGCCACGGCTCCCATCGTTCATAAATAGGACCGAGTTGGCTCCCACCATCATCACATCCAAGCACAAGCGGTTGCTATCATCTCTTCCACTTCCTCTTCCACCCCAATCTCAAAAAACCCTCACCACCACCGATGGCAAGCGGCGGCGACCATGGCAAGCGTCCGGCCCGGGACAAGGCGGAGGAAGCGAACCGGCGCCGGCGGTGAGATCTTCAACCTTTTGAGTTGTGCTGCTTGATAGTTTTTACCCGATCTAAATCTCTGCCCCCTTGCGGTTGTTTATCTTCTTGATCCGTATCAGGGCCGTCGGGAACACCGGCGACTATGTCGCCAATTTCCGGAGGCACACCGCCCCGGCTCGCGCTCCGGCCTCGGCTTCTGCCTCCGCTCCCGCTCCCGCGGACGTGGTGGAGGGAAGCAACCGCGGCGGCCGTCGCCTGCAGTAAGGAGACAACTTCTCCATCTTGTTTGCGGTTTCTTCTTATTTAGCCGATCTTGATTGCACCTTATTTGTAGAACGGCGAGGATCAGCACCGGCAAATGGCGTTTCCTGGCGCCGGCCGCGGCGTTCGACGCACTTTGCCCTGCGCGGCCCGGCTCCGGCCCCGGCTCCTGCTCTTCCGGCGCCGGCTTCGCCTCGGCTTCGGGGTCCTCTTCTTCATACCGCCCTATATGGGATAGGAACAACGAGGAGATCCCGGCGTACACCCGCTACGACGCCGCCGGGTACCTCCGTGAGAGGGACGAGGCACTGGCGCTTCTTGGTGAAGAAACCAAGAAGTTCGGGATCGCCCAGCTGGAGTGGGAGGATACCTGCCCGCAGATGACCACGACCATCACCAGTATTTGTCCTTCTACCATTGCGTGATTTCCGTCATTCTTGACCTGTTTACTCACTGTCCTATCTTGTTTCTCCTTTGCAGACCTCAACGTGGAGCTGGACCGCCTGAGGTTGGCGGCGACGGCAGTGGCCAATCATGTGAACGCCCAGGGGGCGACCGTGGCAGATCGCCTCGAGGCGGTGCCTGGTCAGATCGACCAGGTTGCCCTTCACGGCGTGCGCCTCGGCACCGCGCTCGGCCTGGCGGGGATGTCGTCCTGGACCGGGGACGACTACGCTCCGATGCCGACCGGCTTCCGGGGCGGGCTTCCCCATGAGGTCGACGGCATCGAGGGCCTCCTGGCCGCGTACGATGACCACGCCGATGCCATGGCAAACGCCACCAATCCGGAGTCCGTCCTCAACAAGCTCTTCACCGAGGAAGAGGAGTAGCTTGTATTAGGACTGGCGCGGGTTGTAATAAAAAATTTTAATGAAGAATGTTGGTCTCCTCCTTGCTCTCGCTTGTCTTTAACTGCAATGGTGCTTTAGCAATCGTGTTTGTTCTTGCGAACTTCTTTCAATCCTTAGTTAGAATTCGTCTGCAACATTCTTCCCGAACGAAATTTTCCCGAACGCATAACGTCGTCTTAGCCGATTAGATCTTGGCACTGCTCCATGATTTGACATTTTGTAGCATAGCTCTTCAATTCCCTTTATCTTCTCCCGATAAACCTACCAAACGATAGATAAAACTGTTCATTTATATTCTAAAAAATTTGGCTCAAGGCGATACAACCGCATCGGCTATTTCATTCAAGACGATACACACGATATCGGCTATTTTTGCACTAGAGGTGATACAATAATATCGGCTACTTTTTCCAACCTCTTTCCCTTATTCTGAAGGCGATTTTTACTCAATCGGCTATATCATATTCAAGTCACGGTCCCGATTAAGATCCAACTTCAACACTTGGATAAAACTTCTTAAGGTATCTCGCCATTGATGGCTCTAGTAAGCTCTTCTCCGAGATAGCGTTTTCAACATATATGCATTACCAGTGCACAACCGACAACCCGAAAAGGTCCCTCCCAATTCGGAGACCACTTGCCGAATGTTTTGTCTTTGGTACCAACCGGCAATATTGTTTTCCAAACCAAGTCTCCTTCGCGAATTGCTTCACTTTGACCTTCTTGTTGTAATATTTGGCAACACGCATTTTATTCTTCTCAATGTTTTCCAAGGCCTTGAGACGTATCAAATATAAATCTTCTAATTCATCCATCATCAAATCCTTATAATCTTTTTCTCGTCAAGTCCCTTTGCAACTCGACTCTTCTTGATCCCGATTGCAACTCCCGGGCATTATAGCATTATGCCCATAAACCAATTCATATGGAGATGCTTGTGTGGACCCATGGCAAGCCATTCGGTAAGCCCATAATGCTTCATTAAGGACCAAGTGCCACTTCCTTGGCTTCTCATTGATCTTCTTTTGGATGATCTTGATCATGATCTTATTTGATGCCTCTGCTTGGCCATTAGCCTGTGCATAATAAGGGGAAGAATTATACAACCTTATTCCCATGCTTTCGGCAAAGTCACAAAACTCTGAGGAAGTGAACTGAGTCCCTTGATCAGTTGCTATGGTTTGTGGGATCCCAAATCTATGAATTATATGCTCTTTGACAAAGCTGACCATATTCTCTGACGTAACTGTTTTCAAAGGGATAGCTTCAACCCACTTGGTAAAATAATCAGTAGCTAATAATACAAACTTGTGTCCTTTACTGGATGGAGGATTAATCTGTCCAATTAAATCTATGCCCCATCCTCTGAACGGCCATGGTTTGATTATTGGATTCAGAGCAGATGCAGGTGCTCTTTGAACATTACCAAATATCTGACATTCTCGACACCCTTTGTAATATTCAAAGCAATCCTCCAACATAGTCAGCCAGAAGTACCCTGTCCTTCTGATTATCCACTTCATTCGGTAAGCCGACTGATGCGCACCACAAACTCCTTCATGTACTTCAAACATAACCTTCTTAGCCTCCTCTTGACTCAAGCACTTGAGCAATACTCCATCTATAGACTTGTAATAAAATTGGCTATCAAGAAGCACAAACTTGAGAGCTTTATACCTGAGCTTTCGGGAAACCCTCTGAGATGGATCTTTCAGATAACTGACAATAACGCTTCTCCAGTCATTGTCTACCTGATCACAATTGAAGGCACTTTGTTCTATTGCAAAAATCTCATGATTTTCCCGATATCCGAGGCCGCTTGAGCTAATTTATTTGCTTCTCCATTGTGCTCTCTGGGTATATGATGCAAAGTGACTACGAAAAGCTTTTCGAAGTTCCCTACACTTGTTCATGGTACCCTTGCGGTACATCATTTTTGCATTCATATTGTCCTATCAACCGATTGATTACCAATTCGAATCACCAAATATCTCAACAAAGAACAGACCTTCACTTCTATTAACAGCCGAAGCCCTCTAAGCAAAGCCTCATACTCTGCTTGATTGTTAGTGAGAGGATATTTAATTGAAAAAGCAAACTCAAATGTTTTTCCACGTGGGGATACCAAAAGAATACCAAAGCACCACCACCTTTGTCACATGATGATCCATCAAAAAATAATGCCCATGGGGCAATGTTAACCATATCAACGAGATAAATCACGATGTTGAGTAATAAAATCGGCAATTACCCGTCCTTTCACTTTGCTTTTGCCGACTCATACTTTAAATTAAACTCGACGGTGCTAATACCCATTTGCCGATTCTTCCATTTAAAATCGGCATTGACAACATGTGTTTAATTACATTAAAACTAGATATCACCACACATTCGGCATTTAACAAATAGTGCCGAAATTTGGTGCATGAGTAATAAACACACAAACAGAGTTTTTCTATAGCCGAATACCTTGTTTCAGGGTCTAGCAGTTTTCGGCTAAGGTAAGCTATTACCCTCTCTTTTCCATCAAACTCTTGCATAAGGGCCGATCCTATTGTTAGGCTATCGGCCGCCACATACAGTTTGAAAGGCTTCTCAAGTTGTGGAGGTACCAACACTGGTGGTGCCTTCATATATTGCTTGATCTCATCAAAAGCCTTTTGTATGTCACCCCAGCACAAATTTCGATCCTTCTTGAGCTTCAACAATGGAGAGAAAGGTAACACTCTTTCGATAAATTAGATATGAATCTTCTCACAAAGTTGATCTTGCCCAAGAATGATTGCAACTCGTAAGGTTAGTTGGGGGCACAATTTTGTCTATTGCCTCCATGCTCTTTTTCCAACTTCTATCCCTCCTTTGTGAATCAAGAATCCCAAGAACTCACCGTCGAGACTCCAAAAGCACACTTATTTGGATTCATCTTTAAACCATGTTTCCTTGTGCACTCCAAAGTCTTCCTTAAATCGGCTAAATGTCCTTCATGGTCTCTCGGATTTGACTACCACATCATCAATGTAAATTTCCACAATTTTGCCGATCAACTCATGAAAGATATAATTCATGGCTCTCTGATAAGTTGCACCAGCATTTTTCAATCCAAATGTCATAACTATCCATTCAAATAAACCAATATGGCCAGGACATCTAAATGCAGTTTTTGCAATATCTTCAACTGCCATAAAAATCTGATTATAGCCAGCATTGCCATCCATAAAACTGATAATTTCATAACCTGCTGCTGCATCTACCAACAAATCGGCAACTGGCATCGGGTATCCATCCATGGGAGTAGCCTTGTTGAGATCTCTGAAATCTATGCATACTCTCATCTTTCCATTCTTTTTGTAGACATGCACTATATTTGAAATCCAATCTGCATACCTGCATGGCCGAATAAAGTTTGCTTCAATCGCTCTTTCAATTTCTTTCTTTACATCGGCCAATACCTCCTCTTTATAAATCTTCCGTGGAGGTTGTTTGAAAGGACGAAATCCAGGTTTTATAGGCAACTTATGCTCAACAATTGATCGATCCAATCCGAGGCATCTCTGTAATCCCAAGCAAAACAATATTTAAACTCCTTCAAAGAACTCTATTAATTTCAATTTATATTCTGGGTCTAAATTTGCACTGATATACATCGGCCTTGACTTTGTGCTATCACCAACATCGATCTCTTCTAGCTTGTCGGTCGACATGAAACCACGACCTAGTTTGCCTTTGTTGCCATCGATTGGATTGCCCATTAAAAGTTCTTGTCGTAGTCGATCGCTTGGATCGGCCAAGGATATCTCTGTCGAACACATTGACAGGACCTTCTTTCCATTTCTTACTCGAAAGGCGAGTCTTGTCCATCATATTTCCAATAAGCGAGGCTCGAAGTGGCAACACTTACGAATCATCGCTTGAACAACCTCTACATCATCTCCTATCCACGAATAAGAATTTGATGCATAGTTGAGGGTACACAAAGCAATTAGCATGGATCCAATCCCTTCCCGAAAGCATGCTATATGCCCCCTTGCCATCAATGACAAAGAAAGTAGTGATCAAAGTCTTGGATCCAATCATCGCTTCCACATGTACTTGCTCCACGAGTATCGAAGCATTGCCGCAAAATCTCTAAGGATCATGTCGACCGCAACAAATCCTCACTTGTCATACCAAGCTTTACGAAAGTAGCATAGGGCATAATATTGATAGCAGCCCCTCCATCAACAAGCATCTTGGTTAAAGGTTTGCCATTGACATATCCCTTCAGGCATAATGGTTTTAGATGACGGTTTTTAACTGGCTTGTCAAAGATTGCTTGCCGAGTCAACACAAGTTGAGCCATCAGGTCTCGGCATTCAGTTTCATCAAAGTCTGAGTATACTTCATCTTGAATTTCTTGATCTTCAGGAGCTCTAAACTCCAATGGGATGAAGAACACCATGTTAGTATCAGCCGAAGGACCCTGTCCATCATCCTTTTTCTTAGGACGCCACACTGGTTTCTTTTCGGCTAATTCCTGCTTCAGCTCTTGATTCCTCAAATGTTGAACTCTTCTCTTTCGGCTTTTCCGCACCGGAGGGCACCATTGTCCTCTTTGCCACCCGTATGAACTTTCCTCTCGCATTATGAATATTGCTATGAGCCCAAGCTTGATCTCGCAAATCTTTTCCTCTCGATGTACATCAAAATTATTTATTTTTATGCGCCGATCGTCCTCGGGAATCCTTATTCCAAGTCTATCATGGACCGTGACGGTTGACTCGAGATTGCCTATACTCTGAATATTGATCACTGCATTCAGGGCAATTGTCTTTAGCAGGCAACTTTAAGCCTTCATTCCAACATTGTCTGAAGAAGGAACAGTTCCAATGTGACTGCTCTTGCTCCCTCATGTGCTCTTCCTGTTCTATTCGGCGCATTTCTGCCTCATATCTTCGACGCTCTACCATGAATCTGCGTTCCTCTTCAATGTACTGCTGCTCCTCATCATACTCCATCTTCTTTTCCCTCTGCCACTTATTCAACAAGTATCGTGCTGTAACTCTGCGCTTTGGCTCAGTGTGTATTCGGCAATTTCCCTTAGCTGCATCTGAAGTTTGAACCTTCTCTGTTCGGCTATTTCTGAACCGTTGCACTTCTTCCTTGGTAACTTGCCGAGCAGGGTCAACAGCACCACTCTCCTTGGCTCTTTCAGAGGTCAGAACCTTCATCTTTCCCTTTTCCCTGGATTCATTGGCATCAACCATGCCTATAGAGAAAGAGACCATGTTCTGAGGGAACGGGTTTTTGTCTACTTTCATCTTGCCATCAAATCTCAAGTGTCCATCTTGAATAGCTTTCTGAATCTTTACTCCGAACACTCGGCAATCATTGATATGATGAGAACTTGTATCATGAAACCCACAGTACTTCTTATCCTTTACCCCTTCGGGCGCAAAGATAGGATGTCCTTACGGCGGCTTGACGCGTCCCTCTTGAATCGATACAAAAGAGCTTATCTCGCCCACGACATCAAAATCATAAGATCCCTTTTGCTGCTTCACCCATCGATGACCGACCAAAGTAGGCTCTTTCGTCCGGTTCAACTCTGCGGCTACTTCATCTTCATCTTCATATTCGATGCTTCTTCTAGAAATCCACGATACATGTCAATAGCTGCACTTTGTTCTTCCGAAAACGAGCATCTCTTCCGAACCCTTGGGCTTGATTGCTCATTCTTGTCAACTTTTGTGCAAGTTTGTCCAAGGTCTTCAAACTCCATGCCAAATAGCTTGTCTCGATATGTGGCGGATGCCCGCAATGACCAATTGTGCGAGTTGATCATCGGGAATAGTCGAGAATAGCACATGTTCTTCGCTTCTACGAATCCACGAAGATACTCCATTGGTGTCTCAGTAGTCTTCATCCCCATAGCCCATAGATCAACCATCTTCTTCTCATTGGTTCCTGTATAAAAGTATGCATGGAACTTTTGCTCCAATTCTGCCCATGTACCAATGGAATTAGCCGGCTGCGATGCAAACCATGTGAAAGCCGGCCCTGTCAGAGACATAGGAAAATATCTAATCCTCCAAGCTTCATCAGTTGCAGCTTCTCCAAGTTGCATCAGATATCTGCTGATATGCTCAATGGTACTGGTGTCATCCTGACCAGAGAACTTGGTCAAATCCGTTGGTGGCTTAACTCTTGGTGGAAGAGCTACCCTATTGTACCACTGGGGAAAGGAGATTTGTATGCATATGTCGATGCTTTGGTTTCAGCTGAATTGATTCCGCATCATATCGACCATTCGCTTTAGGAGGACATCATTTGCATCTTGCGCTCCCCGTCTCCTAGAAGGTACTCCGATGCACTCCCGTATCCCGGATTTGGCAAAGCACTCGGAGCACCGTAATCGTAAATTCATTGTACCCATCTCCATAGATACTCTTCTGCAATCTATTTGTCACTCGGGGAGATCTTGTAAGCGAGATGCGGGTATATCTCGTTGTTGCACCAAAAGTTACTTGACCATGAGTTTGCTTTGCTCGGTCACGGGAGGCTTTTCCTTTTCATCATAAACAGCCCCGTCCTTGCTAGTGCCGATTATCTCTCCTCCTCCAGTTGACTTCCCCGAAGATTACCGAGTGTTGAAGAACACTTGGTCTAGAAAACTCTCCAAATCTTTCTTCAAAGCGCTTGTCAACCGCTGGACCAAAAGTATCAACCATGATTTTGCGGAAGGTGCCCGTAAAAGTTGTGTTGTGATTCAACATAGTGTCTCCCACGGCTTTGTAAATGACTCCAACTACCTTCGCATCTCCTCCTCGTCGCAACATCGATCCCGACCAGCGAGAAGAACTCGTGGCGTGATTGCTTGACGATCACTCGCCACTCTTGTTCTTGGAAAAAGACATCGACATTTCGCCGATACTTGTTCCATTGCTTGCTCTACCATCCGGCGTTGCTCGGCCGACCGCTTGATCATTTGCCGAACAATCGGAAATTAGCCGACCGCATATGTATTTGCCGAATTGCCCTCTCTCGCTCATAGGCCCACCGTCATATCCTCGACCAAATTCTGGGTGTTAACGGAACCGACCATGCGGCGGCGGTGGCAGTTTTACTTGCGCCGTGGAGCCATGGTTAAGGGCCCTTCGGGCTCTCGGGTGATGGAAAACTCTATGGTGGAGAGGTGAGAGGCATCAAAATGGCTTAACCATGGCGTACGGGTGTGCTTGAACCGGTGCCGAGAGCCGTAGGATGCACAGGATCCGGCCGTGTGCCAGCACAGTCGTGTGTGCAATTACGGATGTTCTGGAGTCGTGGTGCTATAGTTAAGGGCCGTTCAGGCTCTCGGGTGATGACAAACATTGTGGTGGTGGGGCCAGAGGCATCAAAACGCCTTAACCATGGCATACGGTCAAGCTTGACCTAGTGTCAAGAGCTGTAGGACACGCACGAACCGGCTGTGCGGTAGCATATTCGTGTGTGCAAATATGGCAGTTTTAGAGCTGTGGAGCCATGGTTAAGGGCCATTCAGGTTCTCAGGCGGCAACAAACGTTGTGGCGGAGAGGCTAGAGGTGTCAAAATGCCTTAACCATGGCGTACGGGCATGCTTGACTCAGTGCCAGGAGCCATAGGATGCGTTGGAACTGTCCGTGCGGCAGCATGGTCGTGTGTGCAAATATGGCAGTTCTGGAGCCGTGGAGCCAAGGTTAAGGGCCGTTCAGGCTCTCGAGCGATGGCAAACGCTATGGTAGAGAGGCCAGAGGTGTCAAAATGCCTTAACCATGGCGTACGGGCATGCTTGACTCGGCTTGAGAGCCATAGGATGCGTTGGAACCGACCGTGCGACAAGCATGGTCGTGTGTGCAAATATGGCAGTTTTGCGGCCGTGGAGCTGTGGTTAAGGGCCCTTCAGGCTCTCGGGTGATGAAAAACTCTATGGTGGAGCGGTGAGAGGCATCAAAATGGCTTAACCATGGCGTACGGGCGTGCTTGACCCGGTGCCGAGAGCCGTAGGATGCACGGGATCCGGGCCGTGCGGCAGCACGGTCGTGTGTGCAATTATGGATGTTACGGAGTCGTGGAGCTATAGTTAAGGGCCGTTCGGGCTCTCGGGTGATGACAAATATTGTGGTGGTGAGGCCGAGGCGTCAAAACACCTTAACCATGGCATACGGTCGTGCTTGACCTAGTGTCGAGAGCTATAGGACATGCGGAACCTGGCCGTGCGGTAGCATAGTCGTGTGTGCAAATATGGCGGTTCTAGAGTTTGTGGAGCCATGGTTAAGGGCCATTCGGGTTCTCGAGCAGTAATAAACGCTGTGGTGGAGAGGACAAAGGTGTTAAAACGCCTTAACCATGGTGCATGGGCGTGCTTGACTTGGTGCGAGGAGCCGTAGGACGCATAGGAACCGGCCGTGCGGCAGCAAAGTCATGTGTGCAAATATGGCAGTTCTGGAGCCGTGGAGCCGAGGTTAAGGGCCGTTCAAGCTCTCGAGCAATGACAAACGCTATGGTAGAGAGGCCAGAGGTGTCAAAATGCCTTAACCATGGCGTACGGGCTTACTTGACTCGGTGCGGGAGCCATAGGACGCGTTGGAACCGACCATGCGGCGGCATGGTCGTGTGTGCAAATGTGGCGGTTTCTTGCCATGGAGCCATGGTTAACGGCCCTTCGTGGCTCTCGGGTGATGGAAAACTCTATGGTGGAGAAGTGAGAGGCATCAAAATGGCTTAACCATGGCGTACGGGTGTGCTTGAATCGGTGCGAGAGCCTAGGATGCACGGGATCCGGCCGTGCGCCGGCACAGTCGTGTGTGCAATTATGGATGTTCGGAGTCGTGGAGCTATAGTTAAGGGCCGTTCGGGCTCTCGGGTGATGACAAACATTGTGGTGGTGGGGCCGGAGGTGTCAAAACGCCTTAACCATGGCATACGGTCGTGCTTGACCTAGTGTCGAGAGCCGTAGGACACGTAGGAACCGGGCGTGCGGTAGCATAGTCGTATGTGCAAATATGGCGGTTCTAGAGCGGTGGAGCCATGGTTAAGGGCCATTCGGGTTCTTGGGCGGCAACAAATGCTGTGGTCGAGAGGCCGCGGTGTCAAAACACCTTAACCATAGTGCATGGGCGTGCTTGACTTGGTGCGAGGAGCCGTAGGATGCGCAGGAACCGGCCGTGCGGCCGAGAGTCGTGAGTGCAAATATGGCGGTTCTGGAGCCGTGGAGCCGAGGTTAAGTGCCGTTCGGGCTCTCGAGTGATGGCAAATGCTATGGTAGAGAGGCCGGAGGTGTCAAAATGCCTTAACCATGGCGTACGGGCATGCTTGACTCGGAGCCGGGAGCCATAAAATGCGTTGAAACCGGCCGGTGCGGCAGCATGGCCGAGTGTGCAAATATGGCGGTTTTGGAGCCGTGGAGGCATGGTTAAGGGCCCTTCAGGCTCTCGGTGATGGAAAACTCTATGGTGGAGAGGTGAGAGGCATCAAAATGGCTTAACCATGGCGTACGTGCGTGCTTGACCCGGTGCCGAGAGCCATAGGATGCACTGGATCCGACCGTGCGGCAGCACGGTCGTGTGTGCAATTATGGATGTTCTGAGTCGTGGAGCTATAGTTAAGGGCCGTTCGGGCTCTCGGGTGATGACAAATATTGTGGTGGTGAGGCCGGGCGTCAAAACGCCTTAACCATGGCATACGGTCGTGCTTGACCTAGTGTCGAGAGCTATAGGACATGCGGGAACCGGGCCGTGCGGTAGCATAGTCGTGTGTGCAAATATGGCAGTTCTAGAGCTGTGGAGCCATGGTTAAGGGCCATTCGGGTTCTCGAGCAGTAATAAACGCTGTGGTGGAGAGGACAAAGGTGTTAAAACGCCTTAACCATGGTGCATGGGCGTGCTTGACTTGGTGCGAGGAGCCGTAGGACGCATAGGAACCGGCCGTGCGGCAGCAAAGTCATGTGTGCAAATATGGCAGTTCTGGAGCCGTGGAGCCGAGGTTAAGGGCCGTTCAAGCTCTCGAGCAACGACAAACGCTATGGTAGAGAGGCCAGAGGTGTCAAAATGCCTTAACCATGGCGTACGGGCTTGCTTGACTCAGTGCCGGGAGCCATAGGACGCGTTGAAACCGACCATGCGGCAGCATGGTCGTGTGTGCAAATGTGGCAGTTTTACTGCCATGGAGCCATGGTTAACGGCCCTTCAGGATCTCGGGTGATGGAAAACTCTATGGTGGAGAAGTGAGAGGCATCAAAATGGCTTAACCATGGCGTACGGGTGTGCTTGAATCGGTGCCGAGAGCCGTAGGATGCACAGGATCCGGCCGTGCGCCAGCACAGTCGTGTGTGCAATTATGGATGTTACGAGTCGTGGAGCTATAGTTAAGGGCCGTTCGGGCTCTCGGGTGATGACAAACATTGTGGTGGTGGGGCCGGAGGTGTCAAAACGCCTTAACCATGGCATACGGTCGTGCTTGACCTAGTGTCGAGAGGCAGTAGGACACGTAGGAACCGGCCGTGCGGTAGCATAGTCGTGTGTGCAAATATGGCGGTTCTAGAGCGGTGGAGCCATGGTTAAGGTCCATTCGGGTTCTTGGGCGGCAACAAATGCTGTGGTCGAGAGGCCAGCGGTGTCAAAATGCCTTAACCATAGTGCATGGGCGTGCTTGACTTGGTGCGAGGAGCCGTAGGATGCGCAGGAACCGGCCGTGCGGGCGAAAGTCGTGAGTGCAAATATGGCGGTTACGGAGCCGTGGAGCCGAGGTTAAGTGCCGTTCGGCTCTCGAGTGATGGCAAACGCTATGGTAGAGAGGCCGGAGGTGTCAAAATGCCTTAACCATGGCGTACGGGCATGCTTGACTCGGAGCCGGGAGCCATAAAATGCGTTGAAACCGGCCGTGCGGCGGCATGGCCGAGTGTGCAAATATGGCAGTTTTGGAGCCGTGGAGGCATGGTTAAGGGCCCTTCAGGCTCTCAGTGATGGAAAACTCTATGGTGGAGAGGTGAGAGGCATCAAAATGGCTTAACCATGGCGTACGGGCGTGCTTGACCCGGTGCCGAGAGCCATAGGATGCACAGGATCCGGCCGTGCGGCAGCACAGTCGTGTGTGCAATTATGGATGTTCTGGAGTCGTGGAGCTATAGTTAAGGGCCGTTCGGGCTCTCGGGTGATGACAAATATTGTGGTGGTGAGGCCAGAGGCGTCAAAACGCCTTAACCATGGCATACGGTCGTGCTTGACCTAGTGTCGAGAGCTATAGGACATGCAGGAACTGTGCGGTAGCATAGTCGTGTGTGCAAATATGGCGATTCTAGAGCTGTGGAGCCATGGTTAAGGGCCATTCGGGTTCTCGAGCGGTAATAAACGCTGTGGTGGAGAGGACAAAGGTGTTAAAACGCCTTAACCATGGTGCATGGGCGTGCTTGACTTGGTGCGAGGAGCCGTAGGACGCATAGGAACCGGCCGTGCGGCAAAGCAAAGTCGTGTGTGCAAATATGGCGGTTACGGAGCCGTGGAGCCGAGGTTAAGGGCCGTTCAAGCTCTCGAGCAACGACAAACGCTATGGTAGAGAGGCCAGAGGTGTCAAAATGCCTTAACCATGGCGTACGGGCTTGCTTGACTCGGTCGGGAGCCATAGGACGCGTTGAAACCGACCATGCGGCGGCATGGTCGTGTGTGCAAATGTGGCGGTTTTGCACGCCATGGAGCCATGGTTAACGGCCCTTCGGGATCTCGGGTGATGGAAAACTCTATGGTGGAGAAGTGAGAGGCATCAAAATGGCTTAACCATGGCGTACGGGTGTGCTTGAATCGGTGCCGAGAGCCGTAGGATGCACGGGATCCGGCCGTGCGCCGGACAACGTGTGTGCAATTATGGATGTTCTCGAGTCGTGGAGCTATAGTTAAGGGCCGTTCGGGCTCTCGGGTGATGACAAACATTGTGGTGGTGGGGCCGGAGGTGTCAAAACGCCTTAACCATGGCATACGGTCGTGCTTGACCTAGTGTCGAGAGCAGTAGGACACGTAGGAACCGGCCGGTGCGGTAGCATAGTCGTGTGTGCAAATATGGCGGTTCTAGAGCGGTGGAGCCATGGTTAAGGTCCATTCGGGTTCTTGGGCGGCAACAAATGCTGTGGTCGAGAGGCCGAGCGGTGTCAAAATGCCTTAACCATAGTGCATGGGCGTGCTTGACTTGGTGCGAGGAGCCGTAGGATGCGCGGGAACCGGCCGTGCGGCGGCAAAGTCGTGAGTGCAAATATGGCGGTTCGGAGCCGTGGAGCCGAGGTTAAGTGCCGTTCGGGCTCTCGAGTGATGGCAAACGCTATGGTAGAGAGGCCGGAGGTGTCAAAATGCCTTAACCATGGCGTACGGGCATGCTTGACTCGGTAGCCGGGAGCCATAAAATGCGTTGAAACCGGCCGGTGCGGCAGCATGGGCGAGTGTGCAAATATGGCGGTTTTGGAGCCGTGGAGGCATGGTTAAGGGCCCTTCGGGCTCTCGGTGATGGAAAACTCTATGGTGGAGAGGTGAGAGGCATCAAAATGGCTTAACCATGGCGTACGGGCGTGCTTGACCCGGTGCGAGAGCCATAGGATGCACGGGATCCGGCCGTGCGGCGGCACGATCGTGTGTGCAATTATGGATGTTCTGGAGTGGTGGAGCTATAGTTAAGGGCCGTTCGGGCTCTCGGGTGATGACAAATATTGTGGTGGTGAGGCCAGAGGCGTCAAAACGCCTTAACCATCTCATACGGTCGTGCTTGACCTAGTGTCGAGAGCTATAGGACATGCGGAACCGGGCCGTGCGGTAGCATAGTCGTGTGTGCAAATATGGCGCTTCTAGAGCTATGGAGCCATGGTTAAGGGCCATTTAGGTTCTCGGGCGGCAACAAACGCTGTGGTGGAGAGGCTAGAGGTGTCAAAATGCCTTAACCATGGCGTACGGGCATGCTTGACTCGGTGCCGGGAGCCATAGGATGCGTTGAACCGATCATACGGCGGCATGGTCGTGTGTGCAAATATGGCGGTTCTGGAGCCGTGGAGCCAAGGTTAAGGGCCGTTCGGGCTCTCGAGCGATGGCAAACACTATGGTAGAGAGGCCGGAGGTGTCAAAATGCCTTAACCATGGCGTACGGGCATGCTTGACTCGAGCCGAGAGCCATAGGATGCGTTGGAACCGGCCCCAGTGCGGCGGCATGGTCGTGTGTGCAAATATGGCGGTTTTGCGGCCGTGGAGGCATGGTTAAGGGCCCTTTAGGCTCTCGGGTGATGAAAAACTCTATGGTGGAGAGGTGAGAGGCATCAAAATGGCTTAACCATGGCGTACGGGCATGCTTGACCCAGTGCCGAGAGCCGTAGGATGCACGGGATCCGGGCGTGCGGCGGCACGGTCGTGTGTGCAATTATGGATGTTCTGGAGTCGTGGAGCTATAGGGCCGTTCGGGCTCTCGGGTGATGACAAATATTGTGGTGGTGAGGCCAGAGGCGTCAAAACTCCTTAACCATGGCATACGGTCGTGCTTGACCTAGTGTCGAGAGCTATAGGACATGCAGGAACCGGGGTCGTGCGGTAGCATAGCCGTGTGTGCAAATATGGCGGTTCTAGAGCCGTGGAGCCATGGTTAAGGGCCATTCGGGTTCTCGGGCGGTAATAAAAACGCTGTGGTGGAGAGGCCAAAGGTGTTAAAATGCCTTAACCATGGTGCATGGGCGTGCTTGACTTGGTGCAAGGAGCCGTAGGACGCATAGGAACCGGCCGTGCGGCGCAAAGTCGTGTGTGCAAATATGGCGGTTCGGAGCCGTGGAGCCGAGGTTAAGGGCCGTTCGGGCTCTCGAGCGACGACAAACGCTATGGTAGAGAGGCCGAGGTGTCAAAATGCCTTAACCATGGCGTACGGGCTTGCTTGACTCGGTCGAGGAAGCCATAGGACGCGTTGGAACCGACCATGCGGTAGCATGGTCGTGTGTGCAAATGTGGCGCTTTTCTTGCCGTGGAGCCATGGTTAAGGGCCCTTCATGATCTCGGGTGATGGAAAACTCTATGGTGGAGAGGTGAGAGGCATCAAAATGGCTTAACCATGGCGTACGGGTGTGCTTGAACCCCGGTGCGAGAGCCATAGGATGCACAGGGATCCGGCCGTGCGCCGGCACGGTCGTGTGTGCAATTATGGATGTTCTAGAGTCGTGGAGCTATAGTTAAGGGCCGTTCGGGCTCTCGGGTGATGACAAACATTGTGGTGGTGGGGCCAGAGGTGTCAAAATGCCTTAACCATGGCATACGGTCGTGCTTGACCTAGTGTCGAGAGCTGTGGGACACGTAAGAACCGGCTGTGCGTTAGCATAGTCGTGTGTGCAAATATGGCAGTTCTAGAGCCGGAGCCATGGTTAAGGGCCATTCGGGTTCTTGGGCGGCAACAAATGCTATGGTCGAGAGGCCGGCGGTGTCAAAAACGCCTTATCCATAGTGCATGGGCGTGCTTGACTTGGTGCGAGGAGCCGTAGGATGCGCAGGAACCGGCCGTGCGGCAAAGAAAGTCGTGTGTGCAAATATGGCGGTTACGGAGCCGTGGAGCCGAGGTTAAGTGCCGTTCAAGCTCTCGAGTGACGGCAAACGCTATGGTAGAGAGGCCGGAGGTGTCAAAATGCCTTAACCATGGCGTACGGGCATGCTTGACTCGAGGCGGAGCCGTAAAATGCGTTGGAACCGACCGTGCGGCAAGCATGGTCAAGTGTGCAAATATGGCAGTTTTGGAGCCGTGGAGGCATGGTTAAGGGCCCTTCATGCTCTCAGGTGATGGAAAACTCTATGGTGGAGAGGTGAGAGGCATCAAAATGGCTTAATA
The DNA here is from genome assembly GCA_018135685.1 of Themeda triandra. Taxonomy (NCBI): domain Eukaryota; kingdom Viridiplantae; phylum Streptophyta; class Magnoliopsida; order Poales; family Poaceae; genus Themeda; species Themeda triandra. The sequence goes on along the minus strand of JAENPR010001933.1, from coordinate 6,821 downwards.
CATGGCGTACGGGTGTGCTTGACCCGGTGTCGAGAGCCATAGGATGCACGGGATCCGACCGTGCGGCAAGACACGATCGTGTGTGCAATTATGGATGTTCGAGTCGTGGAGCTGTAGTTAAGGGCCGTTCGTGCTCTCGGGTGATGACAAACATTGTGGTGGTGAGGCCGGAGGCATCAAAATGCCTTAACCATGGCATACGGTCATGCTTGACCTAGTGTCAAGAGCTGTAGGACACGCACGAACCGGCCGGGTGGTAGCATATTCGTGTGTGCAAATATGGCGGTTCTAGAGCCGTGGAGCCATGGTTAAGGGCCATTCGGGTTCTCGAGGGCAACAAACGCTGTGGTGGAGAGGCTAGAGGTGTCAAATGCCTTAACCATGGCGTACGGGCATGCTTGACTCAGTGCCGGGAGCCATAGGATGCGTTGGCCCGACCGGCCGTGCGGTAGCATGGTCGTGTGTGCAACTGCGGTTCTGAGCCGTGGAGCCAAGGTTAAGGGCCGTTCGGGCTCTCGAGCGATGGCAAACACTATGGTAGAGAGGCCGGGAGGTGTCAAAATGCCTTAACCATGGCGTATGGGCATGCTTGACTCGCCGAGAGCCATAGGATGCGTTGGAACCGGCCGTGCGGCGGCATGGTCGTGTGTGCAAATATGGCGGTTTTGCGGCCGTGTGAGCCGTGGTTAAGGGCCCTTCGGGCTCTCGGGTGATGAAAAACTCTATGGTGGATAGGTGAGAGGCATCAAAATGGCTTAACCATGGCGTACGGGCGTGCTTGACCCGGTGCCGAGAGCCGTAGGATGCACGGGATCCGACGTGCGGCACGTCGTGTGTGCAATTATGGATGTTTTGGAGTCGTGGAGCTATAGTTAAGGGCTGTTCGGGCTCTCGGGTGATGACAAATATTGTGATGGTGAGGCCAGAGGCATCAAAATGCCTTAACCATGGCATACGGTCGTGCTTGACCTAGTGTCGAGAGCTATAGGACATGCGAACCGGGCTGTGCGGTAGCATAGTCGTGTGTGCAAATATGGCGTTCTAGAGCCGTGGAGCCATGGTTAAGGGCCATTCGGGTTCTCGCGGTAATAAACGCTGTGGTGGAGAGGCCAAATTTGTTAAAACGCCTTAACCATGGTGCATGGGCGTGCTTGACTTGGTGCGAGGAGCCATAGGACGCATAGGAACCGGCCATGCGGCGGAAAGTCGTGTGTGCAAATATGGTAGTTACGGAGCCGTGGAGCCGAGGTTAAGGGCCGTTCGGGCTCTCGGCGATGACAAACGCTATGGTAGAGAGGCCAGAGGTGTCAAAATGCCTTAACCATGGCATACGAGCTTGCTTGACTCAGTGCCGGGAGCCATAGGACGCGTTGGAACCGACCATGCGGCAGCATGGTCGTGTGTGCAAATGTGGCGGTTTTATCTTGCCGTGGAGCCATGGTTAAGGGCCCTTCGGGCTCTCGAGTGATGGAAAACTCTATGGTGGAGAGGTGAGAGGCATCAAAATGGCTTAACCATGGCGTACGGTGTGCTTGAACCGGTGCGAGAGCCGTAGGATGCACGGGGATCCGGCCGTGCGCCGGCACAGTCGTGTGTGCAATTATGGATGTTACGGAGTCGTGGAGCTATAGTTAAGGGCCGTTCGGGCTCTCGGGTGATGACAAACATTGTGGTGGTGGGGCCGGAGGTGTCAAAACGCCTTAACCATGGCATACGGTTGCGTGCTTGACCTAGTGTCGAGAGTCGGGGACACGTAGGAACCTATTTGTGCGGTAGCATAGTCGTGTGTGCAAATATGGCGGTTCTAGAGCGGTGGAGCCATGGTTAAGGGCCATTCGGGTTCTTGGGCGGCAACAAATGCTGTGGTCAAGAGGCCGGCGGTGTCAAAACGCCTTAACCATAGTGCATGGGCGTGCTTGACTTGGTGCGAGAGCCGTAGGATGCGCAGAACCGGCCGTGCGGCGGCAAAGTCGTGTGTGCAAATATGGCGCTTACGGAGCCGTGAGCCGAGGTTAAGTGCCGTTCAGGGTCTCGAGTGACGGCAAACGTTATGGTAGATAGGCCAGAGGTGTCAAAATGCCTTAACCATGGTGTAAGGCATGCTTGACTCAGAGCCGGGAGCCATAAAATGCGTTGGAACCGACCGTGCGGCAGCATGGTCGAGTGTGCAAATATGGCGCTTTGGAGCCGTGGAGGCATGGTTAAGGGCCCTTCGTGCTCTCGGGTGAAGGAAAACTCTATGGTGGACAGGTGAGAGGTATCAAAATGGCTTAACCATGGCGTATGGGCGTGCTTGACCCGGTGCCGAGAGCCATAGGATGCACGGATCCGGCCGTGCTGGCGGCACGGTCGTGTGTGCAATTATGGATGTTCGAGTCATGGAGCTGTAGTTAAGGGCCGTTCAGGCTCTCGGGTGATGACAAACATTGTGGTGGTGAGGCCAGAGGCATCAAAACGCCTTAACCATGGCATACGGTCATGCTTGACCTAGTGTCAAGAGCTGTAGGACACGCACGAACCGGCTATGCGGTAGCATATTCGTGTGTGCAAATATGGCAGTTCTAGAGCTGTGGAGCCATGGTTAAGGGCCATTCAGGTTCTCAGGCGGCAACAAACGCTATGGTGGAGAGGCTAGATGTGTCAAAATGCCCTAACCATGGCGTACGGGCATGCTTGACTCAGTGCCAGGACCCATAGGATGCGTTGGAACTGATCGTGCGGCAGCATGGCCGTGTGTGCAAATATGGCAGTTCTGGAGCCGTGGAGCCAAGGTTAAGGGCCGTTCAGGCTCTCGAGCGATGGCAAACGCTATGGTAGAGAGGCCAGAGGTGTCAAAATGCCTTAACCATGGTGTACGGGCATGCTTGACTCGGTCTTAGAGAGCCATAGGATGCGTTGGAACCGGCCGTGCGCGGCATGGTCGTGTGTGCAAATATGGCAGTTTTGCGCCATGGAGCTATGGTTAAGGGCCCTTCGGGCTCTTGGGTGATGAAAAACTCTATGGTGGAGAGGTGAGAGGCATGAAAATGGCTTAACCATGGCGTACGGCGTGCTTGACCCGGTGCCGAGAGCCGTAGGATGCACGGGATCCGGTTGTCGGCAGCTTGCAGTCGTGTGTGCAATTATGGATGTTCGGAGTCGTGGAGCTATAGTTAAGGGCCGTTCGGGCTCTCGGGTGATGACAAATATTGTGGTGGTGAGGCCGGGCGTCAAAACGCCTTAACCATGGCATACGGTCGTGCTTGACCTAGTGTCGAGAGCTATAGGACATGCGGGGAAGCCGGGCCGTGCGGTAGCATAGTCGTGTGTGCAAATATGGCGGTTCTAGAGCCGTGAGCCATGGTTAAGGGCCATTCGGGTTCTCGGGTGGTAATTAACGTTGTGGTGGAGAGGCCAAAGGTGTTAAAACGCCTTAACCATGGTGCATGGGCGTGCTTGACTTGGTGCGAGGAGCCGTAGGATGCATAGGAACCGGCCGTGCGGCAGCAAAGTCGTGTGTGTAAATATGGCAGTTCTGGAGCCGTGGAGCCGAGGTTAAGGGCCGTTCAGGATCTCGAGCGACGACAAACGCTATGGTAGAGAGGCCTGAGGTGTCAAAATGCCTTAACCATGGTGTACGGGCTTGCTTGACTCAGTGCCGGGAGCCATAGGACGCGTTGGAACCGACCATGCGGCAGCATGGTCGTGTGCAAATGTGGCAGTTTTACTGCCATGGAGCCATGGTTAAGGGCCCTTCAGGCTCTCGGGTGATGGAAAACTCTATGGTGGAGAGGTGAGAGGCATCAAAATGGCTTAACCATGGTGTACGGGTGTGCTTGAACCGGTGCCGAGAGCCGTAGGATGCACGGGATCCGGCCGTGCGCCGGCACGACGTCGTGTGTGCAATTATGGATGTTCGGGTTGTGGAGCTATAGTTAAGGGCCGTTCGGGCTCTCGGGTGATGACAAACATTGTGGTGGTGGGACCGAGGTGTCAAAATGCCTTAACCATGGCATACGGTCGTGCTTGACCTAGTGTCGAGAGCCGTTGGACACGTAGGAACCGGCGTGCGGTAGCATAGTCGTGTGTGCAAATATGGCAGTTCTAGAGCGGTGGAGCCATGGTTAAGGGCCATTCGGGTTCTTGGGCGGCAACAAATGCTGTGGTCGAGAGGCCAGCGGTGTCAAAATGCCTTAACCATAGTGCATGGGCGTGCTTGACTGCGGCCGTGCGGCAGCAAAGTCGTGTGTGCAAATATGGCAGTTCTGGAGCCGTGGAGCCAAGGTTAAGTGCCGTTCTGGCTCTCGAGTGACGGCAAACGCTATGGTAGAGAGGCTAGAGGTGTCAAAATGCCTTAACCATGGCGTACAGGCATGCTTGACTCAGAGCCAGGAGCCATAAAATGCGTTGGAACCGACCGTGCGGCAGCATGGTTGAGTGTGCAAATGTGGCAGTTTTGGAGCCATGGAGGCATGGTTAAGGGCCCTTCAGGCTCTCGGGTGATGGAAAACTCTATGGTGGAGAGCTGAGAGGCATCAAAATGGCTTAACCATGGCGTACGGGTGTGCTTGACCCGGTGCCGAGAGCCATAGGATGCATTGGATCCGGCCGTGCGGCAGCACGGTCGTGTGTGCAATTATGGATGTTCTGGAGTCGTGGAGCTGTAGTTAAGGGCCGTTCAGGCTCTCGGGTGATGACAAACATTGTGGTGGTGAGGCCAAAGGCATCAAAACGCCTTAACCATGGCATACGGTCATGCTTGACCTAGTGTCAAGAGCTGTAGGACACGCACGAACCGGAGGCGTGCGGTAGCATATTCGTGTGTGCAAATATGGCGATTCTAGAGCTGTGGAGCCATGGTTAAGGGCCATTCAGTTCTCGGGCGGCAACAAACACTGTGGTGGAGAGGCTAGAGGTGTCAAAATGCCTTAACCATGGCGTACGGGCATGCTTGACTCGGTGCCGGGAGCCATAGGATGCGTTGGAACCGACCGTGCGGCAAAGCATGGTCGTGTGTGCAAATATGGCGGTTCACGGAGCCGTGGAGCCAAGGTTAAGGGCCGTTCGTGCTCTCGAGCGATGGCAAACGCTATGGTAGAGAGGCCAGAGGTGTCAAAATGCCTTAACCATGGCGTACGGGCATGCTTGACTCGGTGCCAAGAGCCATAGGATGCGTTGGAACCGACCGTGCGGGGGCATGGTCGTGTGTGCAAATATGGCGGTTTGCGGCCGTGGAGCTGTGGTTAAGGGCCCTTCGGGCTCTCGGGTGATGAAAAACTCTATGGTGGAGAGGTGAGAGGCATCAAAATGGCTTAACCATGGCGTAACGGGCGTGCTTGACCGGTGCCGAGAGCCGTAGGATGCGCGGGGGATCCGGGCGTGCGGCAGCACCGTCGTGTGTGCAATTATGGATGTTCTGGAGTCGTGGAGCTATAGTTAAGGGCCGTTCGGGCTCTCGGGTGATGACAAATATTGTGGTGGTGAGGCCAGAGGCGTCAAAACACCTTAACCATGGCATACGGTCGTGCTTGACCTAGTGTCGAGAGCTATAGGACATGCGAGGAACCGGGCCGTGCGGTAGCATAGTCGTGTGTGCAAATATGGCGGTTCTAGAGCCGTGGAGCCATGGTTAAGGGCCATTCGGGTTCTTGGGCGGTAATAAACGCTGTGGTGGAGAGGCCAAAGGTGTTAAAATGCCTTAACCATGGTGCATGGGCGTGCTTGACTTGGTGCGAGGAGCCGTAGGACGCATAGGAACCGGGTGCGGCAAGAAAGTCGTGTGTGCAAATATGGCGGTTACGGAGCCGTGGAGCCGAGGTTAAGGGCCGTTCGGGCTCTTGAGCGACGACAAATGCTATGGTAGAGAGGCCGAGAGGTGTCAAAAATGCCTTAACCATGGCGTACGGGCTTGCTTGACTCGTGGGAGCCATGGGACGCGTTGGAACCGACCATGCGGCGGCATGGTCGTGTGTGCAAATGTGGCGCTTTTGCCCGTGGAGCCATGGTTAAGGGCCCTTCAGGCTCTCAGGTGATGGAAAACTCTATGGTGGAGAGGTAAGAGGCATCAAAATGGCTTAACCATGGCGTACGGGTGTGCTTGAACCGGTGCCGAGAGCCGTAGGATGCACAGGATCCGGCCGTGCGGCAGCACAGTCGTGTGTGCAATTATGGATGTTCTAGAGTCGTGGAGCTATAGTTAAGGGCCGTTCAGGCTCTCGGGTGATGACAAACATTGTGGTGGTGTTGCCAGAGGTGTCAAAACGCCTTAACCATGGCATACGGTCGTGCTTGACCTAGTGTCGAGAGCTATAGGACATGCAGGAACTGGCTGTGCGGTAGCATAGTCGTGTGTGCAAATATGGCAGTTCTAGAGCTATGGAGCCATGGTTAAGGGCCATTCGGGTTCTCGGGCGGTAATAAGCGCTGTGGTGGAGAGGCCAAAGGTGTTAAAACGCCTTAACCATGGTGCATGGGCGTCCTTGACTTGGTGCGAGGAGCCGTACGATGCATAGGAACCGCCGTGCGCGGCAAAGTCGTGTGTGCAAATATGGCGCTTCCGGGGATAAATGGAGCCGAGGTTAAGGGCCGTTCGGGCTCTCGAGCGACGACAAACGCTATGGTAGAGAGGCCGAGAGTGTCAAATGCCTTAACCATGGCGTACGGGCTTGCTTGACTCGGTGGGAGCCATAGGACGTTGGAACCGACCATGCGGCGGCATGGTCGTGTGTGCAAATGTGGCAGTTTTTTACGCCGTGGAGCCATGGTTAAGGGCCCTTCGGGCTCTCGGGTGATGGAAAACTCTATGGTGGAGAGGTGAGAGGCATCAAAATGGCTTAACCATG
>JAENPR010001139.1:0-210248 GCA_018135685.1 Themeda triandra | reverse complement strand
GATGTTGCGGATACTGAGGTTGGCCATAGTTAGGACCCTGGGATTGCCCATAACTGTTGTAATTCCCTGGCCCGGAGGGTAGCTTGGTGGCTGGCTATCATATGGCTGAGATCCCTGCTTGTAGTAGTCAGAACCTCCACCCTGGTACGAAGGATGGGGTGGAGGGCCCTGCCTCTGGTCCCAGCCCATGCCACCTCTTGGTGGTCCCTGTGGTGGGTAGCCACCGTAGGGTGCGTTGTAGTTTTGAGGTGGAGGCATACCCCTAGGTGGGTATCCATAGCCATGATTCTGAGAACGTGGCCCCCACTGAGAAGCAGCACCATGACCCTGAGGGCGGTAACCTTGTGGGCCATATCCGCCAGACTGGTTTGTATGCTTTGAAAATGGCTGTACAAGAAAGCATGTTAGAAACCAAAGGGAAGTAAATGACACTACAGACAAACATAAAGCTTTAGGAACATCATTAAGAACATCAAGGGGCAACCAAACTCTTCACATTGCAGTTAAATAAGAACATCATTAAGAAAATGCGCCTGTATAGTAGCTCATATCTCATACTTCTTAAACACTGTCCAGCATTGATCAATAAATCATTCAAGAAACAATGTTCAAGAAAAGAATTCCATTTGAAAGCTTCACAAAATTCTGTGCATCTTGGTTAACCATCATTAAAATTTGCAACAAGAAATGTAGACATAAAAAGGGTAACTTCAGAATTAAACTTATATAGGTTCATCTCATAAAAATAAACAGCTTCAATAGAGAACACAATAATATTGATATTAAATGCACTGCATCACACAATATATGACATTATCCAATAGCAACCGTGACTAATGGGAAAAATAATAATGTTAAGCAACCCAAACTCTAGTTAAGAGTGATATAAGTAACAACAATGGTAAATCCTTAATCGTTCAGCTATAGCATATGGAAGTTGTGTTTTGAAGTCAACATAGTCGCAAGCGATTCAGTTTAGCAAACCTATACATGGTGATGTAGTAGCCTTGTCATGGCAATGATACGCTTGTTGCAGTCTTCCAATGTCATACAGTTTCTGTTTCCTTTCGGCAATATGCAGCCTTACCAGTTACCAACTACATAAACCATGCAAGGTAAGGGATAATGGTCAATATCCCTCTTCAGTGCAAGTCAACGATGAAGAACGATGACCCCCATGAAGAAAGCTAGTTGTATCTGCATTAGGATACCCGACCAACTCCAAATTGGCACCTTCAACAAAAATAATTGACGGAAACTGGAAGCGAGTGAACCTGATGTGTCAGTTCAGACTGCTTATGTAGGAAACAGAATCATATCTTATCTAGCAACTGGATAATCTGCTGGTATGGTAACACAACACTTGTGAAGCTATAGTCATGGCATTGTGTTCCATTTGACTTCAATTAAGCATGCAAATGTTTATTGTTAAGGCTGATATGAATGAGAAAAGTCCTAGTCATAGTGTATGTACTACAAAGAATCGAAGAATAGTCAAGCTAATGGGATCAAGAATTCAATCAGTGCCCAGATCTCTCACACGAATCATTTGCTATGTATTGCTCATAAGTTCATTTCTAAATTGTATGATCATGCACTCATTTGGTCTCTTCCATAATTCATGAATTGTTATTTTATTAATAAATAAATCAAGAACTTTGCTCCAATGGACAGGTATGGAATGAAAGCAAGCATGATCCAGTAAAAACGAGAAGCAAAATAAGCCATAAAAAGTTCAGTGCTTAGAACCCAGGATGAGAGATTATGACAAGGAAAGGGAAGTAAAATATTCATCGAGGTAATGCATCTGAAAGTTTTACATCCTTAATCTTGACAAAGCAATGGTGTCTTGTTTGTCTTTCATCGGAAGATGAGAACTCAAACATAAAGAACTTACCTTCCAGCCCAATTAGACACTGCTATGTATCGAGATGGATACTTCATACAAGTGTAGAGAAGATTGATTAGTTTATAATAGCACTTAAAAGGGTCTAACACTCCTCATCAGCACTAATGGCAATATATTCACAGTATGAATAACCAAGTACAAAAGCAAAGTATTTTTTGTTTATAACAAAAATATCCGTACACTTGGGATACCTATACAAGTTACAAAGCGTATCAGGGAATTCTAAAGGTTGGCTTGATCAGAAAGACGACACAAATTGCATGCAATGACAAAACAGGCATAATATGAAATCCAAATATACCTATACAAGCTACAAAGCTTATCAAGAGTTCTCAAGTTTGGCTTGATCAGAAAGATTGTATAAATTGCATGCAATGATAAAGCAGGCATATTAAGAAACCCAAAAGCTAAGAAACCGATGGTCAACAATAGCATTGTAATAAGGCCAATAGGCATGCCATGAATTTGCCTTGGGTAACAAAAATAGCATAAAGACAGCATTGAATTTGGTATCTACCATCACAAAAGTAACCATATCATGAACCAAGAACAATCAATCATGAAGCATCATCAGGAACAATCAGAGTAATCAGAGTAAAATCACATAATGCATGAACAATCAAAAGCATAAAGTAGTACCATACCAGCATCAACAATTTAAACACAAATCGACTACCCAAAAAAAGAAGATCACATTACCTGACTCATAACTTGCTTGATCAATTCCTTTGCAACTTCAATCTGCTTCTTATTCCCAGAAAAACGCACAATTCTTTCAGTCAATGTAACACCCTCTGGAGGATGTTGGGGTATTAACTACAAAAAAAAGTTCAGTTAACATCTCCTTAGACCTCTCAATATATACTGGTCATAAAAAGTTTGATAATGGCAAGCCACCATGACAAGTGACATATCCACCTGAATACGAGCACCAGATTTGTTCTGCATGCCTTTAATTGTCTCGCCCCCTTTTCCGATAATGGTACCAACCTATGAAATCCAGGTAATGGTTGAACATATAAAATGGCACACTATAACAACAACATTATTCATTAGCACCAAGAAAGAACCTTGCTATCAGGAACTGTCATCTCAAATTGCTCTGATCCAGGCTGTCCACCTCCAAATCCTCTAGCTATTAAGGCAGGGGAACCGCCATTTTCAGCCTGGAATAGAGCATAGAGCATCCGAGGAAATCTTAATACTAGTGTTCAGGTGAAGCACATCTCAAAGGGCAGCTAGAATTAAGGAATGTGTACCTCAGCTATGACATTCTTAATGATCTGCTCTGCTCTATCAACGCTTTCAAGGGATCCAACTAGTTCAACCTCCCGAGTCAGAGCATTTGAGTCCGCTTCACCGTCCTTGGTGACTTGGATCTTTGCACCCGAGCTGTTTTGCATGTTCCGAATTGTCTCGCCTTGTTTCCCGATAAGGACACCAACCTGCATGAATCCCCACGGTTAGAATAGACTGAACAACATGTAAAAGAAGTTGTAGTTTCTACAGTAAATGTTCTTATCCATGTCGCTTGTTTTCCCTATTCATACTAGACCTCTCCAATACTATAAGCAGAATCTGACAGTAAACTAGCATTAGACCTCTCCAATACTAAGCAGAATCTGACAGTAAACTAGCTTGTTGGGATTAACATACATACCTTGCTGTTGGGCACTTCGATCTTGCGAGAAATCTCCGGTGCAGCAGCTTCTGCACCACCACCACCTTCCTGCTGCGGAGCTTCAGCTGCAGCTTCGAGCGGCTTCTCATCAGAACCCGCCTGCGAATCCGGAGCAGGAGCGGCCGTGCCATTATCCCCATCCACAGCTGCCCCATCGGTCGGAGCAACCTTATCCTCCTCCCCCGCAGCAGCTGCGGGCTCCTCCGCATTCACGGCGGACCCATCGTTCTGCTGCTCAGCCCCTGCTCCCAGACGAGGAAAACGAGCGAATCAATCAACCGTCTGAACCGCAAGCTTCATCTATCTATCTAGTCTAGAAGTAAACGCGCGATAATAAACCATAGATTCCAGACAAGGGGGGAGGGGCTGAGAGATCCACCTGTGGCGGCGGCGGCGGCGGCGTCGGGCTCGCCGTCCACGCGCGCGCGCTTGGCGTCCTCGCCGGTGCCGTTGGCCTCCGCGTCGGCGTCGGCGCTGACCTCCTCCAGCTTCCGCTTGTTATCGACCTCGGCGGCCGGCGCGGCCTCCTCCTCCGGCTGCGCGGCGACGGCGGAATCGACGGCCGCGGGAAGCTCCTCGGGGGCCACCACCTCCTGAGGCGGCGTTGGCGGCGCGGCGTCAGCGTCCGCCATGGGGGACGAGAGGATTAGGGTTTGAGGGTTTTCGCCGCCCTGTTTTTTCTTTTTTTTTCTTAGCGCGGGTCGGCGTGGATGTCTGACGAGACGGAGCCCGTGGATGTCCTAGCCCGTTTATATATGCAACGGAAATAGCTGGCGTTTCTTGCGGAAGAAGTACGTGTCGTGTACAGAGAAACGTATTTCGTTGCGCTGGGTTTTTTTGGTGAAAGTCAAATCGTATTCAAGCGTGTTTGTGATTTGTGATGCGACACCAATGTAAGCACTAGCCTCCATTCAATCAAAAAGGTGTAATTAGTAGTAGTGATATAAGACAAATTATTCAAATTTTGACCAAGTTTTTGTAAGCTATACAAACTTTTGATTATATCTCTTTTATAATATATGTTCATTGATATTATTTTTTATATTTGGTTATAACTAGTTTATTAAATTTATCCTAAATTTTTATCGTCTTAAGTGGAGATAATAGTATTCGATACTATAAATTAAATTTACTATGATCTAAATGTTTCAACGTATATGTCTTTATATATTCATATCAATTTGAGTTGATACTATTTTTTATATAAATGTTGGTGATACCTAAGGAAATAATTGTATGAAGTATGGCGGGCGTCTTATTTCAATGTCTTGCTTAAGCTGATCATCGCCAATCTAGTGCCCCAGGATCAATTTGATTTTATATTTTTAAGCTTATTTTCTCGCTACAAAGGTGTGTGATGAGGAGCACACCCTACTCATTTGTTCGGAAAGGCTGATGTTCAAACATTTGGGGAGGCCATTTGATCTCCACATCGAATATCATTGTCACCTCATCAAAAACTCAAAAAATATAGTTAGACCCAAGATTAGAGTACTTGTTCAAGGTGAGAGTTTTGTCTTTTACATAGGTAATGGAGCTCCATTTATCTTTGTGGAGATTTTATGCTCTCGTTATGAAGGATTGTTTGGGAAGGGCAATTGACAAGTGGTGGCGGGCGGTTGAGGCATAAACATGTTTTTTTTTTGTGTGTGTGAAAGGATAAAACAATTGCCAAATTACGTGCAAGAATGAAAGGAGACACCACAAGAGATAAAGAGACAGATTTAGGTAGGCAATGAAATGAAACAATGAGGTGTTCGTTTTGGCACATGGAGGTTTCTACAAACCATCTTTATTTTTGTTTGAACGGATATTATATATATAGAAAGACATCATTCATCAATGCAAATGTGAGTTTAGGAAGCGACAAATTTAGTTAGTCCTGAAATTGGGGTAGTTTCAATTTTTGTTTGTTTGTTGGAGGTGGATGTTTCTACGAAATCTATATTTTGAACAGTATAATCTATATACAGAAAAATTCCCTTTGTTCCAAACTACAAGATGTTTTAACCTTTTCTTAGACACATAATAACTTTTGTCACTGTATCTAGATATATATAGAGTAAAATAACATACCTGGAAAGGTCAAACATCTTGGAACAAATGGGGTAGGAGTATAGTGTATAAGACATCATTTCCTCCAAGTGAAAGCCTTTCCATACCAATGTTGCCATCCAAAGTCTTCCTTGCTTTCAAAACTCAGTGATAGTACATTGCGCTTATGTCATTTGTGAAATTTTCTCATCTACGTGTTTTTTTTATATAAAGTCTCATTGCGCTTATGTCATCCTTGAAAGCATGCTCTCATCTCTACATGTTTTTTCTAGAAAGTCATCGCACAGACGTTGTAGTCAAGGATAATTAATCAAATTTAAAAGGCATCTTGCAAATTTGAACTTATACGTTTTTCATATATGCTCAAAAAAAACATACAAAACGGAATCAAGCACAAAGAAAACGGACCCGACCGACCAGTCGTCACCACCCATGGCCCCATAGGGTCGGACCTGCAGTTGGAGTTGTGCTCTTCTGATTCGCCTCCCGGGACGGCACATTTTCCTGACTTCCCTTCTTCTTCCTGACGTGGGGGCCCACCTCCCCCGCCGCCCCCACCGCCCTTTCTCTTCTCTTCCCCGTCTCCGACTCCACTCTCCTCCCCTTCCCTTTCCTCTCGTCGCCGGCGATCCCGAACCGGGAGCGGCGCGCATGGCGGCGGGCCCGGACGAGACCTGGGGCGGCAACCCCGGGGACGCGCACGCGTCGACGAGCCACGCGCCCGCGGGCCCATCCGCCGGGGAGGCGGAGGGCGCGGCGTCGCCGGACTCGCTGCGGAACACGCCCTCCAACATCAAGCGGCTGGAGGCCGCGATCGGGCACTCCGCCGCGCGCCAAAAGTACCTCGCGCACACCAAGAGCCCCTCCGACGGCAAGGATGTCCGATGGTACTTCTGCAAGCTCCCCCTCGCCGACAAAGCGTGCCCGTCCACCCCTTCCCCTCCCCTCCCCTCGCCCGTATTTGACTTGGGCCTTTCGGTTTCATGCGGCGCTTCGGCTGCGCCAGTTGATCAGTGGCCGGCTCCACGTACCCAGCTGCTCCCGACCAGCGCACACACCCCATGGCGCATGCCAACTGCTTGGGTTTTAGAATTTAGGTATACGCTACAAAAACTAGATACTATTCTCGGCTAATAACTCATGTGGAGTCTTCAAAAGGATCGGTCCCCGAACCAGCAATTGGGGTTGCAATTTTAGTCCCATGTGACTTATATCTGCTTCAGGATAGGATCATTATAATTGAACAGTAGCAGAGCATGCCTGCACAGTTCAGCACACCTGCTATTATCGTAGACTTGTAGTTGGTTTGTCTCCTGAACTATCACATTGTCGATGCTTCAGGTTGAAGTTTTACTGATTCGACTCTTAACGGTCGCATGTGGTTTGTTGTTGATGCAGTGCTTTCTTCTTCGGTACCACGGACGGAGATAGTCGGGAAAGGAGACTATTTCCGGTTCAGCGAGAGGGACTCTCTGGCACTGGAGGCGTCGTTCTTGGAGGTTACCATCTCAACACGTATTTGGATGCCTAAATGTTAACAAATGTGTAGATACAGTGCACAAAGTTAAACAAAACTCAAACATCATGGGTCATGATGGATTTTTTGTTATTGAGTTTCTCACATTGATTGTATTTCAATAGTATGATAGTATCCATTCTTAATAACTTCGTCGAAGTTCATGTTATTGGTTACTGTTGTAGAGGGAGGAAGAGCTGCTTGCGTACTGGTGGAGGGAGTACGCTGAATGCAGTGCAGGACCGAGAGGATCCTTGGTTGAAAGTGATGATTCTGCATATCTTTATAAGGTGGAGGAAGAGCGGGTTGGGGTTCCTGTGAAAGGTGGACTATATGAGGTCTGTAATCTCTTTCCTAGTATATCATTACCATAAAAATAATGAATCATGTATGGATCATTGTGAAGCATTCTACCTGTTATCATTGACTGCTCTCAGTATGCTATCTAGCGAGTTGGTGTTTCCATAACAATCTACTGTTCTGCAGGTGGATTTGATGAGACGGCATTGCTTCCCTGTGTACTGGAACGGTGAAAACAGGCGTGTCTTGAGAGGCCACTGGTTTGCTCGCAAAGGTGGCGTTGATTGGATTCCCTTGCGAGAGGATGTTGCTGAACAACTTGAGTTAGCTTATAATTGTCAGGTACAAACCTTTCGTGGAGTGTTCTTTAGTGACATTTGGCCAAGACTATCTGCAAGCATTTTCTGGACCATAACTGTTAAGGATATTTGGACCGTCATTTACTTTAGGAATCATAACCAAGCTTGCCTCACCAGATCCAAATATTTTTAAATTAATCCAATGGGCTGAGCACTCAATCTTGAACTGTTTAAATAATTGTTGGGTACTTGATTTGTGCTAGAAGGGATAACAATACTGGGATGGGAACATTGCTATGAACCGTTGGCATCATGATTGTGATGGAAAATGATATACATATGCCTACACTGTGCATGAAGCCATGAACCTTCTCCCTAGTCATCTTGCACTGTTAGTTTCATCCCTATACTCGTACTACTACCTTCTCTGAGTTTTAGCTCAGAAAACAGCTGAACACCCTGTTGTTGTCAAAACTAGGTCTGGCACCGTCGAAAGTTTCAACCTTCTGGCCTATTTGCAGCAAGGGTTGATCTCCAAGGAAGTACACCGGTATGTAATGCTGATAAAGCTTCCTCAAAAAGTGAAAATTCATAATTTGGAGTCAAGCTAAAAAATTTGCGCAGGATTTGCATGCTCTTTTTACTGGAGAGGATGATACTTGGGAAGCTTGGCTTGTCTTTGATACTGGTCCTAAGATTGGTAGCAACACAATCAAATTAAGGCGTGGATTTTCTCCTCCTGAATCTGCAATTACAAACCCTTCACAGGTAACCTACCATGTTACTGTTTTTTAATGCCATTATCTATCCAGTGTTTTCAGAATTTGCAAGTCGATGCTTTTACTTCTATTTTTTATTATAAAAGGAAACTGAAATCTTGATATTTGGTCCATCGTTTGCCTTTTATTTGTTCTTTATTTTGTAAGTCTAAAATGTTAGCATCTCAATGGATTGCAATTTAGTTATAGGAACAGGTTCAGAGTTAACAGCACCATGAGGACTGGTAAAACAATTACGTTATATCTTGAACATGTGATCTGGTGCTCTGAGATTAATTATATACAATTAGCAGGAGTGAATTTTCTGTAGTGCATAGACGAAAGTCACCATCTCACTAACCCATCATTTTGCTAGTTTTGGTCATACCTATGGTTTTGTAGCTTCCATTCAGCAGGAAAGACACTAGCAAAATTCTGTATTTTCTGCCTTAAATTTTGAAATGCACTCCTATTTTTGATTTGTCAACTTGTATCATATCAGAGCCAAGTATGAATCTGGAATGAGAATAATTGCCTTTCACCATCTTACTGTAGCTGTACTCTACAATCAATTCTTGTTTAGTGTATAACTGCCATCTGATTCTTTGCCAGGATGAGTTGCGTCAGAAAAAGAAGAGGAAATGGATGACTACTGCTCTCAGGTATTTACTATTTGAGGCATAGCGACCTTTTCTTTCTCCATATCAGTAGTATTAATTTGGAAGTGAGACTGGCGTGCTCTGTGAACTATGTTCCCCCAGGCAAAAGATTTAGGGTACTGGCAGGCTGTTAGATAGTAACACATTTTTATTTAATATGACATGATGTGACCTTTTTGTAAGCTTGGCTCAGATCTGGAACCACAAAACAAACATTGGGGGAAGGTATTGTCCTCATAATTGGTTAGCTCATTTGTCTGTCGGCCTTGTAAAGTACCATAGGCACTATGTATGGGCACTATCCATTGGGTGTTTAATGGCTTTTGTACTTGCTCTTAGACATCACCTTGGACATTTTGCATTTGGATTGGCCTGCTTGCAGGTGACTGATGCACAAAACTATATATTTCAACGGAGCACTTTTTCTATCGCCTGAATGCTTAGCCCTATCTATCAATCTTACACCAAAGGTTGTTAATGGATGTCACTATATCAGAGGATCATTGTGTTGAAAATATTTCCCACAAGTTTTTGTTTTGTGGGCAGTAAAAACTTTGAAATGATAATAATTTCTGCAATTTCTTCTTAATAGGTTCCAGTTGGTCATCTGGTATTCATGGTTCATGGCATTGGACAGAGGCTGGAGAAAGCTAATCTTGTTGATGATGTTGTCGACTTCCGTCGAGTAACTGCTAACCTAGCTGAAAGATACTTAACCTCTTATCAAAGAAGTACCCAGAGGGTTCTATTTATTCCCTGTCAGGTAAAAAACTCAAAAGTTAACTTAAGTGATACATCCTGCTAAGACTGCACATTTCCTTTTCTTTTAAGAAGAGCACCCGAGTTAAGAAAACATCACTCAAACTGCTCTTGCCTGGCTCTCAGCCTCTCACACAACCAATACAACCCTAGCAATATAATGAGCATGCTAATAAAGAATTCTGGACTCAGACATATTGATTTAAGGGTTAACATGTAGTCCATAGTTAATCTCATAATGGACTACTTTGTTATGTTCTAACAAAATGGGTCTAGCACTTGACAATATTACCTTTTATACTTAGTCATACATTGCTACGGCTATTGTAAACAAATAACATTTGTTTAGTTGTTGCTTACTTAGTTATTTATATGTTATTAAGAGTAACAGATACGAAGTTTTTTTTTTTCATTAGTCATGATATATCATATGGTTATATCTCCATTTGTTGATGATTTCTATTTCTAATAATGATGCTTATTATCATAGTGGAGGAAGGGCTTGAAGCTCAGTGGTGAAAGTACTGTCGAGAAACTTACTTTGGATGGAGTTAAAGGTCTTCGAGTTGCGTTAGGTGCCACAGTTCATGATGTTCTATATTATATGAGTCCTATCTACTGTCAGCATATTATTGATTCGGTAATTTGCTATGTTACTGCAGTACCTTCTGTTTGTTTATTTGGTGGGAAGTCCTTGATTTTGTTTCGTGGCTTTAGAATCAAAATCTTATTTTTCCAAGCAACTGTCTTTGAACTCCATCTTACAGTTCCAGTTATCCTCCTTGGTGACTTGGTGTACACTAGAAAACATGAATATTCTCATGCTATTTTTTGTGCTGTATTACCTAATTGATAGAAAACATTGTTGAACTCTGTAGAACAAATTTAGTGACTTGTGACTTGAACTTATTACAGGTCTCGAACCAGTTGAACAAGCTGTACATGAAATTTCTGAAGAGAAATCCTGGTTACAGTGGAAAGGTTTGCAGTTCAATAGTTCATGACCCGTTCACAATGTTCTTTATAATTGCCGTTGTGCTCATAATTAGACATTAAATATTTTGCCTTGACCTATTTTGCAGGTTTCATTGTATGGCCACTCGTTAGGAAGTGTTCTGTCATATGATATACTTTGTCATCAAGAATCCCTTTGGGCCCCATTTCCGACAGAGTATCTGAACATGGAAACATCTGATCGGAGTCAAGGAGCAAAATCAGACAACGAAGTTGCTCTGCATGATTCAGGCGCAAAGGATCATGATATCGTTGATGAAGATAGCACCATAACTGACGTGTCACATATGGACAGCATCCTCCCGTCATGTGTGCTCGAGGATTCACCAAATAACCATGAAACTGTTCCTTCAGTTGTTGCTGAGCAAAATGAAGAGGAAAGTAAGGTTGAGAATCATCAGACAGTGTATACTGAGGAAGGAACAACTTCAGGTGTAAGCACAAAAGATGCTGAAGGATCAAGCATTTCAAGATCTGCTGAGGAAGTCCATGAAGAGGTCCTTGATGAAGAAAAATTGATGGTCCCTGACAAAGACAAATTGATCATTTCACTAGAAGAAGAGGTGTGAATACATGTGAATTAGTCTGATTTAATATGTGCTATCTTCGAATCATCTTACTTCATCAGAAGGTCGTCAATTGTTGATTGCCTTGAAAGAAACAATTAACATAAACATATATTTAATTAACAGTGAAATAAATGTAGTATAATAAAATAACAGTGTTATCTTGCAGCCAAGAAAATAGTGCAAGTTAAACTGACATAACAAATTGATGCCTATACTCTCCTTTATTCAGGTGAAACGTCTTAAAGCTAGACTGGATCATCTTGAACAACATAATCATCTAGTGACTGAAAGCACCAGTGGTGTTGAGTATCATGAAGGTAAGTAGTTGCTTTCAATCCAAGGCATCTTGTAGAAGTCTTCTAGTGTGTTCCTTTTTTGATGTATTTATTCAAAATTTTATGTATATTTGTGGTAGGCAAAAATGGCAATCATGCCTTGAACTCTGGCAAACTTTTCACGGTGCAAGGAAGTACAAGCCAGTCCTACTCACCACAAATCAAATACACGAAACTAAACTTTAAGGTGGTATTGCCCTTATTTTGAGTATTCTGTCATTGTTTTTCACTTGAACTTTATGTCATTATTGCAATATTTTTTGATATTCAGGTTGACACATTCTTTGCTGTTGGATCTCCTTGGGTGTCTTCCTTTCCTGCGTAATGTTATTGGTATTGGTATGCAATCTTTGACTGATAATAATTCTTATGTTATTGTTTGCCCTATCTGTGGTGTCTTCCTTTCCCTGCGTAATGTTCGTATTGGTATTGGTATGCAATCTTTGACTGATAATAATTCATGTTTATAAAGGTTATTGTTGGAACAGCAATAAGCCCTATGTGGCGCCCCCTCCCGGTTTTACAGCAATGTTGATGTTTTTTTTGTTTTTATACAAATTTAAATGGTGGTCTTCTTAGGTTTAGATTGTATAGCACTTCATCACCTTTTCAAGTACCTGCTCGACATGATTCGTCCATGAGTAGGTAGAAGAAGATTATTTACCCTTGTTGCATGGTAGCCTGAAACAAAGACTTGTGGAATCGTTGAAAAATTGTTCCTATGTGTCATCAAGGAAAGGATGATGTTGATAGTGGCACCAGCTTCAAGCTACTTAGCATTTCTTTGTGTGCAGCAACTTACAAGTGTTCCTGGCAACTAGCGCAGTGCTTCCATATTAGCTGCAGTCTGATGTTCTGTTTGTCTTATACCATTCCATGATTTGTATCTGAATTCCATACCTTGTTCTACAGGCAAAGGGCAAGATTATTGGCAAGATGAGAACATAATTGAAGAGATGCCATGCTGCCGGCAGATGTTCAATATTTTTCATCCTTTTGATCCTGTAGCATACAGGTTCGTAGCTATCTTACACTTTTTTCTGTCTCTTGTTTGGATAGTTCGCAAAACATACAATACCGCAGCAGAACTAAACATTGGCAACCTTATATGAAAAGATATGCTTAACCTTTGTTAAATTTAGATACTGTTTTTTGTTGCACTGGAAGACAGTGTACTTATCTGTTGCATAGTGAGGAATATGTCATATGAATCTAGGTGGGCTTTTATACAGAGTTGAACCACTTGTATGTGAAGATTATCTAAAGAAGTCCTGTAATTGTTCCCTACCAGCAGAGGTGAAAGCGGATACATGTTGGAGTGCAGGTGGATGATTCCCTCATTTTAATTGTCTGTTCCTAGCAGAGAATGCTATGTTTTTACTAAGAGAAAGATATTTGGGTTGATATATCATGTAGGAATTCAAAGAAGATATTTCTGCACGCTCTCCTCAAGCCATTGCCCGTCAATTGAAGTCTCTGAAGGTAAGTTCTTCACTTCTGCAAGGTTATCTGAATTTAGGCATCCTTTTAACAAATAGTGATGTGATTCTCATGGTTTTGATATATTATTAAACAGTATGTGTTATGCTTATGCATGATCTAGAAGTGAACACTGTTAATATAGCCTTTTAGTAAATATGTGTTTTCACCTCTTCATTTTTTATCTTTCTATATATAGGTCAGCAATAGCTGCTATGCTAGCATTGAGCAGAAATGACACAGAAGGTATATATTTTTATGTCTTTCATATACATTTAAAATTACAAAGAAAAGAGATTCTGACATAATGATGATCTTTATTCATCTAGAGGATGGTGAGAGTATAATGAGAAAGAAAGATCATATGGTTCCATTATGATGGAAAGGTTGACTGGTTCACCGGATGGTCGAATTGATCATGTGCTTCAGGTGATAAAATTTTGTTCTTAGAGAACTCATTATGTACTCTATATTGTTGTGTTTACAGTGGTGGGCCACTGGCTCACACAGGCCCACAATCTCACCATATCTGTGAGGACCTGGGTTCCAGCACCAGAATTACTGATTACTAAGCTGTGGTTTGAGAAACCTGATTAAGGCCTAAAAAACAACGGGTTGTGCAACTCTAAAATTGTGTTCCCACCATTCCAAAGCGCCATACAGACACACAGTACTTTATTGTACATTATTTGTAACTGACTAGCATATTTGCATTTGCATTTAAGCCTGTTGGCACACGTTGTCCTTATATTTTTGGCTTGTCTGTTCCTGTATGCTTTTACGTTCAATGAGTATTCTTTTATCTTAAAAGTCTTATCTTAATTCTGATTTTGTAGGAGAAAACATTTCAGCATCCATATCTATCTGCTCTGGGGGCCCATACGTGAGTTTAAGCCTTTCCTGTAGATTTAACTATCGTTGCCTATTCATTCAAGTTTCAGATTTTTACTTACCTGTGCATGACCTGTAGCAACTATTGGCGAGATCATGATACTGCTCTCTTCATTCTCAAACATTTGTATCGTGATATACCTGAGGATCCTCCAAGCGATGTCATTGAAAGGATGCCTGTTAAACTATTTTATGAGAGAAATCCAGTTGAGGAAGAAACGCCAGTGACATTTTTCTGTGAGATCATGCAGCAATTAAAGAATTCTGCAGAAAGGTGAGAGCTTACTCAAGAAAAACGGAGGATGATGCTAACTCCTAAAGCCTCTTGATGGTACGTGTGCATGATTATTGTTCTCATTTCGTTTGTCTTGTTGCATTTTTAGTTTGGTTAGTTGTGAATAACATCTCGCCTAGTTTTATTGTGCTGCTTAGGTATTTGTTTATCGGAACTTAAAAATCTAACTTCATCAGCAAATATCTGCTTTAGAAAAGAAAAAGAGCAAATTGTGGGGGAACATCATGTGTGTGCGATGTGGGGGATCTTTTGTTTCGTTTGAATGAACAATAAACACTAAACCCAGTGCCTTTTTTTTGCCCCCAGGTGTTATTTTCTGATGGAAACCATGTTACGACCCCACTGTCCTCGCCAAGCAAAAGTAAGATGCAGACATGGGATGGAAGAACCCCACGTCTTCGCCAAGCAAAAGTAAGATGCAGACATGGGATGGAAGAATGATTCCATAAAGATCGTGATCCTAAGAAAGAAATCCACGAAATGTAGTTAGTTACACACTTGACACGAGAGTTAGGGCACTTGGAGAATGTCGTACAGAGTAGGGGTGGTCGCGGCAGGTTGACTTGCTTGTTCCTATCTTTAATAATGCAATGTTGTACATATAGTACGTCAGGCTGTAGATTTGTGTATCTTGAATGTAACGTTGCCTGCTGTACGTGCTACAGAATATGACTGAATTAGTTTCAAACGACTAGCAACACCAAGGTGACACGAAAGGTCGCAACCGTTGCTTGCATCTTTTGCTTTTGCATCAAATATATTTGTGGGTTAGCAAACTGCTTGCATCCCTAGCGTGCGGCAATTGCAAAGTGAGCTGTTGCATGCAAAGTGAGCTGTTGCACATTCTGCTAGGTTAACTTTCTACAAGTTTATACGATCGTGACATGTCTTGCTTCTCATGCAAACTTTTTCAGAAAGTGTGGGAAGTGCTAACCATAGTTTCAGAAAATGCTGGAAGCTACTTCAGGCTGTCAATCATAGACTATCAGGTCATAGTACTCTGTAGAAAAAAGGCGAGAAATAAGAACTTCCTAACAAATAAGAGCTGTTAACAACGCAAATAAACTTACCAGTTTGGATGATATAGTTTTCACAAGTTGTGATATCACAGATATAATTTTATAAGCCAAAGAGATACAAAACCGTAGTTTAAAAAGAAGAGGTTACGAGTTTCAACAAAAACCATGATTTTAGAAACTAGATTTGTAATATCCATACACCTGGAAGGTTTTCAAAAACAAAGTATATATTTTACAAAAACATGTATTTATCCAATATTTTGCATTCAAACATGGTCTTATTTGGTACTACAGATCAAATAATAACTTGTACAGCCATTGAAACATCATAATTCGACAGGCCATAGCTAACAGAATATACAGGACAAAATCGGGGAATATATGTAAGTTTCTACCAATGGATAAGCTATACAAAAATATCCTCAAAGACAAAGAAAAAGAAAAGATACCATCTCAACAGACAACACTCACCGCCCACAACAATTACATGAGATGAGCATCACAATCTCAATCTATAAACAGAGCACAGGACACTGCATAATTCCAGCCAGTGCCAA
Organism: Themeda triandra; assembly: GCA_018135685.1. Classification (NCBI taxonomy): domain Eukaryota; kingdom Viridiplantae; phylum Streptophyta; class Magnoliopsida; order Poales; family Poaceae; genus Themeda; species Themeda triandra. The sequence continues at coordinate 194,153 of JAENPR010001139.1, read as the reverse complement.
TCAACAACAGTCAAGCCCAATCTCGATGATGGGCATAAAAGGTGATGCTTAATGTACACTACAACAAAAGAAAATCGGAAGGCTATCTCCTTGCTGAATTCCCATGTCTTTGGCTGCGGAAGTAGCTCAGAAGTGCTTGTGCCTGCACGACAAATAGCAAAATCCAAGTTCGTTAAATCAGCATTAGCACACTGATTCAAAAGTGTCTAATGCATTTCTAGACCTAAGAAATATGACTTGTGGGAAGCTGCGAACCTTCTCTCTTGCCCGTGGTGTTCCTGACTGTGAAAGGGCGACTAGAGGGGGAACTGCGCCTCTTGAAGAACTATACTGCAAAATCTGTTGCTGTTTGTACAGAGCTGAAGCAACGCAGCCGCAGCATTCTCCTTCCCTCTTGCAGAACCCAACTCAACAACTTCAACAAGGGCTGGAATGCCACGTGCCTGCCCAATCGCATTCCTTCCTTCTGGTATTGTAGCAAGGTTTGCCAACACAGCCACAGCTTTGTCGACCATTCCAGCAGCAGGATCCATAAGCTCAACCAGATGCCTCACAGCATCAGCTTGCACGATGCGAGCTTTATTCTCATGAAGAATCGACAGGTTAAACAATGCAGTAGCTGCATCTTTCTTTCCACGAGGTGCCATTTCCTAGCAAGTCCACAAGAGGCTTGATGGCACCAGATCGTCCAATCCTCACTTTATTTTCTTCAATAACCGAGAGACTGAAGAGAGTAGCTGCTGAATTCTCTTTAGCTTCAGGGTTCCCAGTCTCAAGGACATGAATGAGAGGATCGACAGCATCAGCACTTGCAATAGCAATTTTATTGTTGTCATTGATTGACAAATTCAAAAGAGCAGTCACAGCATGTTCTTGGGTTTTGGCATCTGGTGAATGAAGAAGACTAACCAGCACATTTACAGCCCCACAGTTTGCAATGACAATCCTATTCTCCATGTTGTGCTTCGCCAGAGAACGAAGTTCTGATGCTGCTGATCTCTGAACATCTATAGAATCACTTTTCAAATCATCAATCAGCTTCCGAACCTGATTCTCAATGGCAGAGAGATCACTCCGCGGATCCATCGTTGAGGAAGATATAATTCTGGGGAAACCTCTATCTGATGGTTGCCGCCTGATAAATTGTCCTCTACCACCCAATCTTGGAGGGATCAAAAGTTCTCTTTGAGGGACAGAAGAGGCTACAGGCACACCACCACCATCTGTAACCTCTCCAGATGCATCGCTACTGTAATTTGTCCTATCGCTTGGAACCCTTGTAACCCCATTGTCACATTCCACATCAAGTTGACCACTGTTTGGAAGACTACCATTCAATGAAGAACTAGCCAAGTTGTCCTGCAGATCCCTATCCAAATTAGAAGATTGAAATGCTTCCTCTGTAGAATGTTCTGACATTTGTCCAATCGAACCACCACGCCTACCTTCCAAACTAGACTCTCTTGCTTCAGAACTTGTAAGAGATAATCTTGAAACATCTGGTGCAGAACCATTTGCATTTTCTGAAGTTTGGACTGGCAAACCTCATGACCAGTACGGTTTGCATGCACATGAGAATTCTGATTAGCCGAACTATGAGGAGGAGATGCTCCATTCATGTTTTTCAAATACACATCAGCTTCTGGGGACCCAGGAATATTAGGCCTTGACACGACACTAGGATGTAGAGGGCTACCACCTGCAGCACTCGAATCCTGAAGGGAGGAGGCAGCAGAAGGAAAGTTCAACTTCAATGACTTCATAGGATCAGGAAGCCTGATATCATGCGATTCACACCAGTTAGCTATCAGAGCCTTCACAGTATAATTAGGTATTAAATTGGAGTGGCCAAGTCTTTGGCGTGTTTTCGGGCAGATAGTAAAACCCTCATCAAGCCACAACTTGATATAAACCCGCTCATACGTCTGTCCAGATGCTACAATAACAGGATCGGACATCAGCTCCAAGGAAAGGGACAACAAAAATCAGCAGGAATAGGCACCCCATTGATGCTAAGCTGTTGTTTTTCCCTGAGAAGATAGTCATGCATATAGTTGACAAGTGGAATCATCTGCTCAGCTAGCTCCAGTTCTTCACGATTCTCACTTCGTAGTGCCCTTGTTCTGAGATTCTCAAGGGAAATAGCTTCCATGTATAATTCCATGTTTGTTGACAGGCTCAACAAACTTGATAGTTTCAACAGATTCTCAGGACTGACTGCACTTGTCTCTGCAAGCTCCATGGCACCCTCCTTAACCAGATCAAACATGTGCTCATAATTTATGTCCTGGAGTTTCTACAACAGAGTAGAAAATCACAGATAAGTTGGATTGGATGTGGAAGAAAAACTTAGGTCACAAACAGAAATCTATATCTATATATCTTAACCTCACTAACTTTCAATATCAGCATGCAAACTATCCACATCATAAGCTATCCATGTCATCCCCCACTAAGTGCAATCACTAATTCACTATATTCAATCTACCAAAAATGCAGACCATCTATATAATGCTATCTGCATTGCTGTTCCATTATATTATAATCTGATCAGATATTCTATTTAGTTCTTTTATTGGATTCTTTCATTATCTTGCCAAATTTTGACCAGAACAGATGCAAGAACATGCAGCTCCAACTCATAAATACAGCAGATTTATTTCTATATAAGAAAGTCCCAGAGCCAGGGTTTAGTAATAATAAAAGAACGTTTTTAATTACCTCAATACACATGCAGGCACGACCAGTCAGAGAAGGTAATAGCGAATTAACCAGCTGGCACAACTGAAGGGAACATCCCTGAATATCTGATATTACTGACTCAATTTGCCAACCCTGTTTAAGGTAATAAGAACATTACCGAATCAGAAATCAGGAGTATCTTTCAATATTTATGGCATTCACCGAGTAGTGTTAGCTAAATAGCTAAAGTTTGCAATATAAAAAGAAAGTAACGCATCAAGTTTGGGGGCAAATCCATGAACATGAAACCATTCAGAAATCAGATTACACCACCAACATGGACAGAAGAGGGCTCCATGTGTAATGGCATAAACATCAAGGAATATCCAGTAAAAAGGACAGTATAATTTTCACTATACGCGATAAAACTGAATCACCACCAACTCATTCAAGTTCGCTCATACATGAATGCTTATAAGCTTATGATCCCAATTTCTTTCTGTATATACTAGTATGTACTATGAAGGGCAGGCCTGGTGCAAGCAGTAGAGTCTTACTGCCTGTCACTGGAAGGCCCCGGGTTCGAGCCACGGTCTCCTTGCATTGCACAGGAGAGAGTAAGGTTTGCCAATAACACCCTTCCCCAGACCCCGCACAGAGCGGGAGCTCTCTGCACTGGTACACCCTTTTTTTATATATGCAGTATGTACTATGCATTTACATGCTGCTTCATTGAACAAGTATGCTAACTAGATAAACCATATTATTAACTGGTAAAAATGCCACATGCACATGTAAAGCTATTCAAGCAAGTCTGGCTAGAACATCTTGGCTGTTTACCAATAACCAAGGTCTATGCCCGGCACACTTCAAAGGTTTTGTACTGATACTGACGAATGATAAATTTATTTAACACAAGACATGGCCAACTAAAATTAATGTTAGCCTTATATGACTCTTCAAAATGCTTCAATTACTATTAAGTATCTATGCTACCAACAAGAGCTAAACAGTTACGATGTTTCAAGGACCCTGAGTTCAACTTATTAAGATGATAGCGTCAGCCTGATGCCTTATCTTAGTGTAAATGCTAGACAACAAGAAAAAACAGAGGGACAGCAAGTGTAGATAGTGGTACTAACAGATAATGCAAAACATTTGTATCTAGCGGATGCATATACGATACTGATTTTTCACATTTAGAATCAAAAAGAGAACCAGCTTCCTAGTATGTACTGCTGTTAACAACAACGATTGATTTTCCTTGGGTAGCATAAGTCTAAAACATAAGCAGAGCGAACAAATGAAAAGTGGGGTATATTCACTCGTACAGTCGTATCCACTTACAAAATGTATTTTGCTGGTTGTCTGGTGCCAGTTTGCAATAAGTCCTGAAGCTTCATTGACAGCGGTGTTAAGATCTCTTAGGACCTCATTGAGTTGCTCTTCGGGAGACTTGCAAAGATCTTCAAGAAGGGGATTCACGATGCTTGAGATATCATATACACTTTTGCAATACTTCTGAACAGGCTTGGGTCTCACAGTAGAAGCATCAGATGTTAAGGCGCCAAGACAGGAGATACTGTTGAGCAGAGTGCTTGGAGAGAGGTTATCCATCAACCCTGTTCAAGGGAACATACGTGTGAGGGTGAGGCCATGTAAAATCACGATTACTGAAAATGAAAGACGTCCATATATGTTGTCTGTAGCTCATTGAAAACATACAGGATGTTCTCACTAGGCTCATACTACTACTGGTGCATACTTATCGGGGGTAATCTCAACATATCTGATTTGCTAAGCTATAATCCATTTCCATCTGCACCGTGACATCTCTTTTTAGTGTAGAACATGCACATCCTGACTGGCACTCTAGGTGTTGACTAATAGCGTGTGTGCATAAGAATGGAAAGTTTTTTTAGGCACAGAGTTGCAATTCCTGATTTGCCAAAAAGAATAAAGGTCTGAAATATGTGTGCGCCGACTCTGAGCAGACAGCGGTAAGGGTGTTACGAATAAATAGAGACAACATTTGTTTTAACTTTCTGTTTTAGCGCAGTCCACTTGGCTCTTTCTGAGGACGCCGTAAAGATCGAACTGCCGTTACGGTTCCCCGTTACGCCGGCAGCGCAAGGTTAACGTCCAAACAAACTAGATGCATGAGGCCAGAGCTAGGGACCGGATCAGCTAGGCCGGAAGCCGAAACGTAGGTAACTGACAGCAGTTACGCAGACGATGTCCTGAGCACGGTGGCTTTGCGTGAGTAAGGACAGCTCAGAAGAGAGGGGCAAAAGCCATTTCCCGTTGAATACGTGGGAGCAGCAAGCGGCGAAGCAAGAAGAGAGCCATCCATGGCATATCCAACATCGCAATTGCAGAAAGCAGCGGTGTTGCTGGCTTACTGCAATGGCAGCCAGGGACCAAAGGAGCTGAATAGTATGTAGATGACAAGCTAACAGTCCAATATAGCATCGAAATTACTCTTGTACCTTACAATTCGAGTAGGAGGCTTACGCGAAAGGTTTTGAGCAGCTAAAGCACTAGTTCCTTCCTTGCTAAGAACACGGCAGCTAGGGTTCCACGCCCCCAGCCGCGGCCCAATCTCCCAGCAACCCCATTCCCGCGCCATCCGTTGAGCCTCAAGCACGGGACCGCTGCCCGCTCAGCCACATACCAGCCGCGGCTTCCCAGCATTCGCCCGCCTCCATCCATCCCCGCGCCCAGATAGATTTCCTTCCTACTCTAGGGTGGATGGAAGGAAGGAGCCAGCGGGAGGAAGGCGGGAAGCAAGAGCGTGGGAGGCGATGATCCGCGCGGGTGACGGCGGACTAACCCTAGCAGCAGGCAGGCAGGATTGAGGCGGAGATAGAGTGGAAGGGAGGAGAGGGGGAAGGTGGAGACTGACCTGACCTGGAGTCGTGTGGCGGCGACGGCGGTGGGGACGGAGGAGATCCGGGTGCGGGGGCTGACGGCGGTGGGGCGGGTCGGAGGGATCCCTCTCCCCCTCGGCCCCTCCCTCCCTCTCTCTCCTCTCGGCCGGTGACGCGCAGCGGAGACGACAAGCGAGGGAAGCTGACGAGCGCAGGCGACGAGAGGAGGAAGAAGAGAAGGGAGGACTCGTCGTCGCCGAGAGGGGGTGGGAACGTGGAGTTGTTGGGCTCGGCCGTTCTGGTTTGGTGAGCCGGGCCGGGCCTGCTTGCCTCGGTGTGCACTGGATTGGTCCAGGCAGGCAACGAGCGAAGAAAGTGAGGGACAGGGTGGCAGCCACCCAACGACGCAGTCGCCGGTCGGGGTGGAGACAGCCAGCCACACACTCGGTCTCGCCCCGTGCCTGCCAGCCTTCACCGACGACTCTTCCCATCCGTTGTCTCAACTCTCAACTGAGAAGGTTGACCTGCCCGTCAAAGGCACAAACCAACGGTTCTTTGCATCAAACATGTGTTCACACATATAGCAAACATGTTGTTTAGACATCTCCAGGTTTGGAAATTTGTGTAACGGTTCTTTACATCAAACATGTTGTTCACACATATAGTCGCGTGTTTCAATTCGTCTGTCTGGCATTCAGCTCGGGTTATTGGACCTTGCATAATGGTTGGAGGGTCCGTGGGTGCATCTGAAGAAGTGATGCCTCGCCAAGTTCTCTTGTTGTGAACGTACTATATTGCAGCGACGCTGGAGGAGCTTCTTCGTATGGATACAACGGCTTCGAGCTCCACTGCGAGGCATCAAGAACCATGGCGTCCAACACCCCCCCCACCCCTCGCTCTGAGGTATGAGTGCTCGGTTTGATCGCTAAGTGACACTTGCATTTTTCCATGCAGCGTGATTTTGGCTTGTTTGGACGTTGGACTCACACTCCATTTATTTAATCGAGAATTGTTGTCGTTCGCTCTTGCATACGACCTACCCCTCCGCCTGAAAAAAGATAAATATCATTTTCCAAGGAGTCAAAAAATCTCCCAATAAATGTCCCTGCCCACAAGGTCCCTCTCCTCACTGGTGTTTTTGGTTGCTTGGGAGGGACAACTACCTTTCACATATTTGGGTATTACCATTGGGTACAACTAAACCACTAGTGCAAGATTATGCCCCTTTAATTTGTAGAGTGAAAGGAAACTGTCAGCTAGCTCTGTATTCCTGGGATATGCTTGAAGATTGCAACTCATTAATTCAGTCATATAATCACTCCCCACTTACCATATGTGCACCCTTAAAATGCCTAAGACAGTGGTAGAAAAGATTGACAAATTTAGAAAAGACTGCCTATGGAGAGGATCAGATATCAATGCAATGGGAGAGATAAGTGACCAATTCAGAGAGATAGCACATTGTCTGACAAGGAGAGGAGATATTGTGAGTCTTTGGGAAGATAAATTGCTATGGTCCACTTTTTCTGAAGCTTTTCCTAACCTCTACACATATATCAAAAGTCATGGAACTTCTCTGAAAGATTGTTTAGCATCATCCAACCTGTTAGACATATTCAGATTACCTATGTCTAGAGCAGATTACAATGAATGCATCATATTCAGAGATGAGTTGGAACTCTTCAAAGAAAACAATGAGCAGGATGATATGTGGATTTATCAATGGAACAATGGATTATATAGCTCTAGGCAGTTTTACAAACATGAAAACAAGGATATTGTTACACCTGCTTCTTTTTGCTAGGTTTGAAAAACTAAATGCATGCCAAAAATAAAATTCTTTGCCTGGCTGCTACTAAAAGACAGACTTAACGCAAGAGACATTTTGAGGAGGAGGCATAAACAACTAGAGGAGGGTTATCACTGTGTTCTCTGTCATGCAAATGCTGATGAAACGTTGCTTCATCTATTTTTTGAATGCACCTCAAGTGAAAGCAGATGGTTTGCCATCGGGATCAGTTGGAACCTGGATCTACAAGGTGATGTTATTCAGATGCTAATTGAACAAAAACAACAATTTGTGGGACCGTACCTTATGGATCTATTCATGATAGCAGCTTGGTGTATATGGAAAGAAAGGAATGATTATATATTTAATCACAAGCCCCCATCCATCAGCAATTGGAAGCAGTCTTTGAAGAGCGAAGTTAAACTTCATTTGTATAGAGTTCCTATAATCATAAACGCGTTGTAATTATGGATTGGGTCAACATGTTGTAATTTTGATTCCCCCCCCCCCCCCCCCCCTTGGCCTCGACCACCTTCTCCTTCTTTAGCTCCTCCTCGTAGGTGTTTCCTTCTTCTCTCTTGTTTTTCTTGCTGTTAGCATCCAGCTAACATCTTTGTACCCTGTTTTTTTCCTGAACCTTTAAGTTAATTTATGTAAACATCAATACTTTTTTCACTTATATTTAGTTAAAATTTAGAATCTTTAACTCGAGATGCGAGATTTACATATTTTTTGAGACATCTTAGTACTACTAGATAATTACCCGTGCGTTGTAACAGGAGCAACAACAAATTTCACAAGATGTTCAAGGAGAACTTTGTGTCACTTAGGGGTTATTTGGTTTACAACCCACACCAGACACTCGTTTGTGGCATCGCCGAAAGCTTAGCATAGGATATGGCCGCCACAGCTGTGGCTACCACATCTTAACGCTGAACTAAATAGCCACAAAGATTCACTTTGCTGCAGCTGAACACATGAACTCGATGAAATGCATTCCCTCGGCATAGTCAAGTCATTGCTCCAACATTTTTTAATTTTCATCATTGCTCAAATGGTTTTAATTTTGAACAAATATATTATAAAATCACATTGCAAAGTGCCAAAGTGGTCTGTTATTTTTATTAACTACATCATGGTAGATCTTGCAGTGTGAGGCAAAGTCTCATGGACTCATGCCGTGTATGACCTTTTCCAGTTTATCTAGTATTATAATTCCTGATAAATTTATTATACAACTTGTTTCAAAGCAACTGCTCGCTTTTGCCAGTTCAAGACAAACGTATTACACAGATTAGCATTTTGTTGAACAGATTGTGACCGTGGAGATTTAAACAAATGCAAGGGACCTTCATGTAGATCCCACTCTCATGGTTCTACTTACCTAAATTTGTATCTCGTGATTCTTCAATATACAAGGCGGGAAGATGGTGGCTGGTAGAAACGAGTCGTAGGCAAATTGGATCGGATTTGGTGCCCTCAAAATCTATAGTAAAAAACAATAAACTCGTCGTCGAGCTCCAAGTCCAGGAGTGAGCCTCACGACAACCAAAAAAAAATGCGGCTGCGTCGTACGCATCGGAACGGGATAGCCGGGCGAGAACCAGCAGGACCCACGGCCACATCGAAGCCATCCCTCGTCCGGCGGATGCCAAGCCGGATCGATCACAAGCACCCCATAGATCGCACCATCGTCAATGGTGGCCGGCCTGGGATGAGGAAGACCACGCCGTCGCCGCCCACTTCCTACCTCGCCTAATCCGCTTGGCCTTCCCCGCGTGCAGCCGAGATCCAGCAGCAGTAGGCGCGGGCAGCAGAGATCGAGGGGACCGGGCAATAGAGATCGAGGGGTGGGCGTGTAGGCGGAGGCAAGGAAGCGGCACAATTAATTGCTCCTAGTGAAGCAGCGACGGAACCAAATGGACGGGAGCAAAAGAGTCCAAAATCTGTAAAGCCTAGAGCGAATCGATGCGACCCCCCTAAAACGGCACTATTAAACGATCTGAAAGCGCCAGTCTGAGTGGGGTTTCGAGTGTCCAGCATATATCACTTTTTGAAACTGAGAGGAGAGAGAAGAAGATCGTTTCACCGTGGTGAAACGACCTGGGCGCTGTTTCCCACACGGTGAAATGCCAATAAACTCGCGTTGAGGCGTTTCATCCCCTCCTCCCCGATCCCGTGCGCTGGTGGAGCTCCGAGCTTGCATTTTCCCCGCTGCGCCGGCACCGGAGGACCTCGTCGCCTCGCTCCACCGGAAGGCCGTCCCACGCCATCGACGCCGCGAATCCACACCGCGCTGTGCCGCCGCAACTCCACTGGGCGGAGCACCGACGGCGAAGAGATCCACCGGCACGGGCGCGTCATCGCCGGCGTGGATGGGAGTGGGCGAGCCCGCCAGGCGCGGGCGGGGCACCGCCGCCGCGATGCGTGCCCATCCGGCGCAAGCGCGGCAACGCCGGCCGTGGACGAGAGCGGGCGGGCCTGCCGGACGAGGGCAGGGCGTCGCCGCCGCGAGTCTATCTTGCCGCGCGAGCGAGGCTGGCAAGTTGCCTCCGCGGTAGTCGGTCCTGCTCGGCCTCCATGGGTGGCTTCTACGCGAGACCTCCGGCGCGGGCGTGGCCGCCGCGGGCACGAGCTGCTCCGCCCCGGCGAGCGCTCCCCAGCCGCGCCGCGCGTGGGCACCCCAGCCGCGGGTGCGAGCTTCTCCGCCCCGGCGAGTGCTCCCCGGCCATGCCACGGGCGAAGCCCCCAGCGCCTTCCGCCCCATCGCCTCGACCCGTGCCGCCGGCCGCCGATGTCGATGTCCGCCACCAGTTCGTTAGCGCTCCGACTCCGTGCATTGCAGCAAGCCCTCGGCCAGGCGGCTCCGCCAACGATGCTGCGACTCGATCCGCACTCCACGATCGGCGGCAGGAGGCCGAGCTCCTATGCTGCTTCGGCCAGCACAAGGAGGAGAATGGGGCGCCGTACCCCAAATTTTCATCTGTCATGGAGACCAACAAGGCACAAGTTCATGGTAAATTTGATTTCCATATTGCTATGTAGTTGCTTTGATACTCCATGATTTGGATGAAGAGGATCTGGATGGATGCCTAGCTTTGGTTTGATTAGGTTGCAGTCAACTGTAATGTGTGTGATATGTTTTTTTTGACGGCAATGTGTGTGATATGTTAACTGTCTTATTTGGTACTTGGAAGCCCTTGTATTTGTTTATCTGCTAGCTGGTACTTGGAAGCCTGTCACAATGAAGACATCATCATCATTCTGCTAGCTGGTGCCATTTATGAAAACAGTTACCATTCTGGTGCCATTTATGTTTAGTGATCTGATAACTAGCTGGTGCCATTCAGTTAACATCATACAGTAGGTTACAGAGAATATGTTTAGTGCCATTTAGTGATCTGATAACTAGCAGAGGATCTTGTGACTGTCCTTTGCATTATTGCTTATCTATTATGCTCCTTAATAATTTAGCTGCACTTCATATGTATTTTATATGTGATATTTGTGATCTGATACTGAGAGCTCATGCTGAACTCTTCTTTTGTTTGTTTTTTTCGGAATCTGCAGGATGAAAGCAAGGATACAGACTACCGAAGGCTATCTGATCCTACACCACTGAAGACTATCTGATCGTGCAATACTGAAGGTTATTTGTCTTGTGAGAAGAATAGATGTGAAGCCGTGTGCAAGCATCTATCTTACTTTACTGTCTTTAGTTCCAGTGATCTATGCGAATGCTGAAGCCTATCTGAACCTTTTTAAATCTATCTTAGTTTATCTATATATCAGCTCTGGTGATCTGAACTGCTGTATCTAAATTCAGTATGTACTGCACTATCTTAGTTTATCTATACTGGCTATCTGAACTGGCTATCTGCATTCAGTTTGTGATTCCGATTGAATCTGTTGCTGCCGGCCTGATAGTTGTTGCTGTTGGCCACAAGGTTCGTTTGGTACATATGATCTGAGCTCACAGCAGCAATTAAATGCTTTTCTTTGCCTGGGAAATGTCAAAGTGAAACTCACCATTGTGGGGGTTGTTTCATCGACAGTTTCATTCGAGTCTTGATGACATTTTATTTTTGGAAACTGTGCAATGACACTAGCCATTGAGACTGGCCTAAGGGAGTATGCAAGAACCAGCCAGCATCAATTTAGCAATCACAAAACAGTGAGGCAAGGTCATAAAATTCATCACTTGGCAATTCCGAAACATATGGAAGGCAGTGGTCCCACGATAGGCCCGAAGCTAACCTCTAAACCGCAGAATTCACAGACGCACTACACTATCAGAAATGTACTCCCAGCAATTCCATAAAGCATGCACAGCCCATAACCTGTAAACCGCATCATTCAGATGTACGCCCAGCAATTCCCAACCAGAAGGCACCCCCCCTCACCCCTCGAAGGTTTCAGTCAGGCCTGATGCATACTGTGCCCTCTTGAATAGCGCTGCCTTCTGCTTCTTTTTCCAGTCAGGGTCCTTGCGACCAGATGTCCTTGGAGAAGGGGGGCTCCCAGTCCCAGAGCGTGACTGGGGGGTCGAGGTCCCTGACCTCCTGCGCCTGGTAGGATATTCAATTAATCAAAACAATGCCGCAAGGAACACATAATAGAAGGAAATCAGTAAAGCAGCCCCAAATTACACCTTACGGGGTGTCACTGTTACCTGGGGGTGGAGCGAGGGGTTGCCCGGGGGCTGACTGTGAGGAGGTGGAGCGGGAGACCTTGCAAAATGGGAAAGGTTAGACCTAACATTGCAGCAAATCTGAGGGCTTAGTTGGGACAGCAAACAAACTAATCTCAACTCTGTTTTGCAACTACTACAATAGTGCCTAATAATCTCCACCACAAGTACTTGCCGACAGCCTCAAGTACAAGTTGGGTGTGCAGTGGGTAATAAGTGAAATGCACCAGCAGCACAGATAAGGTCATATATAAACTAATTAGCCAGCGGAGCATATACACTGAATGTTGCTGTGAGATTTTAGAGTGTTATCAGGCTTAGGCCAGTCTCAGTGGCAAGTTTTAATTCATAGCATTGTTAAAGACTGCAGCATCAGTTTAAGTGTGTTCATCCAGATAATATGTAAAACTCTGTCCAATTAACTTGTTAACAGGTAATCCCCAATTGGCTAGAATTTGCAATGTTAACAGGTAATCATAGCAATCTCATTTCTGATTATTTCTGAGATGCCACATACTTTGTCAAATCACAAAAATATCAGGAATACCAAACAGTGATAGCAAGAATTAGTAGACAGTTACCAAATTAGATAGATCAGAATACCTATGACATTAACCCAACATTGGAAAATGAAATTAACCACAAAAATATCAGGAATACCAAACAGTGATAGCAAGAATTAGTGGGCAGTTACCAAATTAGATAGATGAGAATACCTATGACATTAACCAAACATTGGAAAATGAAATTAACCACAAAAATATCAGGAATACCAAACAGTGATAGCAAGAATTAGTGGGCAGTTACCAAATTTGATAGATGAGAATACCTATGACATTAACCAAACATTGGAAAATGAAATTAACCAGCATTAACCAAAAAGGCTTCAATAAGAGGTCAATAGCTAACTAAAGCAATCTGATAAGCAAAATACTTATCAGATATTAGACAAATAGAGAACAAGTAAATGTAGCTAGGTCAGATATCTGTACATCTTGCCTTTGGATTCATAGTTATTAATCAACGAAGAACAGATGACCGCACAAGTGAATGTTCTTTTCAGCATATTAATAGGGCACTTATAAACCAGATCATGATTCTCGCAAATAAAAATACAAGAATAGCCCTAACGAGGTCTCAAATGCTGAATAGTTACCAAATTACAGAATCCAACACTCGAAAGTTACCAAATTATAGAATCCAAAATACATGCCGACATCCTTGAGGACAAGTTGGGCGTGCAGTGGGTAATATGTGCAATGCACCAGCAGCACAGACAAGGCCATATTTAAATGAGATGTAGAAAAACCAGTACAAACCAGCACAAACCAGACCAGTTAAAGGATCAGTTGAACCATATATACCACTATTTAATCTAATCTGATAAGTATTGTGGGAACAACCCTTATATTCTATTGTCTAGTGATAGCTACTACTCACAAGTGACTATTAGACAACTAACAATAAAAAACATCCCCATCACCATTCAATTCACAAATCCAGGTAGCAGCAAGGAAGAAAGGAGATAGTACCACAAAGGACATAATATGGAACTAACAGTAATAGACTAATCATATTTGTAATTTGAGATACAGCAAGGGTTATGAAACAAAAAAATGTAAATCCATTTTTTTCAAGAATTGGCAAAAGAGATATCCAACAATGAGCAACTTGTCAATCTATACACATTTTTTTCAAGAATTGGCAGAACAAACATTCAACAACGAACAACATGTAAATCTATAGAAACAAACTGCAGATTTCATATTTCAGCACAACATACAGTCACAAAGCACCCAAGGTACGAATCAGCACGAAACCAGTAATGCAGCCGCAGTGTGACTTACGGGGCACGAGTGGCAGTTTTAGAGGAGCGACTGTTAGCTTTCTTAGAACCAGTTGGAGGGGCGCTGCAGAGAAAAAATGGATAGAAAGGTTAGACATCACCACTCAAAGATTCTAAAACACGTTTGAGAGTTGTTGGTGTATGCAACCTGTAATTTTATAGTATGATGAAACAAGAATATAAACATATAATTGAGAACAAAGGCACTATATGCAATGAGATAGAAACAACTTGAAGTCTATAAAAGGATTCCTTTACCAAAAATGTGCCAATGCGCAAACCCATGCACTAAAAGGAATGAAGTACATATATCGGTGACATAAGGTAAGATTGTTCATTATGAATTATCAGTGACATAAGGGATATCATCAGACAGAGTATTCATTGAAAGTACAAGTACATGTGAAGTCATTTGGTTCAGCATGATCAGAAAATACTGTTGAAGCACAATTAAATATCATTGGTGATCCCAAGGTATAGATTAATGAAACCTCACCACCAGATGTCAACTGCATGTACACCACTGATAACAATGCAGACTCAACAATTAAATGGTAGGTTATCAGCACCACAAACGTGAAGTGCACGAAACCAATTGCTCACCTGCGCGGGGAGGAGGACCTAGAGCGGGCAGGGGAGGCGGCGGGCGATGCAGACCTACACGGAAGAAAATATAAGATGGATGATACATAGGCAGTTACATAGGCGGTGGGCGATGCAGACCTACAAGGAAGAACTACATTGAGACACATCTATATATGGCCGGCTACATAGGTGGTTAAGAAAAAAAAGGAAGTCTGTATATTCGCTGTGGCTGCTATTGTGGCTTACTAGGACAAGCTGGTCCAAAGAGGAACGATATAGAAACATATAAATCCTAACCCACCAAAGGAAAAAAACACTGCTGCGCTCTCCCAATCACCACAAATTCACCAAGATATAAAAATCACCATAACAATGGCAGCGCAGCACAGCCTACAGCAACGAAGTCTGATACCCCAAGCACCTGAGCCACTAGCCAATTAAACAGATCCATAACATTATATAGCTAGCACCAATTTTACCTGGGGGTGGAGTTGTGGGCTGAGGAGTCAGGGGAGGACGCGCGTGGGGAGGACGCGGGGGAGGCATACCTGCATAACGGGATATAGAAAGTCAAATTATATAGCTAACACAAAAAAGTACATGCTAATTATCACATAAGCATTATCATGAGTTGCTCCATTCTTATAATTAAGGCATCAGGATGAGACAACAAATCAGGCATTAAAGTTTCAAAACAGGAAAACACTTTGCAAAAATATGGTAATTAATGTCCCTGAAAATGCAAAAATAAGTGCTGTGATCATCTACATTTTTACAAATCATTATCAAAACTTATGGGGCAGGGGCTGGGGCTGGGGATCTTATAATTAAGGAATCAGGACAAGACAACAAATCAGGCATTATGCTATGATCTGAGAGTTTGAAAACAGAAAAATATGGTGCAAAAGGATGTGTGCGTTCTCTGCAATCCTTGTACAAAATAAGGCATAATGGCATTGATACCAGAATCGCAGCACAGCCTACAGCGAGACAGTCCAATAAACCAATCACCTGAGCCACTAGCTAATTAAACAGATCCATGCTATTAAACAATAACAGGAACATCAGAAAAATGGCTTTAGTATTGTCTAGTGATTGCTACTACTCACAAGTCACAAGTGACTACAGACAAATAACAATAAAAAATGTCCCCATCATCATTCAATTCACAAATCCTAGTAGCAGGTGGATATCCGTAGCAGGTGCCAATAAACAACCATCGTCCACGAAATACCTGCGAGGGGATGCGGACGCGGACCGGGGGGAGGTGTACGGGGACGAGGAACCCAGGGGGTGGCCGTTGGAGCCGGACCTGCAGAGAGACCGACCAGCGGGATGTTGAAAATGGGATCTGTGAGAGATCGATCGTATCAGATGCCAGCGAGCTTACCCGGTGGCGGTGGCGGCGGCGGCGGCGGCGGCGGTGGCGGCGGCGGCGGTGGAGCCCGGAGAACCAGATCTGCAATCGAATCGAGAGATGATTAGCATTTCAGGAACGAAACATGCATGCGTGCAACGAGGGATCCCGTTGGGGGCGGCGGCGGCGAGAAAAGTGCCCATAGGCGGCGCATCCGCGGCGGCGAACCCTGAGGATTGACCGGGGACGCGGACCTCGAAGAAGACAGGAGGAAGCTGTTGTCGTATACTTACTGAGGCAGGGCGGGGAGTCGGGGAACCCGCGGCGGCGGCGGCTACGGCGGCCGTCGTCGTAGATGCGGCGGAGGCGAGTGGATCCATGGCGGCGAGGCAGCGGCTCGACTGCAGCCTCGGGTCGGGATGGGAATTCTCGCGGCGGTGGGATGGACAGGGAGTCGCTCGCCGGATGGGTCGCTATTTATTTGGCGAGGTTCATCCATGGCTAGGTCGGCGTGCGGCCGCCCGGGCCGGTGCGGTGCCGATGCACCGCGCCGCGCCGCACCGGACGAGCCAGGCCACCGAACCCACCCGATGCCTGTTCTCCGATGCATATTCTCCAATTCCAATTCCTGTGCAATACGAGATGGATTCGTCAAATCAAAATACACTAAATTTCTTCGAAGCACAACATAGCTGTGGATTCGTTTCTCTTCTTTAGCGAAAAAAAATTCTTCCCCTAGGGAAGAAGGACATGTAGAAAGGATCTCACCTGTGTCTTGGAAAGGAAGAAGAAACGCCCTCCTCTTGGAAAGGAAGAAGAAACGCCCTCCTCTTGAGAATTTTTATTTACCCATTTGTGAGGAAGAAGAGTGTGTCCGGTGTCTTTAGGTAGGAGGAAGAAGACGACCTCTATGGCGGAGGAGGAAGAAGGAGGTAGGCCAACGGGGCTTTATATAGCTGTACTACGCCACAAGAGAGGGCCCCACAGTAGCGTGATGGGCGACGCGGTCACGCGGATTTCGTGCTCTGCTGATCTGTTTCCAACCCAGGCCTACCATTAATTTAATTAATTAATTGCATTCATTACCGCTTGCCGAGCAAACGCCTCGGCCCCATCACACGTGGGGCCCACATAACGGTTGGTACTCCCTCTACTAAAAAATGATGCTCATCTCACAAATTTGACCAGATATATTTTTAAAATATTTACTTTTAGGATATCGATATAATATCGTTAGATTGACCGTATCATGTGTATTCCTAACAAACCAATTTAGAGATATAAAAATGATAATGTAATTTTAGCAAATCTAGTCAAATTTAACATTTGCTGGCTCCTTGAGGTGTGCATATTTTGGCGTAGAGAGAGAGTAGGTGGGGCCAACCCAGGCCCGTGATGGGCGACGCGGATTTCGTGCTCTGCTGATCTGTTTCTAACCCAGGCCTACCATTAATTAATGCAAAACGCCTCGGCAACATAATAGAGTACGTGGGGCCCACATACTAATGACAGCCGCCATCTCGTCGGTCCATGGCACCGCGTCTGTAAAAAGAATATAAATCTCGCGAAAGAATTTTAAAATTTTAACGAGATAATTGACTAAATTTATAGAATATTTAGATCTTTGGAACTTATTTCTTCTCCCTTAACTTAAAATGTTGGTACCTCATCAAAAAAAATACTCCCTCTTCTAAAATAAATGCTCATTTCACACTTCAAGCAATCAGCCCATCATAAATTTTTAACCAATTTTTTTAAAAAAAATGAATTATTATGATTTCACATTAACATCATTAGATTAACCATATCATTTGTTTCATAATAAACCATTTAGGTATAATTTCCAATAAATTTAGTCAAGTTTAATATTTGTTCACTCAAAATGACCCAAAAGATAACATTATCATTTTTTGATGAATTAAATATCTTCAATTTTGATCCTATACTGTATATAATAATTAGTATTTGTAGATAAACCAATACATATTATAAGAAAAGATAAATCAGTGCATACATTTTTATAATAAATATATAAATATTGCTAATATTTATTTTATATAAATAATTAAATATATAAAATATAATATAGTTTGATCAGTGCGAAGCCATAGCGATATTCTTTTTGGGACCGACGTAATGAGTCATTTGTGCTTTCTACACGTATATAAGGAGAGACGGCCCACAGTAGCGTGATGGCAACCTATGTTTTCACGGCAGTAAGGCGAGTCACGGCGCTCGATCCCCTTCCATACGCCTAGGCTCATAAGGCGCTAGGCGAGGCGACACCATACACATATCTTAATATACAATGCCACTAGAAATTTGAAGCAAATCATACCATATAATACCATAATAATTAGTGTTGTTAGAGCAGTAGTGCACAATATACATGGAAAAATAGCAAATCTGAAATTTCTCCTCTTCCAATAACAACAAATTAGACTCTAGTGAGAGCAGAATAGGAGCAGAGGAAAGAAATAGCAGAGTTCCAGAGACACAGAGTAGGAGCAGAGGAAAGAAAGAAAGAAAGAAAAAAAGAAAGAGCAGAGGCAACTACCTACACACATGCGCCGCTTCCCACTAGGTAACGAGAAGCCGGCGTGCTCGCTCTCGGCAGCGGGAGGACCTCGGGACCTGGTCCAAGGTTTTTTTACCGCTCGGTAAACCGCGGTTTACTGCGGTAACCGGCCTTACCGGCCCGGACCGATTACGGTTCGGTCGGTTCGGTTTGGCCCAAATTCAAAATGAAAATATGAAAAAAAATGCTGATAAAATTTCTAAAAATAGTTTATGATTTATAGAAGCCAATGGTGTAAATTTTTTTCAAATTTGAGTTTGTTTAGTATTTATTTAGACGTTAAGAAGTTTGAAGAAAAAGAAAAAAAATACACCGCCGACCCATTAAGTCATGAAGGTCGAAAAATATACTAAACGCACTTCAATTTGAAAAATTTTGACATGATTGGATTCTATAAACTATGAAGTATTTTAGAATTTTTTTAGCATTTTTTAAAAAAATTTAAATTTGAATTTTGAAAAAACCGCTCAAACCGAGCGGTAAACCAATCAAATCAACCGGTAACCGAACCAAACCGCTCGGTAAACCGCCGGTCAACCAAACCATAGTCGACTTTGAATTCAAATTCAAAATCGACCGTGTAACCGGCGGTTCCGGTAAATCGCTCCTGTTTACCGCTACCGGAGGGCGGCGGTTTGAGAAACCTTGACCTGGTCTCCTTGCCCCCGCTGCGAGGGCGCCCCAGCCGGAGCCCCAAGACGCCCCGCCGCATCCCTTGGCACCAGGAGGACGCCGCGACGCCGAGCAGGCCTCCTCGTCCCCGCTGCAAGGCGACCCCCGCCGCACCACGAGCTGCGCCGACGCGCCCACGACCCCAGCAGCAGCAAACCCCGACGCGCCCAGCCGCCCCTTCGCCGCCGGTGAAGACGTCGTGTTCCACTCACCAACGCCGACAGCAGAAGGACCCCTGCTTCGACGACGACTGCCGCCGACGATGCCCCTGTCTCTGTACTCTGGTTCCGGCACCGGTGGCTGCTACGTCGATCTGTTGCAAGGGTTACCTCGCTTGTCTCCTCCTCTTTCGTTTCTCGAATCTCAAGTCACAACAACCTAGCAAGATTCTTACTGCATATTCTTTGGACCACGGAGCAGCAAGAGGATTCGTACCCGGAAGTCGGGGCACAGCACGGTGAAGGACCTGAATCTGCAGTCGGCGGCGTTGCCACTCTCAGGTCTTGGCACTTTTATTCTTGAGTGAAATGCACCACAGATACCTGGACTTACACCGCTGTGTCAAATAGGTCCATCGACTATCAAACCAGACATCTGACCCCTCAAACTTGCATATCTGTTCATCGCAGGCCCAAATACCAAAACCACTCCGGTTTTGCCTGCCATTTTTTTAAAAACAATCCTCCCCAATCTCTTCATCTCACACATGAGCCCTCCTTCGTAAGGGCGCCGGCAAAGGCGCCCGTGCGACGGCGACAACAGCACACACGCCACGCGCACACGCCACACTCCCTCCTCCCCGCGACGGTGGTTCTGAGGCAGGCAGCAGCCACAGCCAAGCGGCGAGGTGCCATGGCCAAGGCTACGGTCGGTGGCGGATCCGAGAAACGGACCACGGGAGGGGGGGGGGGGGGGGGGGGCTAAATAATAGTGGGCAAAAATTTTTTGCTCGCCGTACATAGTAGTTTAATACATATAGCGAAGATTGATATTGATTTAAAGTGCTCAAAAGGACACAGTACTACGAAGAACATAGAAAAGTACCAAATACGAAGTCTTGTATAATAATAATAAAAAAAATCCATGTCGATATCTTGCGTCTTCAATTCTTCATGAATTCACACCATTTGAACCACCACGCTCAACACTACATAAATTTTAAAATGTCATACTTCTTTATATATCAAGATTCAAGATAACAGTATAAAATGAATTATACTCAAACAATATGCACTTTGGACCCTCACGTGGCAAATGCATCTTACGGTTTCTTATGCCTTGAAAGCGCTTCAAAATTTTGTCATCTTCAACGGATGCAAACAAATCCCTCTCAATATAGCATATCATGCTATTATTCATCCATCATCATTCATTTTGTTCCTCCGTTCGGTCTTGATAATATTCATAGCGGAGAAGGCTCTTTCTATCATGTTGCGGTTGCCACCGGCAAAATCAATGCAAGTTCAATGAGACGATACACCAAAGGAAAACTTGTATGTCTATGACTTTGAACCATCTTCTCAGCAAGGTTGCCAAGATCAGTAGAGGTGCCAAAATCTGCATCATTTTTTACTTCATCAATGAATACAAGAAGGTCACCCCTTAGCTTGTCACATTCATAATCACTAAAGTCATCTTTATAGATCTTAGCAAGCTGAACCAATTTCTCTATCTCAAAGTTGGCAAAAGAACCACTCGGATCAAGACAAGCAACGCATCTCAAGAGTTCAGTTGATCTTTCTCGAAACCGATTATTTAGCTCACAAAGAATCCGATCAATCACGGCAATGAAAATCCCATGATGAAAATGATGGTAGTATGTCACTAATTTGGCACCACGGAATTTCGAACGACCTCTAACTGGTATCATATGTTCCATATTAGGAATGTCTATTTTCTTTTGGACACAAAAGCTTTTTACCTCTTCAAAAAGATCATCCCAACCATTTTCCCTCATGGCATTCATATTTCTGATCACAGCACCAATCAATCCTATTGCACGAACAATGTTCTGATTTTTCCTTTGCAAACATTGTGAGAGTTCCTGAGTCACCCCCAATACTCTAATCATAAGATGTAATATGAACACAAATTCAAATGACTCCATTTTTGTGATCAATCCTGCTGCAATAGTTTTCTTTTCCCCATCGGTTCCATCTTCACTAACATTCTCTAACACCTCAAGTACAGAACCCCACATGTGCATAAGACGTACCAATGTTTTGTGATGTGTTCCCCACCGTGTATCACCAGGCCTAGCAAGACTAGTTTCTTGGTTTTTCCCTCTCCCGGAAAAATATCACCACTATCTAATTGCTTTGGACAATTTGGTCCTGGTGATTTTGGAGGAGTTGATCTTTTCTTTTGCAAGAAGCACTAACATTATTGACAATTGCGGTGACATAATTGAAGAAATCAAAAGTTGAAGTGCAACACTTGGCTACCGAAACTACCACAAGCTGCAATTGATGAGCAAAACAGTGGATATAAAAGGCACTTGGGTTTTCATTCAATACCAGCCTTTGCAATCCATGAAATTGTCCTCTCATGTTTGAAGCACCATCATAACCTTGTCCTCTAATTTTGGAAATAGATAGACCATACCTTCTAAGCATAGTATCTAATGCTTCTTTTAGTGAATGTGACGTGGTGTCAGAAACATATTCAATGCCAAGGAACCTCTCAATGACATTTCCTTTGTCATTGACAAACCTACATGAGAAAAGAAAAAATATAGTTACATGACAACAACAAGACAAGAGCAATGAAATACACAAATTATTAAGAGATGATATATACCTCACAACCACAGCCATTTGTTCCTTAATAGATGCGTCACGAGCCTCGTCAACAAGTACTGCAAAGCAACGATCTCCTATTTCATTTTTAATTAACTCACTTGTCTCCTCTGCACAAGCCCTGACCAAATCTTTTTGAACTGTTGGGCAAGTCATTTGATTATTGCCTGGAGCATTTTCACCGGTCACAAGTGTGGCCTTCGGATCCTTCTTCCTGTACCATTCAAGCATCTCTAAAAAATTCCCTCTGTTTCTTGATGTTTTAGACTCATCATGTCCACGAAAGGCCAGAGCTTGTAAAAGGAGAAATCTAGCAATGCCTAACATAATTTTTAAGCGAGCTTTATATGCCTCCTCTTCTGCTGTGCTTGTCACATGCCACACATGTTGAACACTTTGTCTCTGATTTTTAAAATCAAGTGCACGCTTCCTTGCATTAGTATGAAAGCCATCAATTGACTGAGCATGCTCCTTCAAAGAAGCCTTTGCATTCTTCCAATTTCTGAACCCAACTCTAGTGAATGTATCATTGCTATTGAACCCAGTTTGCTGTGGCTTAAAGAGATAGCAGTAAAAGCAATAGGCTGCATCATTGGCTACACTGTACTCTAACCAATCAAATTGATCAAACCATGATCCAACAAATCCTCTTGCTTGACCTGTACCATTGAATTTTGTTTTGGGAAACTTCTGACCAGCAAGCCTATATGGACCTTTCTGTAGATATGCTCTCCTAGCCTCATCTCTAATATCAGGATGAAACTCATCAATTGGCTTCCTATTCCCTGGATCATCAACTATCTCTCTCAAATCAAGTTCAATCCGTGGTCTTTTCTGCTCAACCGTGCTACTGCTACTTGATGCATCTTTCTTACCAAAGTATCTTTCCATCCTAAGCAAATGGATATGAATTAAAAAAATATATATGAAATTTTGTAGACACTAGACAGTAAAGGGAGATTCAGATCTTCTCACCTTCAACTGCAAGGGCAGCCGGTGCCCAGCGGCCGGTGGGGAGGCGTGCAGGAACACAAATTAGTGGCCGGCGGCGTCGAGACTTGGATGGAGACGATTAGCGGCCGGCGGCGTCGAGGCTTCAGTGTTTCACGACTTGATCTCGATCACGGCAGATGGAGTCGACGAGTCGCAGGCAGCGAGGACGAGGCGGCAAGTTAATAATTGGGACGAGCAGGCGAAGGGTCTTGCCGCCGGCTGCTCAATGCCTCAATTTCTCGTGATGGCCAGCCTGGGCTAAGCAAAGTAATACATGGGCTGCATTCTTCTCGGGGGGGCTATTGGGCTTCGAAGGTTTTTTATGCCATTTTTATGAAACTTGTTCCACATGCTACTGGGCCTCGGCCCGTGCTGCAGCCCGGGCAGCACGGGCCGTGAATCCGCCCCTGGCTACAGTCCAGGTACGCCGACATGCAGCAGCCTCTTTGGGACTCGTTCGGGCATGTGAAGCAGCAGCAAAGAGGGCATCTAATCTAATAACTGGAAAACAGTAAACACCTGGACGACAGACACGTACGCATCGTCGCCGAACGTGTCAAGTTGCCAGCCGTATAAGCACTTCATCCGATCGTGCAAGTGTTCCAGCCGATCTTCCCTTGCCTTGCCTTGCCTTTAGCCTACGCACGCCAAAGATAGCAAGAGGCTCGTGACGATGCCGGTGAGCCTCGTGACGACGTCGCTCCTCGCGCCGCAGCGTCATCATCGACACGCGCCATGCGTCCGTTCGTGCGCCAGCCGCCGCGCGCATTCCTCCACCGGAATCGCCAGCGGCCTGCGCTGCCACGCCGCGACTCCGACGCCACCGGAGTTCCCGGGCCAGACCACGCCGCCCGAGGTGCCCGGCACTGACCGCCCCGCAGTCCGAGTTGCCGCCGCAGCCTCTTCAGCCGCCGTCACTGCCACTGTCGCCGCGTGCAAAGAGCGGCGGCGGCAAGCGATCCGCAGCTCCGGCGGGCAAGACGAGGCACGCCGTCCTGAATGCAATGCATGGCAGCGTGCGTGCGTGCAGGAGATGGGGAACGGCATGTCGCCGGTGGCGGTGCAGCAGGAGCTGGCGGCGCTGGAGACTTACTGCGTGCTCATGGAGGAGCACCCGTGGATCGAGCTAACGGACCAGACCAAGAAGCTGCGGCAGCGCGTGCTTCAAGGAGAGCTACAAGCGGAGGAGAGGGCGGCCGCAGTGCGCCGCACGCCGGGCAATGCGGGACGTGCGTGCATCAGGAAGGAGCGAGAGCGAGGAGACGTGCGTGCACGAGATGCAGAGGCGGCGCTCCAGTAAATTGACCTGCTGCTGCTACTGGCCATGGCGGCGTGCGGCGTGGACGACAACGAACGCAGCAGCATGTTGAAGTTGAAGTCCCCCAGCGCGTGGCAGCAGTCGACGTCGTCGTACGCCATCGCCATTGGTGACATGTCGCAACAAACAGCAACGAACGAAGAGGTAGCTCTAGATGTGCAGGAGGGATGGAGGGCTCATGTCTAAGATGGAAAGATTGGGGAGGGTTTTTTTTGAAAAATAACAGGCTAAACCGGAGTGGTTTTGACATTTGGGCCTGTGATGAACAGGTGTGCAAGTTTGAGGGGTCAGATGCCCGATTTAGTAGTCCATGGACCTATTTGAACAGGTGCATTTCACTCTTTATTCTTCCCCCATTCTCGCCTTTTCAATGAATAAGAATTCTTCGTCATTTAGAATGCTAGAGTGCCTGCAGTTGTAGGAATTTTGCTGGATTTTTCAGTGGTTATAACAATTGAATAATTTATTGGATAGTCGCCACAGTCGAAGAACTGAAGTCACCATGAGTTCCCAAACAAATCATTAACTATCTTTCAGTTTTCCCTACGCATTTGCCACAACCTGAAACAAATGGAAGCTTAAAAAAATTCTGAGATGAAACTGCTGGAGTGAGGAACCTGAATCTTGTAGTTATGTGCATGCCCAACTCATATACCTTGCCAGGGACAACTTCCTTGATATCATTGTGCTTGGCCTGGACTCTCAATATTTGGGTTTTGTTTTCTCATTACGAACGTGAGATTGCTTCCTTCAGTGTGAGTTACTGGCTTATTGCAACAAACCATACATGACTGGATGTCAGCTACATGGGGGAAGATGAGTTAAGAGACAGTGCCTGAAGAAAAGGGGCAACTAATCCTCCCTCCCGGTCGCCTCCCCTGCGGGCGACGCGGGAGGCTCCCCCCGCGAACCCTAGCGCCGTCCTCTCCTCCTGCTTTTCCGGCCGCGCCGCCGCAGGCCCAGGGCTGCCCCGGCGGCCGGCCGGCCGGGCCGGGATGGCGGCGGCGGGCGTTGGCGGCTCGGCTCCTCCTTCTTCCCCGAGCGGGCCGGGGGGCTCGGCGGGGGAGGCGGCGGCGGCGGCCGGTCCGGGGGCTGAGCGCCGGATCTGGGCCGTGGCGGCCGGATCCGGCCTCCGGCCGTCCGGATCGAGCGGGCGATCTTTGGAGGTGGCCATGGCGCGCGTGGCTCTGCCGGCGAATCTAGGGTGCTCGGCGGGCGTAGGGCCGGGGGTGGTCTCCTGGCTTCGCGGCGGCCGGTGGGGTCGCGGTGGTGGAGCCGGGGCGGCGCCGCCCGACCGGACCTCCGCCTTGGTCGGGTCGCGCGGCCCCGCTCCTGTCTTTGCGGTGCTCGGCGCCCCGCCCACCCCCCCCTCGGGCGGCTGCGGTAGTGCTTCGGCTGCCCGGCCCCCGCAACCGTCGCCGGCCTCGGCTTGGTGGCGGGCGCTAGGCGGTTGGCCGGCCTTGGTTGGGCGGCGGCCGGGGCTGCTTGGGGCGGTGGATGTGCGGTGGAGGTGGAGTGGCTTTCTTCGGCGACACCATGGTGGTGTGGCCGGCCGCGGCTCCTGCGGGTCTGCGGCGCCGTGGCGGTGCTGCGGACTATGCCGGGCCCGGTGCTGGCTTCTCCTCTCCGTCGGGGTTCGTCGGCAGGGCGTCGCGGGGCCGCTGCCCTTTCGGGTGTGGGGGGTGGCAGAGGGGCTCCCTCCCTCTCTGCTCGCCCTTCGCCTCCTCTTGGCGGTTGCCGTGTCGTGGCGGCGGCTGGGGGTATGTTGGCGTTGGGGGGCGGTCTTCGTCTACGCCGTCCTTCCCCCATGTCTCTGTCCGCTGTCGTGGGACGGTCGTCGTGATGTTGGAGGCCATGGCGTCCACGGGGGTGCTGGTTTGGGACTTGGTTCCAGATCGGGTACCTTCAGGGGGTGGCGGGGTCTGCGACGGGAGCTCGGCCGGCAGTGGTGGTCGACGGCGGCTACGACTACGGCGGGCGTTTGGTGGAGGTTCATGGTGCAGGATGGCTGGTGCTCGGCGGGGGGTCTTGCGGGGTCTTTGGCGCGGCTTTTGCGGGCCGCTTGTGTGGCTGGCGCGTCAACCCTGGTGAGGTTTCTTCTGGGTGGCTGGCAGCGACGTCTTAGTGGCTGGCGGGGACCCGACTTTTCTGACCGACGTCTGTGCTGGGGTTTATTTGGGCGAAGGCCTTGCGACGGCGACACTTGAGGGTGTCGTTCCCCTGTTGAGGCGTCGTTTCCCCGGCACACCACGGGTGAGAACCTTGTCCTGCCATGGACGGACGGCGCGCGCTACGGCGTCGTAACCTTCTTGTAGGCGTCATTGTGGTGTTCGACTTGGTTGGGATGTTTTGGGCGGTCCTAGTTCGTCGTTTCCGGCACCATGTTCGTGGTTGGTGCTGTGGTGTAGTCTTAGTTTGTTTTTAGCTTTTTTGTTGCTTGTTGCCTTGGTCCCACTTGTGGAGCTCCTAGTGGTTTGTAGTGGTGGCTCGTGTCGACGACCCAATCCGACCGAGTTCTAGTGGTTAGAGGCTTGTGTCGATGTCCTAATCCGACCAAGTGTGGAGCTGAGTTGAGTTGAGTTGGCGCTTTTGTGGCGCGAGTTGAGTTGTTTTGGTACCTAGGTGTGTTATTGGAGTAGGGTACCCTTAAAATTGTACGTGGTTTTCGCCCAGTTTCCACTTCAAAAAACTGGGCGGGGGCACTTGCCTTTCTTTTTTCTTTCTTCGTCTAATAGAAATTGCGGCAAAGCTTTTGCCGTCCTTTCGAAAAAAAGAAAAGGGGCAGCTAATATACTTGGATATTCTCTTAACACTATGGCCGGCCATGCTTATTCCTGAAAGTAACTGAAACAAGAGGAGGTTGTGAGATTGATACTATAGGAAAATAGTAGGTAATAAGATGATATCATGATACTAATTTTGCATACAGCTCAGTTCAGTCAAATTGCTACGGTTCTGATTATTGTTTTTACTACAGTTAGAACTGGCTACTATACTTGTGGGCACTTAGGATTAAAGAGGTTCTACTAATCAAGGCATCAATAACGGCGCAGATTGTCTTGGGCGGAGCAACTCTGTACATTTTTGTGTTGTCTTTAGTTAACTGATGTCTAGAAAATGCTTATGTAATGCCATATCCACAGGTGTGGAGGAAGGGAGGAGGGCCATTTAATTAAAAAAAAACTAACTCAGACATCATCGGGGCGTTGGTATCGGAGTCGTAGGACATGGCAATGTGAACCACGAGTGCGCGATTGCTCTCCTAACGTGGGATTTCCTGCTATGCTTGTTTCGTTCCCCTCTCATTGTGGTTGCCTTCCTGATCCATGCTCCAGATGCCTACATGACTTTGCATTTGAAGCTGAACTTCAGCCCTTACCTACTGTTGTCCAGGCGCAACATCCTCATTGACAGTTCGCTCACTGGGAGCATAAATCTGGGCCCTTGGCAGAAGCTGAACTCAATTCTACTGCTCTGAATGATCCTCTCATCTGTGAGCCAGCAGTGGGAAACATACCCTCAAGTGCAGGTACGTTTGTTTGATGTGCACCTGCCATGGCTCATCCACCAGCTATATCTGTACCCAACATGCTATGATTTAGATGCTACTGAACTCATAGATATTTTTCTGAATTATTATCATCAATTGTTGCTAGCCAGTTGTTTCTTGTTTAATTACAGTAGTAGTATTATGTGGTTAATCTATTTCCCTTATGTTGTTCTTTTTAGGTTGTTGAGAATCTGGCAGAGGTTCAGAGTGTTGATTGGCATGTCATTTCCATTTTCCATACGACTCCTAATGAAGTGGACCTGTTGTTGGTCAAGTAAAATTGCTGGAACGAACAGCCTCTTAGTTCTGATTAATCTAATTTGATGTTGATTTAGAAGATATAGTCACATGAAATGTTTTGGCATCTCATTGTAACATATGAGCAATCATAAATGTTCGTGTAATAGTTACGACTGGCTACAAATAAATGTCCGGTTCAGCTTATCATGGTATTACTTATTTATTGCTTTCTTTGATACCAAAGATATCAATTTGAAATATATGTTTGTGTCAATCATTTTTATGTCACAAATGTTATTAACACCCATGTAATTGTATTCTATGTTATACTGTAGCAACGCATGGGCATTCAATTAGTAGAAAACAATTTGTAATTAACTTAATTATGATGACTCTTGTTCTGAATTTTTCCCATCATCACCGTCTCTGTAATCATAAACTGGGCTGTGACTGTGAGTGTCGTCCATGTCGGCGTTACGAAACTGGGCTTCCCTTATTGAAAAAAAGTTAACTGGGCTTGCAAACTGGTCAAATAGATTCAGCCCACCATTTGTCACCTCTGGCCTAAAAGGTAGCCCGCCAATGCGAAAAGCTCTCTCTACATCATCGGAATTTCTACGAGTGATGTGTCCCCAATCTCCAATTCCATTGGCATAAAAAAAAAATCTCCAATTTCATTCAACAACAACCAAAAAAAGAATGATATTGGGCTTCCTCGTTCTAGGCTCAACTAGAGTCCATGTGGAATTGTGCAAGAGAATTGTTAACGATCTTCAAACAGCTTAGATTTTATCTTATTTTATTTGAAAAAACGAGGTAGGAGATAATTAGTTAGCTTTCCCCAACCTCAGTTTTTTGTTGACAAATTTTTTCTTTAGTCACTACATGATCACTTCTGGAAGAAGAATAAGTGAAGTTATATGTTACTACAAGAATAATTTATATAAAAAGGCAGATCATGTGCATTAAAACCGTGTACAAGCGGAAACGAAGTTGATAGCTGAGGCTGAGCCTAGCTAATTAACTTTGTGAGATATAAAAATTCTTCTCAGAATATAATAATAATATATATAATTGTCCTTTTTCTAACTATAACGGATCTAAATATTAGGATCGAATATGTATTTTGACAGCAGTAGTTGATCGACCGTCGTCGTCTGTGATGATTCTCTTCGTAAAAGTATCTCTGTCTTGGTCCGTTCGCGGGAACCTTGCTCCAGCGTCCGGATCCGGGCGATCACAGTAGGGACATTGCAATACCGCGTTTTCACGAAAGCATATCTCCTCCAAGTTAACCGCTGCTTGTATCAGACGTCGTGCAAATGTCACGATTGTATCTTCGGTGCTGTAAAACCGAGAAATTGTGACCCTGGCCAGATTATAGTGCTCAAAACTGGAGTCGACTTCCCATGGCACATTCTTCCTGCTGCTGGCCCAATCACAGCAGTTATGTTCCATCAGCTGCATTTAGCCAAAAAAAAAAAAAGGCAGTGTAAGTATATATTTTGTTTGGTTTAGAGAAACTAGTACGTCAATTCCGTTCCGTCACATAGTAGTAGGTCAGAAATAATTAGTATACTACTAGTTGTACTAAAACCATGCTAAAAAATGGGAAAGGGCCGAAATGGCATCTAGGTAATAAATAAATTAAATAAAAATCCTGGTGCATACGTGCATACCTTGATGTAGAGTTCCTGCAAGTGTGGTGCAGATTGGAGGAGGAACATAGTCCAAGCAAGGCCACACTCCCGGTTGACATTCTTGAGCTTTAGATTCTTGAGCTTTCTAAACGCATCTGTCAAGCGTCTTGAGGTTTCTGGTCGAGCCCAAATCTGCACAAACAAATTAATTAAAGCAAAAAAAAAGTAAATTGAGTTGAAACACACACACTTTATACCGTATAGACAGTATATACCAGAAACATGCGCAAAATAAAGACTACAGTACTTACATTACTGCCACTGAAATTGAGGCGTAGATCGGTGAGGGCAGTAGTGCTGTTGGCAAAGACGCGGCTTAACCTGACGGTTCCATCTTCATTGACGATGTCACCGCTCATGGTGACTGCAGTGAGCCGTGGGACAAAACCCAAGGATACAAGCCGATCTGTTGTCCACAACCAACCCTTCAGAGCGAAAATCTCCAGCCTGGGAAGCCATAGGAGCTGGATGGCCATAGGGAAGCACAATTTGATGCTGAGGTCTTTAAGCCACGCGTGGCGCAAACGCCACAGCTCCCCGCGCTTGGGGCCGCAGTTCACCAAGGTCAGCTTCTCCAGCCTTGTACAGGTAGCGAGGATGTCTTGGTCCAAGTCCGGTCCACCGTATTTCATCTTCTCTAGGGTGAGCTGTGTCAGCTGGGCTCCGAAAACCGCCGGGCAAGCGTCCAAGAGAGCTTTGAAGCGCCGGCCGTACCCAACCAGAATGCGAGTATTGGTCTCGATGTCGCGGTCCTCTCCCTCAAACACGCGAGCCGTCGTCGTGATCGTCAGCTCGACCTTGCACACCTTGCCTCTGGCCACGGCGTCTTCGATAAGACGTCCGAGCGACATGTAATTGTGCCTGAGGTAGAATCTCATGGCGAGTGTGTTGTGGAGGGCGGCGAGACCGTTATTATTATTGTCACGGGATGCCAGCAGCGCCGTCGCCGCGTTAGCCATCTTATCTCCCGCGTCGGAGAAGGCGTCATAGTCGTCGTCGTCGTCGTCGTAGTCGTCGATGTCGTCATCAGGATCATGGACACCGTCATCGACGGCAGCAGGACCGTGCGCCACATCGCCATCCTCTTCGCCGTTAACTAGGTCATCATTGACAGCGTTCTCCACCGCTGCAGCAGGTTCCCCGTCCTCTTCACCGTCAGGATCATTGGCAGCATCGTCATGGTTGTGGAAGTTATGTGCGTCGCCGCCTGGCAAGAAGTTGCTGATATCCAGGACAAGCCTCGGCAACAGAGCTGGAAGACACCGCCATCGCCGGGAGAGTACTCCAACCCGGACGGCGGCACGGAGGGAGAGCTTCTCCAGGATCGAAACTAGGACGTCGCTGGGCAGCTGACTAATCAAGTCTTCCTCCGATGATGGAGCAGTGGACTCCATGATGATCACCTAGCTTCTGATGATGATGGTCTGATGGCTTGTAAACTACTATAGTAAGTAAGTATTTGGATCGTTCTCACCTATTATATATATCCCTCCAATGCAATCACGCACATGGAACTTGAAACAAAAGCAGCGTTCGATGCGCATATATATAATACGGGGTGGTGTCTATTACGATGCACGTAAGACTTCGCGATCGGTATCCGTTTCCGTTCCGTAATAGAAATACTAATACGACACGTTCCCGTCCAAGCAGTACGTGTCCGACTCCGAGTCGCGTGGGGGCCTGACCGCCTGAGGCGGGCGCCATCGCCCACCAGAGCAGCAGCATGCAGGTGGGACTTCGGGGGAAAAAAAGTTGGTGAGGACCATCCTACCACCCTACCACGACACCGTACCGGATATATACATGACACATAGCCCATGAGACAACTAATTCACATTACATACGTTTAAATGATATTGTAGTCTCCATTTCAGTTGCACGATCCTCACCACGTCCTATTAGAGTTGGTCCTCACCTTTTTTTTTGACAAAATATTCGGTACAAACCATATACTCGGTGCAATCGTAAAAACGATTTGCTAAACCATATTTAGGAGTTTAAAAAATTAAAACTTTGTACACCGATAGTGCATCTATAGATACACATTATCATAAAATTTTAGCTCCAAATTCATTGCATACAAAATCATATGAAAATAACAAATTTCATTTGCATATGCACTAGAGGACAAAACATGCATATCCATGTGAAATTTGTTATTTTTATATGAATTTTTACAAAATGAATTTGAATCCTAAATTTTATGACAATGTGCATCTATATAGATGCACTATCAGTGTGCAAAGTTTTAAATTGTTTAAAAACTCTAAATATGATTTTTATTGGGTTTTCATGGATTACACGGAGTAAGTGGTTTGCACCGAATATTTGACTTTTTCCCCAGTATTTTAAGAGTGGGTATTCAAAATGTAGAAGTGTATAATTTTTTTTTTTTGATAATGCTTAAAATTTGTCATGTACAATACTCCACCTACCCTACTAATACACCAACCTAAACATTGCTTGGTCTATCCCATATGATCTCCTCCGCTGAGGTAGTCCACCTTCTTATACCCTAAAAATTATATCTAGTAAAATAACTCCATAAAATTCAACTATCCTCCCATAGCGTGTATGGTCCTTCTCGCCTCCTCCCATAGCGAAGGACCATGCGGGCAGCGCGTGAGATCAGCGCGGTCAGAGCAGTCCTTTCCTTCTTTTTGCTCGCAACTTCTAATCTCGTCGCCACCGCTTGCCGCACACGATCGTACGTGCCCTCCTCTCAGAGGACACCACTATGCAGCAAGGGCAAGGGGAGGGCTCTCCGGCGCGCGGGGCCGAGAAAGGAACCCCACCGGGTGGCCAGCCGGCAGCGGCGTTGTCCGCCAGGCCACTCCCTCCGCCACCCCCCATCTGACAGGCCGATGCGTTCATCCGGTGGCCCATGATCGTGGACTCTCAGGCTAGATTCAACACATCCTTCGTCTTCTATGTTCAGGTATACTAATCGAAGTAGTTTGTTTCATCTACTCGATACGTGTTGCTGATGCTTGCATGTATCAATAAAGAACTCGACTGATGAGTACGTGTCAACAGTATATGATATACGATATACGGTATCAATTGAATCCTGATGAATGTATATATAAGATAACAGATGCTCTGGTCATCAGACATGAACAATGAATGTATACGATATACGATATCAATTGTTCTCTTCATATTATTATTCGTACCAAGAACAGTCCAAGGTACAAACTCTCTAACGAAGACTTGCCTAGCTCCAAAAGACTAAGTTTAAAAGAGGAGTGAGGTAAGTGTTTGGCTCCATGTGGTGTGTGTAAGAGAGAGAGAGGAGGCTCTTCCCTTCCTCTTATACTAGTGCCAAGGGCGGGCCATTATTCTAAGCAGTGGCGTATTCAGGATGACCATCCGAGGGGGCTAACTAATGAAAATTTAAGACTTAAGCTGAAGATTAATGGTGGATTTAAGGCTAAGCTACAGTGATTTAAAGGCAACATCAAGCTCACAGGGGGCTGCACAGCCCCACCCCTGGATCCGCCACTGATTCTAAGGAATTGTAACGCACCACCTTCCATCGCATTTTAATAAGAGTGAAGTGCATCACATGCCATTGGACGTACACCGCTGTGTCAAATAGGTCCATGGACTACCAAACCGGGTATCTGACCCCTCAAACTTGCATTTCGGTTCATTACAGGTCGAAATGCTAAAACCAGTCCGGTTTTGCCTGCCATTTTTCAAAAACAACTCTCCACAATCTCATCATCTCACCCATGAGCCGTCCTTCCTCAAAGCGCCGGCAAAGGTGCGCTCGTTCGAGCCGGTGGCCAGCGACGGCGGTTGTATGCTCTCCCGCGCCTGCACCTGGCGGCCGAGCCCACGGCGGCGATTGCACGCTCATACGCGCCTGCGCCAGACGGCTTGCCCGTCCACCCCATCCACAGCAGACCCGCGCCGGTGAGCGTCAGGAGGATGTTGTTCGGTTCATATCATCTCGTCGGCATTAGACGCCATGCGATTGGACGTCATGGGCTACGAGTACGAAATTACGAATGGTTTCCGTGCACTGACTGCTCGTACGTCTGGCCGTCGCCCCAGACCGCGTCCAAGGAATGATCACCGGCCTCGTGTGCATCACCCTGACCGAGGGGCTGGTGCAGGGCTGGGAAGCCATGCTCATGGGCATCGTCTTTAGGAGCGTGCATGCCGTGGTGCACCATGATGGTGCTGCACAATCGGAGCCGGTTCCCGAAGCGCGTCGACGACACGCTCGCCGTGCTCTACACGTACGGCTTGGCCGCCAGTCTCGACGGCGTCCTGACCGGGGTCCTGGCGGAGCCGTGGCTCAGCCACCTCTTGCGCGCGTGCTCCTTGGCCGCCGCTGTCGCCTTCTCGTCCCGGCTCCGGCGGCGGCTGCATGCTGCATCCTTCTTCTTTGTCTTCTTGCCAGAATCGGCGGCGGACAAGGAGGTGGGCGAGCTGGGCATGGACATATGTAGTGTGCGGCGCGGCCGAGGACGTTTTCCTTGAGCGCCTGCAGCGATAGCCTGGCGCCGTCCCACGATGCCCGCACCGACGTGGACGCGCGCGGCGTGTCTGGCAGCGACCCGGAGGCCTCCGTGCCGACGTTGCAGATGAGGCTGCGCAGGGGACCCCGCCGGTTCATGGACTCCGGGATAACGCGCTTCTTCTTCTCCACCTTGGACGGGGAGCAGCAACAGCTGCTGTTGTTCTCCTTGCCCACGCCGGAGGTCGGGAGGTGGATCTTCTGTCGGGCTTCTTGTGGTGCGATGGCGTCGGCGCCGGCGAGGGCTGGTGGTCCGGCAGGCCGTCGATGCCCATGAGACCCGCGTGTTGGGATGATCTCCTCCACGAGTGGCCCAACGGTCACTCTGGACCCTTGACCGCGCCCTGATCGGGGGCGCCCAGTCCTAAACATGGCTGGTGGGCCCCTGTCGCACAGCGCTATATAAAGGAGGTGGGAAGCCGGGGCTCTGACTACGAGGTTCCTCTGAGCCGCCACTCCCACCTACAACCCTAATCCGATCACGAGGGCAGCGCTGAGAGCGACGGGAAGCACCACCGGTGTTCGCCGCCGCCACTGCACTGCACCACGCTCTTCACTGCATCGACTTCTTCACCGCCCGCCGCTACCCGTGTGCAGACCTTCACCGACGAACCAGTGATGGCCGGATCAAGCTCAAACCCCACTCCAAGCAACACCTCTGGTCTGTGCACTACCACCCTCCCCGCTCTATCCCCTCTGTCTCTCTCGTGTAGTGTATTAGGTTGCATGCTCATGTACTGCATCTTGGATTATCAATGTTTCCCACTAGATCCACTGCTAGTCGATCCTATAGACCTAACAATGGTATCAGAGCGCCTATCTAGTGAGAGGATCTAGATCAGGGAAAGCCAACCACATCGATTTCAGATCGGCAAAGAAACACTAACCCTAACCGACCAGATCGGGAAAGGGGAACAGATTCAAAGCCCTAACCCTAAGCAAAGAAAAGAAAGGAGACGGGAGGTCCTACCCGGGCCTACCTGTGCTCACCGTCAGCCAACCGCCACCGCTCGCCGGCACGCGGAACAGAGGGCTGGCGTGCGTGTGCGCTTGTGTGCGCGCGGGCGCCAGCTAGGGCACCGACGAGAGTCCCTGTAGGATCTCTGGAAGAGTAAAAGTGGCCTAGAGGGGGGGTGAATAGGCCTGCAACAAAATTCTTCGAACTGTTGTCAGTACAGAGGGCGCGGCACTGCCGCGCTGAACCTGCGGCACTGCCGCGCTAAGCAAACAGAAGATAGTATGGATCGAAATCTGAGCAGAAACAACTTTACCCAGTGACCTTCCACGCTTTCTACACCTGCAGAGAATATAGATCGAGAGCCAAACACAGCTCAAGAGGTCGGGAGAAGTAGATCGACCACAAACCCTAGAAAACACATCAAACAACAAGTAAGAATATGAAATCTGGATAGCACACGAGACACGTTGTTTATCCCGTGGTTCAGCTCGCCACAAAGGCTGGCCTAAGTCCACGTTGTTGAGGAAGTCCACAGACTTGAGCTCACCACTAAGGCTAGCTTACTCCTCGTTCTCAAGTCAAGAGACTTAACTCTTGAGATGAGGGGTGATTTCTTTAGTATTGGGGTGAGGTTACAAACCTCCCTAGGCAGCCACACGAGTTGGCAGCTCTAGGGCGACGCCTAGCCGGCTAGGAGCAAAGCTCCAAGAGTAACAAACCCTAGGGCGCCGGCCAAACGTGCACCAAATGCTCTTTTGACAGTGGGAATCAGTAGATCCACTCTCCAACCGAAGTTTTCTGCCTTTTCCCTCAAGAATCCGTGGTGGAATCGAAGGGGATGAGTTGGGAGCTTGAGGGGAGCAATGGAGAGTGAGAGAGAGAGAGAGCTTCTGGTGTGTGTCTAACGGATATGTCACGAGGTAGACGAAGAGGTTAGTGAGGTGGGCCGACAGATGCGTATAAATACCCCTGGGACCCAACAGTCACTTATAGGCGCGGCACTGCCGCGCCCCCTCAAAACAGCAAGATGAGTAAGAGTTGAAGGCTGGCTGTTTTGGTGGCTGGATGAGGTTGGTGTTAAAGGATTGAGAATTTGGTAACACTTTTGACTAACAACCTTAGGATCCCTCTTGATAGTACGGCTTTTTCTATACTCAGATTCAAACCAAAAAAGAATTTAAACCTCCTTTGAGTTCGGCAAAGCCTCCTTTTATAGACGGGGACCCTTCCAACCTGTACATCATCCTTCCGTACTTCATTGCCTACTTCTCATCTTAATAAGTCTCATTAGTTCTCTAATTTGGTGGTCATCAACGCCAAAACCCACAATAGGGCTTGATTGCACTTACAGTCCCGTCGACGGCGGCGCCGTTCTCCTCTCCGAGCCGCCATGGGCAGCGGCTGCGCTGCTGCTGGTGAGAGAATGGGGAGGAGGAGAAATGAGGTTAGGGTTTCCTGGGGAGCTGGCCATGGGGGTTTTTGTTCTCCCGGACTTGGCGCACAGCCGTCGGATCCAGGGCGATGCCGATCGACGGCTGGCAGGCGCCAGACCGGAAATGGCCCAGGCGGGCAGGCACTTTCCTGGCCGAGGCCTTCGTTACGGCCTGGGGCGCGGGGAGGCCGCCGCCGCCAGCTGGGCCGGGCCGCTTTGCCAGCTGGGCTGGCTAACCGGCGAACAGATTAAAAAATGTTGCCGGGCCGCTGTCGTCCAGCTAGGCTGGGCTGTAGGCCGGCAGCAGCGCGCGCGCTGTTTGCTAACGGGCCGCGCTGATGGTTTGGGCCGAAATGGCCAACTGCATAGTAATATGCAATATTTTTTGTTTTTGTTTTTCCAAACTGTTTTGAGTATATTTTGCTCATTTTGAATTGATTTTGATGCCAATCTCTCGTACAAATTTTATCCAACGATAATTTTGTTCAAAGATTAGTAAAGTAGCCATATGTTTCTGGAAAATTGATGATGACAAAGTTAAAGTTTCCGCTGTGTATTTAAAGTTGTTATCATTTTTATTATTAAATTCGAACCAACGGGAGAGTTTAATGTTTGAAAATGGATAATTTTTACTTGTTATTATAATATTATTATTATTCTCACTAACGTTAATTAATAGCAATATTATGATGTTATTAATGAATTTTGTACTTTGCATTAATTCTATTTCTGCCCAACTAAGGCATGCAATTATTGTTATTTTATCATCATAATGTTCTCACAATATATATGGATTGTGGTTTTAGGTAGCATAAACTTAATGGATGCTATCGACAAAATTCCAAAGCTCAAAGGTGACAACTACAATGAGTGGATAAAGACGCTTGACTTCGCCTTCACCTTGGCTGATGTGGAGTGGATTAAAACCACACCATGCCCCGTTCAGCCTGAGGCACCAGTCAGGCGTGATGGTGAATCTGATGCTCATTGGCATAAGAGAGAGAGGGATTATGCTCCCTTAGAGTTGGCATACTCTATTGACAAAAAGAATTGGCAGAGCGCCAATAAAAAGTGCTGTGCTGTGATAGAGAACACAATTGAGCCTACCATCATAGGCTCAATTGCAAAGTGTGATACTGTTGTTGAGTATCTCGAAAAGATAAAGAGTCAATTTTTTGGCTCTTCAAAGACATGCACCTAAGATCATAAAAGATCTGACGAATGCACAGTACAGTAGTCGTAGAAATGGCTTTGGCATTAGAGAGCACATTTCAGAGATGAATCAACTGAACAACAAGCTCAAACCAATGGACTTGGCTCTCAAACCAGAGTTCCTTGTTCATGTGGTTTTTGCATCTCTTCCTAAAGAATTTGAGAACTTTGTTGTCAGCTATAATATTCAGCCTAAAAAGTGGGATCTTGAACGTTGCATTGCAATGTGTGTTGCCGAGGAAGACAGAATAAGGGCCACCAATGGTGGTTCCCTTAATTTTGTCAGAGACAACAAGAAAAAGAATGCCAATGCTCATCCAAATGCCAACTCTCCCTAGAAGCAAAAGGGAAAAGCTGTCATGAAGCATCAGGCTCAACAGAATAAGGTTGTGGCAGGGAAAGACGAGTGCTTTCACTGCCATAATACAGGACACCACAGGAACAATTGTCCTGATTACTTGAAATATGTAATGAAATGTAAAGGTGAGAACGTTATTACTTTT
Organism: Themeda triandra; assembly: GCA_018135685.1. NCBI lineage: Eukaryota > Viridiplantae > Streptophyta > Magnoliopsida > Poales > Poaceae > Themeda > Themeda triandra. The sequence goes on along the minus strand of JAENPR010001139.1, from coordinate 155,846 downwards.
GTAAATGAATCCCTGTATGTACAAAGTATTATAAATCTACTTGGTGGATTGACTCAGGAGCAACTATTCATGTTGCTAATTCTTTACAGGGATTCCGTTCGACGAGGACTACTCAAAGAAGCGAAAGACACATTAAAGTAGCGAATGGAGTCCAAGCGGACATCGAAGCTGTTGGCGATGTTCACCTGGAGCTTGTTGATGGCTTCATTCTTATCCTTAGAGATGTTTTATTTGTTCCTTCTTTGAAGAGAAACTTGATTAGTATGTCTTGTTTAGATAATGATGGATTTAAATGCCATTTTGGAGATGGCAAGTGTGAGATTTTATGTAATAATGAACGTGTTGGGATTGCTTTTCAAAAGCAAGACCTTTATTTGTTATCACTTCGTGAAAATGTTTATTCCGTATGTGATGTGATTGATAATGTATCCTCGTCTGTGAATGATAATAGAAAGTGAAAGAGAACTCAAGGTGCGTCGTTGAAATTATGGCACTGTCGTTTAGGCCATATTTTGAGGGGGAGAATAGAGACTAGTAAAGAATAAAATTCTTCCTCCATTAGAGTTCTCAGATCAAGAACAATGTATAGATTGTATTAAAGGAAAATACACAAAGACAATTAAAAAGAATGCTAAATGAAGCACGGGAATTTTAGAGATAATCCACACAGATATATGTGGTCCATTTCCTGTGAAAAGTGTGGATGGTTTTGACTCGTTCATAACATTCACTGATGATCACTCCCGCTATGGATATATTTATCCAATCAAAGAAAAAGACAGAAGCATTAGAAAAGTTTAAGATATTTAAAGTGAAGTTGAAAATCAGCACAAAAAAAAGATAAAGTTAGTCCGGTCTGATCGTGGTGGGGAGTACTACGGTCGGCATACCCCATATGGCCAAGTTTCGGACCTTTTGCGAGGTTCTTACGGGAAAATGGCATTGTTGCCCGATTGCATGCCGGGCGAACCTCAACGAGAATGGAGTAGCTGAAAGGCGTAACCGTACATTGATGGATATGGTGCGTAGCATGATTAGTTACTCCACCTTACCTATGAGTTTATGGATGGTGGCATTGAAAACCGCCATTCATATTCTCAACAGGGTACCTAGTAAGTCGGTGCCTAAAACACCATATGAGATGTGGACAGGAAGAGAGCCCTCACTCCAACACTTACGTGTGTGGGGGAGCCCTGCTGAGGCAAAAGTGTTTAACCCAAACATTGGGAAGCTAGATCCCAAAATAGTGAGTTGCCATTTTATTGGCTACCCTGAAAAGTCAAAAGGTTATCGTTTCTACTGTCTAGATAGATATACAAAGTTCGTAGAAACGAGACACGCTGTCTTTCTAGAGGACGAGATGATGAGGGGAGCGTGGTTGCTCGGAAAATCGATCTTGAAGAGAAGCGGGTGTATGTGCCCACTCCTATGACTCGGGAACCATTTTTTGAATTACTGCTTTTCTTTGCTACACCATCAATGCTCGAGATTGAGGTGCCGGACCTCGTTGTTATTCCTCCAACGACAACAACGAATGAGAATGAGGAACTTATTCTTCAGGAACCTATAGAGCAAATTGCCGCAAATGAGGGGGAGCAACAACAGGCTCAAGAAGAAGTTGTGCCAAATGTGGAACCACCGAGAAGGTCTCAAAGAGCTAGGAGGTCACCTCATCCTGACTTTTACGAAGTCTATGCGACTGAAGAGTTTCATATGGAAGGTGATCCTACCTCTTATGAGGAAGCCATGAGAACCAACCACTCGTCGAAGTGGTTAGAAGCTATGAAAGATGAAATGAAGTCTATGAGTTCCAACGAAGTTTGGGACCTAGAAGTAATTCCTAAAGGAGCCAAAACGTAGAGGCCGTAAATGGGTCTACAAAACAAAATGTGACTCCCAAGGGAATGTGGAAAGATACAAAGCACGTCTTGTGGCAAAAGGTTTCACACAAAGAGAAGGAATTGATTACAATGAGACATTTTCTCCAGTCTCATGTAAATATTCTTTCAGAATTATAATGGCATTAGTGGCACACTTTGATCTAGAATTACATCAAATGGATGTAAAGATGACATTCCTCAATGGGGAATTAGATGAAAATATTTACATGGCACAAGTGAAAGGTTTTGTCGTGGAAGGAAAGGAACGAATGGGATGCCGCCCAAAGAAATCGATTTACGGATTGAAACAAGCTTCAAGGCAATGGTACTTGAAGTTTGATACAACAATAAAAGTTTTTGGGTTTAAAGAGAATGTAGAGGACAATTGCGTTTATGCAAAGTTTAAGAATGGAAAGTACACCTTCCTAATCTTGTATGTAGATGATATCTTACTTGCTAGTAGTGATGTCAGTCTACTGTAGGAGACAAAGAAGTTTTTGTCCTCAAAATTTGATATGAAAGATCTTGGTGAAGCTTCATTCGTTCTAGGGATCGGAATTCATTGAGATAGAAGTAAAGGGGTATTAGGACTGTCTCAAGAGGCATACATAGAGAAGACTCTCAAGAAATTTAGTATGCACAATTGTAGTCCGTCACCTGCTCCAATAGTCAAGGGCGACAGATATGGGGATTATCAATGCCCCAAGCATCAATATGAGCTCAATCAAATGAAAGCGGTACCATATGCATCGGCTGTAGGAAGTCTACAATATGCAACAATCTGTACGCGCCCTGACTTAGCCTATGTTACCGGGTTACTTGGCAGATTTCAAAGTAATCCAGGAATTGAACACTGGAGATAGGTAAAGAAAGTCTTGCGATATTTGCAAGGTATGAAAGGCCTCATGTTAACATATAGAAAATCAGACTCTCTCGAAATAGTGGCATACTCGGATTCGATTATGCGGGAGACGAAAGGAAGTCCACATCAGGATATGTGTTCACCCTTGCGGGAGGAGCCATATCGTGGAAAAGCAAGAAGCAAACTGTCGTCACTACATCGTCCACAATGTATGCCGAGTTTGTAGCTTGCTATGAGGCCTCAGGGCAGGTGAACTGGCTAAAGAAATTCGTACCCGGTTTGAAGGTGGTTGACTCTATCCATCGACCACTAAAGTTATACTGCGATAATTTATCGGTAGTACAATATGCTCACAACAATAAGTCAAGTGGTGCTGCCAAACACATTGACATAAAGTATTATGTTGTGAAGGATAAGGTCCGGGATCAAATCATAAGCTTAGAGCATATACGAACTGAAAAGATGCTCGCAGATCCATTTACAAAAGGCTTACCACCCAACGTGTTTGTTGACACTTCTAACACCACTCACGCTAAGTTGTCATCCCTAGCATGGCGCCAGAAGTGTTGGTATAGAAACTGCTCCTCTAGTAAACAAAATATAGGATCCGCAAGTGAACAGATAATACACCATCGTAGCACTTCACCAGGAAGTATTCCAGGTATCGTAATTTATATTTAGCTCAAGGGAAAGAACTAAGGACTTAAACAATGAGATAAACTTGCTAAACACGACTACTTATGAGTGATTGATTGCACAGTCACATACTTTGGCAGAGGGGTAAACCATAATAAATAAGGGAATATAAAGTAATAAGCTCAGGGTATAAATCACACAGAGATTAGATATAGACTACTCAACAAAAGTGTAAGTGCATCTAGCCCTTTAGTGGGTTTTGGTGAATTGATTGACAACATAATTAAAGGACTAATAAGTTTGCTAAGTGTTGAATAGGAAATTGAGTCTATTGCATATACTTGTGGATTGTGTATTAACAAGTATATCTAAGGTTCAACAAGTAGGCAAACTTGATGGTATTCCACATAGTGTTGAGATAAAGGCCAAAGTTGTGTATTGTTGTATTGGAAGATCATGGAAACAATCTAGTTCAAGCAAAAGACAACAATGCAATGGAATCAATGAAATGGCATATATGTTGTGGGATATCATATCATCATGTGAAAGCAAGTATGTTTGAGAAATGACAAATGAGATATGAGTTGAGGATATTGGTTTGGTCTCTATAATAGATTGCTTTACATGATCAAGAAGTGTGAGTGTCAAGCCAAGATAAAGAGGATATGAGGAATCGTAAATTGGCTTGATCATATTGATGTTGATCCATATATGTCTCTATGTGAGTCAAACTAAAGCTTGATTGATATCAACATTTATATCTAGAAGATATACAAGCAAGGATCACAATATTGAAGAAATGGCTATGCAATGGATGCTTAATGTGAGTCATATTGTGATAAGGATCAAATCATTAGTGAAAGTGACTTGAAGCCATGAAGGTGAACTTATATGTATGGAAATGGTTCAAGTCACATGCTCAAGGTATATTTGCTCAAAGAGAAGAGACAAGTTGATTGCAGCCCTTTATGAAGCAATTTGAGAAGATATGGCATATGAAGATACGAAGACCCAAGTGGTTAAATTGGTTACATTCTACTGATCTTGAGTATAGGTATGCCGTACTATCAAGGGGGATGCAATACGAATGATAGACAAGTCTCAAGTGCTCAAACTAACCGAACCCAAGTGCTAACATGAGAGAAAACACTTAGCACTGCACCTACACAAGTTGATCTCGGGCTTATTCTCTGCAGGGTTGGATAGCCCTTGAAATAAGCTTTTCGGAATGTCCAAGATCACTGAAAACGGAGTTTGGAGTAAAAAGTTATGGCTTTTTCGAGTTAGGCGAGCTTCATGTTTTACCGGGCCGCGCGGCGGTGCCGCACTTTAAGTGCGGCGGTGCGCGCGCTACGATGCACATAACGGCTAGTTTTCGAATCCTAACGGCTAACTTGAGTGGGGATGCTATATATTCTTGTCCCACGGCCTTTGGTCGTGCTTTGCTGATATCCAGAACACTCCCAACCCATTCCAAAGCCATTTGAGAGCTCTCCCCTTCCCTCTCTTTGTGAGAGTGAAGTGCTTAGTGCACAACTAAGTGTTGGGGCTGAGTGATTAAGAGCTTGTGAGCAGATCTGAGCAATCCCAAACCTTGAGCACTTGCTGGGCTTCATCGATCTTCGTTGCGCATTTGTTACTCTTGGAGGTGAAGCCTCCTAGACGGCTAGGCGTCGCCGGCGAGCTCCGTGCTTGTGGTGAGCGGCGGGACAGGTTTGTAATCCTCTCTTGCAGCTAGTGAAATCACCCCTCACTTCAAGAGTTTATTCTCTTGACTTGAGAATGAGGAGTGGCCAGCCTTGGTGGCGAGCCCGTTCCTTGTGTGGATACCTCAACAACGTGGACATAGGCAAGCCTGGGTGGCGAGCGAACCACGGGATAAACAACCGTGTCACCGTGTGCTTCACTTACATTCATGCGGTTTATCTTGTTGTTGAGGTGTTTTTAGAGTTTGTGATCGATCTACTTTGTTATACTTGTTATACTGTTTAGCTCTCGATCTATGATATATATGCATGCGGAAGCCCGAAATTTACCCGATCTAAATTTCCCGGTCAGTTTTTGAACCGTAGTATATCTCTGTTTGCTTAGGCGAGCGGTGCCGCGCCTAAAGTGCAGCAGTGCCGCGCCTATAATCCGATTGAGTCTTGAGTTGATATTTTGCGGGATTGTTACTAGACATCTCTAGTACATATCCTCCAAGTTTGGGCTCCATTGGACTTACGACCACAGGGAGGTAGTGCTGCCCTCAAAGTGAGGCAGTGTTGCCCTGAGCTTTAACATTTGTTTGAGCTGAATTTTTATAGGCCTATTCACCCCCCCTCTAGGCCTCCTTGGCGACATCGAGATCCTACAAGTGGTATCGGAGCCCGGTCTCTCAATTTCGGCTTAACCGCCCGAGAGAATGATGTCGACAAGTGGTGAAGTATCTCTAGAACTTTTACTTCCGGATGGCTCAAATTATGCTTCTTGGTCTGCTAATGTGCTTAATGTTTTTAAGGACATGGGTCCTCATATAGAGCAGATTGTAGATGTGAGCATTTCTCCTCCTAGTGATGATGTGGATTATCTATCTAGAAAGGAAAAGAAATGCTTACAATACAATGCTCAGGCTTCTAGCATTTTATTTAGTGCTTTGAGTGAAGAAGTACTTGATGCTGTTGTATTTGGAGATGATGAACCACTTGCTGATGCTCATATCATTTGGACCGCACTCAAAGAAAGATATGGCAAGTCCAAATGTCATGAGAACAGCCTTTCATTGGAGGAACCACTTGAGGAGTGCTCAACTTCACCGACAAATAATGAGTCTCAATTGATTCTTCCAAGAGGCCTAGGTGATCATGCCACATCCACTTCCTCACCAACATATGACTTAATGAATGGTAATGAAATGGTTGGTGAGAGCAATATTTATACATGTGGTACTTCTACTTCCTCTAGTTCTTGTGGTACTAACATTTTGAAGGAAAGAGAAGCTTATAATCGGTGGAGGCCAAATGAGGAATCCACTTCACCTAGAAGATCAACTAGTCATGCCACCTCTCATATGTGTCTCATGGCAAAGGGTAAGAAGGTAAAATCAAAAGCCAAACCTTCTCCACCTCCTAGTGACATATCGAGTAGTGATCTCAGTGATTCTAGTGATGAAGATTCTAGCGAAGGTACAAGGCTAGCTAAGAATCTTGATCCTAGAACCAAGCTTTTCATCACAACTATCATGGAAGGATTAGAACATGTCAAAGCCGAGCCGGAACATAGAGAGGATGTTATTGAGAGAACCGAAGACCTCTATATTGGCGTAGAAAGCTCTTGAGTTAGAGAGAAGTGAGGTGGACTCTTTGAACAAGGCTTTGGTGAAAGAGCAAAGAGAACATGCTCTCACAAAGAAGGCTAATGTTGCTCTCAATGAAAAGTATTGTGTCTTAGTTGAAAAGCACAACAAAATGGAGCAGCAATATAATCTTCTTTTGGAGAGCACCTCACAACCTTGTAATGCAAAGGACAGTTCTACTCCCTCCACTAGTCAAGGCTGTGGAAAATGTTTTAATGTTGATATGAATGTTTATGCCACTAAATGTGGAGGTATAAACTCCATATACCCTCACGGCCTAGTTTGGGCCGACATGCTATCACCAGGCCGGCCCATCAAGCTCAAAGACCGATCGGCTCAGGCTGGTCGGACAGCCTAAAACGGGCAATTATATCGAAGACCGACAAGGAGGACAAGACCTAGCTGAGATAGGAAAGTCTAGACTTGTAAAGTATGTAAACTTAGTACCGATAGGCTAGTTCCGACTTGTAACCTTGCTCCCCGTAATATATAAGGAGAGCAAGGACCCCCATGCCGATGACGGAATCGGCATACGCACGACTCATACATCCACACATAATCGAAACAGAGAGCGGGACGTAGGGTATTACGCTTCATAGCGGCCCGAACCCGGGTAAACCTTGTGTGATTGCTCCCCTGTTTACATCTTGCTCGCAACCTCGGTGCGCCTTCCGCCAATCCATTACCGGTCGGGGCATACCCACGGTCGGACTATCGCCGATATTTCGTCGACGTGGCGCGCCGAGTAGGGGGTGCGCACCAAGATTTCACGTCGATCAAGATGGTTTCCTTCCCGGCTTCCATGACTTTCGAAGCCGGCCTCACCTTCAACTTTGGAACGTTCACTGGACTTCCAACTCGGCGACTACGACTCTCACGCCTCCGGCTATCACGCCGACAATGGCACCAACAATGGTGGCTGCGCCAAACCAGATCCAATTCATCCCGGTAACCACCATTGCAGTCCCAACCAATCTACCGATAGTTGACGGCACGGTGTCAACACCTCCGACCGGTCCCAACCAAAGGAGGCATATCGGCAACACGGATCTACTCGTTTGATCCATCAACAAGACATGAGGTTGATCGAAACCCATGCCAACTTCGAGTCACTCCGACGACGCGTCGGCGCGATCTACAACTCGCGCGACAACAAATCCCTAATCCGTTGACACGAAGCGTAACAACCATCGTAGAGTCACTTTCGGACGCCCGAGCGGCTACATTTGCAGCCGGTGAATCTACAACGACGCGTTCCAACAAATCCTCATGGCAACCATACACGGCCGGATGGCGGCGAAACTCACGGCGGCTCCGACCACGGCCGACTATCGTGCGTGGTGGTCGGAGACGACGCCAAGCAACATACGGCGAGAATCCCGGCCGACATCCAAGATCCGAGAGAAAAGACTTCACAACAAGCCTCACGGGGCAACAGCGTCTAGTTCGACGACACAAACTACCCAACGCGATGTACCTAGTCGGAGCTATGTCTCAACAAGATACGCCGCGAAACGCCCGTCGCAACGAACGACGGCGACGCCGAGAAAACCGACGAACCGGTCGGAACCCGCGCCTGCACCTATTACGGCAACGCAGCAAGAGCGATCCCCACAAAACAACACATCTAACGCCCGGTTGTTCGCGAACGCACCGAGCTAGCCGCCGCTCTTCGTCGTGATGAACAACAAAGGGAAAGGCGACGGCAAGAGGTATTGGCTGCCATGGCCGCGTCAAACGCACAGCAAAGAGCCGAACGACCACGAGCACGTTCAACTCAATCCCCTTCAATGACAATGGCATCGGCACGCGGGGCTAGAGCACTTGCCGACCGACACCAAGATGTAGAAAGAAAACGAAGGAAGCATATCGAAACACATGGTAGCAATCGGAGAGAATCGCCGCGAACCGGCAAGAGCCCATTAAGGGAAGATACAAGGGACTCGCCTGACATTGACGAGCCTCATGGTTGCACCCAAAGCGCCAACTCGTACGACTACGCATACAAACGTGCTCGAGCCCTCCTCCTAGACGAATGGTTCCGTCTGTTCAAACAAACCGTAACGGATTCATCACTCCCTTCTTGGACAATTTGCGCACCGTAGAACCAAACCGGAGACTCCCTAGTCCAACTCCTCCCGAGGACGGGATACCGTCGCACACCGAGCACATATTCCCTAATCCAATGAACCCCGCCAACCTTCGGCGCATCGAATGCTTAGGTCACCGGGACGCAAAACATCCGAAGGCATGTTCATAAACGGCGAGTGGTATGATGTAGTAGAACAAGGAAGCCGGTTCGAGAAGAATTCAAGCTCCTTAGATTCTTTTACGATGTACCTTTTCCAAAAAAGGACAATCTCAATACTACTCGAACGGGATAACTATATCCGACCACGCCGTACGCCGTGACGATCAAGTCCCGGACGATGACGACCTTGCTTTCCGCACCGAAGAAGATCCGGTCATGATTCACAACTTGGAAAAAGGAGAAGCGAGCCGAGAAAACTAAAAAGATTGAGAGATACGTCCTCCTCCTTTATCGAACAAGTTTTTTCTTTTTTAGGCGATCTCCCTTTCAAGGTTTAAGTTAGCGTCGGCCCGTACACATCGTTGTAAGTCATTTCAAATGACAAAAGCAATCTAATGTGTACTATTTTATAAATAAGAATTCAAGTTTTCGTGTCAAATCACTTGAGCACATGAATTTTTCTTGTCATTCAAAGGAAAATCATTCCTCAGATCTGACGCGTTACGACATTCTCTAAACGAGAGGATTCCAAATCCTCAAATAAAATCCTACGGCATAAACGTGACAAAGTCATAAAACGGATCAAGACAATGAGGTAAATAAAAGGAATCTCGAAGGATTCCAAAGCCAGGACACATCTCAAAAGATCCACTTCTTTCAATAAAATTATAAAAGTTTTTTACAAACGGGGACCGATTGCATCTAAGCAATCTAGTCATCCCCGAACAGCTTGCCGACCACAAGGTCGACAGGAGTCGCGGCGACGACAGCCTCCGCCGCCCCGGTGAACTCGACGGCGCCGCCCTCCATGGCATCATGTGCCGCCACCGACGCCTCCATGCCACGGACATCAACGCCCGAGATGGCGTCGACGGTGGCATAAGCGGAGGCACCATGGCGAACGCCATGAACCGCCACCGCGGCCACTTGGCCGGGGATCGCCGCCGCCCGCGCGATGACATCGCCGCCTTGGGCGTTCACCGCGTCCGCCGCGGCATGGGCGGCCTCCCCAGGCCTACTCCCGAGTACTCCGTCGGCTCCAAAAAAACAGTACATTATAGAACAACGAGAACAATTCGGGCGCATGAACAAAAGGGAAATCGGTTTACCGCCGACCACGATGTCGGCAGCCTCGCGGCGCCGAAGTAGCGTGTCCACTGGACCTTGCGGGCCCGGCCTCTCGTCCGCCGCCTCATTGACGGCGGCGTTGGCCTCGGCGTCGAAATCGGCGGCCCGCCGCTTCCGCCTCCCGGCTCCTCCCGAGCGGAGGAGAGTGCGTTCGAAACAGGTCGGCGTTCGCCTCCGCCCGTCCCGGCTGCTTGGTGGCCTCCGAGTAGAGGTCCCGATGCGCTCCGCTCCGCCGCCGCCGGTCGAGCGTCGACACCAAGGAGTTCGTTGAGAAACCGCTCGCGAACGCACGGTGGAGGCACGGCGGCCGCCATCGCCGCCTCCGCCACGACAGAGCTGCTCGCTCCGCCGCGGCAACAATGGCCCCGGCCTCCACGACCGGAGCCACCTCTCGCTGGGGCCACGCCCCCGGCGCCGCCGTGGCTCCTCCGCCGCCCTCCTCGCCGCCTCGGCGGCGCTCGCAGCGAGGTGCCCGCCGCACCTCCAATGGTGAGGAGGGTGTACCTACATTGCGGACGACGAATTGCGATTACATCAAAAGAAGAAAACCTCAAGATTAATCAAGAAAAATTCCAATCCAAGCTCACCTCCTCCGCGGCCTCACCTCCCGAGGGGAGTTCACCGACTCCTCCTCACCCGCCGGGCGCTTACCATGACGGCGGTCCATTGCAGATGGCGGCGGCGAGCAAATGCGATCTAAAAACCCTAGGCTTTTGGGAGCAGGAGTAGACGAGCAGGAACAGAGAATGCGCGGCGTGTACAGAACTCCCAGCGCAGGCTGTAATTTATAGAAGAGCCCGGAGGACTCGAGAAGGCAACCGATGAGATCGTGGGTAATCAAACCGCCGCGGCCCTCTCGTTCCCCGAGAGCACGAAGCGACGAAAACCGCTCCACTCAAGCAGCGCGCATTTATACGTTCCCCTTGCATCGGGAACCCCCCGTGCGCTCGCTGACCCACGACGAGAGGAAGGTGGAGCGATTGAGACACTGACAAGATGGTCCCACCACATCAGCGAAGAATTGACTTATCCAAAGACAAAAAACCGTACGCCGGTTTGACGTGACAACCCGGTCGATATACGGTTACATCGCAACCGAATATTTTCGCCCGCACGCGATCATGACGTGCCATGACGGACAAAAGATAAGTACCCAACATCTCTAAGAAATTTCTTTACTTATTCGGTTCACCCATTTCAAAAGACCACGTTTTTGAAAAAACCAGGTTCGCACAAATTTCTTACCTCAAACACGAAGCAAACCAGGAATGCACTGTCTCTGGTCCCACTCGCTACGTGTTCACGGCTCCAACGCTATACAACACAGTGATCCAAATGTCGCTCCCAAAGGAAAAGGGCTCCAAACATTCCGGCACCGTCTTGTTTGTTTAGGATCATCTAATCCCCAAGGACCGGTCGGCTCTTGAATGAGAAAGAGAAGAGTGCTTCTTTGGCAATTTTTTCCTCCAAATTTGTAATAAGCATGACCTACTCTTCTCGCATAACAAAATCTTACACACCATATGATCATTTTTCCGGAGCAAAGGCATTGTCAAAAACTTATCATGGCAAGACGATGGTTCACAACAAGATACGATAAGTGCTTTTTCAACCTAACATACACGCCTTCTTTAATCTTTTTTCACAAAAGATTTCTTTAAACGAACTACTTCAAAGTACGTTCGAACTCTTTACAAAGTTAAAAACATTTTCTTTGCACCAAATGGCCAAGTACGTCACCTCTCCAACAAAAACAATCGGCATGCACCGTCTCGATCAATCCCGCTACGTGTTCACGGCTCCAACGCTATACAACACGGGGATGACAGTCGCTTCCAACGAAAATAGGGCCCTAAGTGATTCGGCCAAACGCGCTATTCACTATAGGTCACCTACACACTGCGGACCGATTAACTCTAAGGAGAGGCGATTACTAAAAACCATTTTCAAGCAAAACATTTTGATACAACTCTATGTCATAGATTATATCAAAACAATACGATTCGAAATATCTCATCAAAACATTCACTCATACAAAACTTTCTCTTTGCAGCAACAACTCGAAGAACTGATCCACAAGTTACGGATAGCAAAGCGGTATGTCATTAACATTTCGACCCACACAATCCCACAAAAGCTGGGGTTCTTTGGCCAATGATACCGGTTATTCTCGCACAAATAGCTAAGCTATTTTTATGGGTTTAGATTCAAAACCATGGTCTCACAACCACGCCTGGGACCGAGTTAAGTAGCAAAGCTATCTTAGCTTAATCATGACAAAGTCATGGCATGGTTCAAACCGACCACCCAAATGAAATTTGGCCTCGCTCGGTCTCACTCAAAGATTGGTCGGAAACACATAGAGCATGACACAATGATCAGTTTGTCTTCTTTTTTAGACCCTGACATAACGTGTTCCACCTCATCTCAGGCTCGGGGACTACGTGGGCCCACGTCACCTGAAAGGTGACATGGGCTAGATCCTTCTTTTAAGAGCTTGCTGCAACATATACTATCTTACAGCAACCTCGGGGACTACGTGGGCCCACGTCATTTTGCATGACTCGGCCTGATCCTTTCTATTCACAAAGGGTTTAGTTTCAAAACTAAGCTAAGGCACTGACCAATCACGACAGATACCATGTGATGGCAGGCATCACACACTAACGAGGGCCCACGTCTCCAGATTTGGGACCCTTCCAAAATTCTTTTTTCTTTTTTCAGGAGCATCATAAATCTTTCGGTCAAAACCAACAACGTCAACCAAGTGCAAGCAAAGTGTGGTCGGAAGCACTAGACGGTCCTCCAGCCCTGCTCGGACCACATGTCGAACGTGTGTCCGACCACCCTTTCTCACTCAGCCAAGCAAGACGGTGTTTTCTCCCTCAAGATCCATGATGCTCGGGAACTAGCTGTGGAGGTATAAACTCCATATACCCTCACGGCCTAGTTTGGGCCGACATGCTACCACCAGGCCGGCCCATCAAGCTCAAAGACCGATCGGCTCGGCCGGGACGACCTAAAACGGGCAATTATATCGAAGACCGACAAGGAGGACAAGACCTAGCCGAGATAGGAAAGTCTAGACTTGTAAAGTATGTAAACTTAGTACCGGATAGGCTAGTTCCGACTTGTAACCTTGCTCCCGTAATATATAAGGAGAGCAAGGACCCCCATGCCAGAGGACGGAATCTGGCATACGCACAGACTCATACATCCACACATAATCGAAACAGAGAGCAGGACGTAGGGTATTACGCTTCATAGCGGCCCGAACCTGGGTAAACCTTGTGTGATTGCTCCCTGTTTACATCTTGCTCGCAACCTCGGTGCGCCTTCCGCCAATCCATTACCGGTCAGGGCATACCCCTGGTCGGACTATCGCCGATATTTCGTCGACACTAACCTTGCTAATATGGAGGTTATGAGAAAGGAGATTGTTAGGCTCAATGAAGTGATAGCAGGAGGATGCATAAATGACATAACTGAAAGTGATAATGAGCAGCTCAAGGAAGAAGTTGAGATGCTAAAAAGGGACTTGATTCATTGGAAGGGCAAATGCAATGCTCAACCTTCTCAAGATAACCGTGAAGACATGGTGAAGAAGCTTGAGAAGGGATCAACCGATGCATGCATCAAGCCTCATCGAAAGGGTTACAAGTCCAACAATGGCAAAGTGAAGGGGACAATTGAAGAAGTGCAATCCGTCAAGAATGCAGCAGTTCAGCAAGCTACACATAGTGCGGCAGTGCCGCACCCTAGCAGCAGTGTGCCGCGCCTGGCGTAACAAAGAAGGTCTCTAATGCCATCAAGGTGCAACATCAACCAAAGAAGAAGACTCTCATCACTTGCTTCAAGTGCAAGAAAGAAGGTCACCATGTTAGAGATTGTACCTTGAAGAAAGAAAAGAAGAAGAGCATGAGCAAGATCCAAGAGAAGAAGAAGTTGGCTCATGTCAAGTGTTCCAAATAAGGGACACAATGCCTCTATGTGTTCCAAAGCAAGGTTGATAACCAAGCCACACTTTCAAAGAGCAATACAAAGAGAAGCAAAAGGAAGTGTTTTGGCTGCAATGAGAAGAGACATGAAATTGGCTCATGTCCTAACAAGAAAAGTGAAGGCATTGTGTCATCAACAAAGAGAATCATCAGCAAGGTAGCAAGCAAAACACAAGAAGAGAAGGCCAGCAAGAACAAGAGCCGCCTATGCTATACTTGCAGAGGAAAGGGACATCTTGGTAAGGATTGTCCCATGGGTACCACTCCTAAGCTCAACTCTTCAATTGATTCAAATATGCTTAGGAGGACCAAAAATGACACTTGTGCTAGAAAGGTGATTGGTTCACAAATTGCCAGCACAAAGGCCATTTGGGTGCCTAAGTCTCTTGTGACTAACCATAATGGACCCAACATGGTTTGGGTACCAAATTGTGCTTGATGAGTGTTGTAGGTACTTGAAGGTGATATGAAGCTTCGGGGTGCTTGAGCAAGTTGATTGATAATATTCACTCAAGCTATCAACCAATTTATATTGTCTTCTCTTATATGGTTGACCCGAAGATGAATCAAGTGAAATATTTCAAACTTCATATTCACCTTGGTAACTAGTACCTAACCCCTGCAGGCTAGCCACTTGACTTGTGTAGTCTCTAGTAGTTCATAAATATGCATATTTGTGAACTATTAGGAGTGGCTAGAGTGCTTCAAGTTTAAATGAATCATCTTCCATATGATGCTTTTAATGGCTCTCTAGTAGAGCAAGGTCTTGTTTATGTTGTAGGTTATGAGGTACAACGATAGGAGATCATCAAGCTGCTGCTGTACCAAATTCCGCTGACAACTCTGATGCAGCCCCTGCTGCAACACCTCAGAGCAGCAGTGCTGCACTTGCTGATAGTAGCAGCTGACTCCACTCCAGTTTGTGAATAAAACCTACAGTGCATATATGAGCAAAGTGGAGATGAAGACACCATCTCGTCTAGTACATTTCAAGAAGGGTGGTAACAACTAAATCTCAAAGTGCAATTTATTTTCAGATCTTACACTTTGGTGTCTTTTGTAGCCACTTAGGTAAAAAGAAGCACTTGGAGATATACATTGGTTGTTGGTCATGAAAGAAAGCTATGATTGGAATTGAATTGATCATCTACACCTAGCAACATAGATGACTTGAGTTTCCTTTGTGGACTTCAAACCAAGAATTTCAAGATGAAGAGGTTCATCCATGCATACTGTGAGTTGGTTTGAAGGATTTGCTAACTTGGTTCAGATTGGAGGTAAAACTTCAAGAAGGCCAAGAATAAAGAATCAAGCTCAAGTAAAGTAGAGACACTTATTATTCACAAGTCAAGAACTCTCTATGTGATGGAATCTTAACATATGGTAGATTGCCAAAATTCTCATATTCATCTTATGGGCATCTACCTGCTGCAATGGTTGTGAGTATCTCTTGGCATATTTCAATTTGAATATTATGTTGCTGCCATGACCTAGACATAGAGTGAAATCCCAAAGTTCTTAATTGAATAAAGTGCTATGTAAGGAATTCAAATACTTCGAGCACTTATAAAACGGGGACATCACTCTATGACTAGAGTTGTGAGACTAATCCTTTCTCTAAGTGATTTATGTAGTCTCACTAAATGAGAACATGGTTCTCAAATAGAGTATGCTATCATATGAAGGTCATCAATCCAAACCATGTGATGTATTCTCTCTAGTAATTTGGAGTTGATTTGCCTATATGTTAGCTACTCGCCATAATATGGCTTAAATCTGCCCTTTGGACTTAATTGACCAATCATGCATATTCACATTGCCATTCCACTCAAAAGAATGTGCATGAGGCTTTAAGGGAGATTTAATCCATGTTATGAGGTTTCTCTATTTGGTAACCCACTTGCTCTCCACACACACAAAGGGTTGCTAAATGAGAAACTAGTGCTTGTGTTACTAATGTCCTCTTGTGTTTGAGCTTATCCACAGAAAATCAATAAGAAGAGGGTGCATTATATAATTTGATGAATCACAAGTTCGAAGGTTACTCTTCACCTAAAGCAAGAAGTTGTTGCTAGCTAGAGGTCATACATATCAAAATCTGAGTTTGACTTGAATCAAGTTTTGAGGTTGAGTTGGATGAGCTATATTGGAAGAGTTCACAAGATGACAAGCATTTATAAGAGGTCTGAATGGAAAATATATCTTGTGAGTATTCCTAGACAAGTTCACCTCAAAATTGGACAAGAAGAAGAGAAGAATTGAGAATTATCAAATCTATCCAAAATTCTGAAACTCAGAGTTGGCTGCACTTTAGTATGGATTTGGAGATTCAAATTCTATCAAACTGGCCTGAAACTTTTTGGGCATACTATACACATCTAATACTTGTTGCTGCACAATTTTCAAGAAGGTTGGTTTACAATAAAGTCAGTTTTGAGTTGGTTTCTGTCAGCTTCAAAGCACTGCAGTTTTTCAACCCTCAGCAGTTTTTGATAGAAAATTCATTTGACTGACCAAATGGTGTCCAAATGGGATAAAACTTTTACACAAGTTAAAGGACACATATTTACAGCTCTCTACCAAATTTCATGCATATTGAACTAGTGGTCTGGGAGATATGAAGTTTTCTCCAAGGAGTTGAATCAGTTTCAGCAATGCAGTTTCAGACCTAGTAATTGTGGTAATAAGTTGATTTGGTTGACCAAATGAATTCCTAATGGGCTGAAATTTCTAAAGAAGTTGGAGGACTCATAGATGAACATCTCTACCAAATTTTATGCTTATTAGACTAGTGTCTGACAGATATGAATTTTTCTCTAAGGAGTTAAAATTCTGTCGGTTTCAGCAAGAAGAGAGTATTCAGACCTAGCAGTTGAGACAGATAAATGATTTGTCTAATCAAATGAAGTCCAGATGGTTTGAAATTTCTACAGAGATTATAAGATTCATGTATTATCATGCTTACCAAATTTCATGTATATGGAGAATGTGGTTTGATAGATATGAAGTGTTCTTCAAAGATTTGAATTCTGAGAGAGTGCAGTTTCAGACCTATCAGCTGTGGGAGAAAATTGATTTGGCTGCTCAAATGAAGTCCAAATGGGCTGAAATTTATATAGCAGTTAAAGGACTCATAGATGAAGACTCCTACAAAATTTCATACAATTTGAGATAGTGGTCTGAGGGTTATGAATTTTTCTCTAAGGATGACAGAATCTGAAAACTGACTGTATGAAATTGAAGTGCATTGTAACAAGGTTCAGTTGGCTCTCAAGTTGGCCATGAAGAATCATTAGAAAGTGAGAGTCAACAGTTTGGTCTAAAGGAGTTTCAGTGAAGTAAAAGGACTCACACATGGGTCCTAATCAGTTGCACTCGATTATAAGGAGCAAAGACACGGTTGCAACTAGTTGGATCAAAAGGCAATCAGCTGCAGATTTTCGAAACAATAGCTGAAATCAACTAAAGCTAGATGAAACCAGTTGAATTCAGTATCTACATGAAGAAGCAATGAGTTACAATCAGTGGGTACTATCTGAAATCAACTCAAGGCAAGAATCTGCTGCAACTATTGGATTGTAATCAGCTTAAAGAAGTTTAAAATCAGCTGGAATATAGTGTTAACCTCTCCCTTATCCTCAATATTATTAATGTGCTTAAGTGGACTTCGTGCACTCTTGTATGCACAAATTTAGGGGAGCTTAGCCTATATCTTGTGAAGACTATTGGTGTCTTTTGAATGCTTGTTGTGCAGTCCCACACATTGAAAAAGGTGGATAAATGGTTCCTTGGATTCTTCTCGTATTTTAAAAGGATGTCCCAATCCTTCAAGAAATCTGAATGAGTTGGAGAAAACAATTGAAGAGTGGTATTTCATTACTATTTCTCCTCTCTAGAGATCAACAAGTGCACATGATCCATCCTATTGATCTCCCAGGACCTTTTCAATGAAAGTGGTAACTCCTATTATGAATCTTGGATGATCATAAGAGCTCAAATTCACCATAAGCCATCAAGTGAAGAGAATTATGGCGATCCAAATCATCAAGTCTCACTTATGATGGTCATATCAATGAAAATTTGTGTGGTGATCTATCTACCTTCGGTGGTGGTATGTGTTCTTGGCATAATTTCAATTTTGTAAGTTTTTCATGCCTTGACCAAGATATAGAATGAACTCCTCTAGACACTTAAACTGATTTCAAGTGCATTTCACAAGTAATTCAAGTACTTGATGCACATATTAAGGGGGAGCCCATTCTATGTCTTGTGTCTTTTGAGACTAACCTTTTCTTCTAGTGAATTTGCGTAGTCTCTTTCTGAGAATGAGTTTCTCATGAGTATGCTACATTAAATCAATCCAAGTTGGTAAAGTTATCTCTCATTTTCAATTGGATTGCAATTCTATCTCTTAAGTAGCTGCTCTCCATAATATAGCTTAAATTCCCTTATTTGGACTTAATTGGCCAAAAGTGCATATGTTCTTGCTTTCCACATATATATGTATGCATTATCAAAAAAATGGGAATTTAGTCTATGTTATGAGGTTTTGCAATTAGTGACTTATATGCTTTCCACATCCAAAAGGTCACTAATTGTGAAACTCTAGCTTGTGCAATTTAATGCTATCTTTTGCCTTTGTGAGCATCACCTAGGTGACATTGTGAGATATGGGCATTCACTTCAAGTGGCATCAACTTGTGAAGATTCCTTCAATTGGTGTCAAAATTGTGAAGATGATATTTCAATTGATATTGGTGGGCAATCTTTCAAATTTGGTATATCAAGAAATATGTCTTCAATTTGTATCTCAGAATGACAGCAAGAGCTAGCAATGGACTTTCAATTGAGATCAAGCACAAGTTTGTGATATCTCCTTGAAGATGATGATGATGAGAGATGGGCACAAATGAAATTATTGCACATAGAGAAGTACTAATCCCATCAAAGCACTAAATCCAACTATATTGAAATCATCTTCGTGGTGGAGATTGTGAGGCTTAGAACAAAGGTATATCGCTCCATGAACTCTTGTACTACCTTTGTGCATCTAGGCCCTTACATGCTAGTGTGCGCATGTGTATGCAGATTTTGAGTCACACCATAAGTTTGCTCTTGTGGTGACGATTAGAGAAATCTTTTAGATATTTGGTTCATACCTCTTGTGGTGATGGCATGAGTTTGTCTTATGTTTAACTGTCATCTAAGTGAGGTATGAGCTAAATAGCTACTTCTCAAGAATCTTGACTTAAATTGTTGCATGCTTTGTTTGGTAGAAAACTAAGGAGAGAAATCCTATATGCTGAACTTTTGCCTACCTCTTGCTCTCACTTGTCTTCCATCATTTCTTCCTTTTGGTGGAGAGACCCTTTTTGGAGATTAATGCCAAAGGGGAGAAATATTGGCAAAAGTGAGATTGATATGTGGATTGAAAGAGGTAAAAGAGAGGCATATAATATTTTTCAAAATTTGTGTGGCGTGTGCAAGGATAGTTTAAATTGGTGTTCTTGTTAAGGCCATTTATGCTAGTGTGTGACTTTCATGCCTTGATTGGTGTATTGCTTATATTCCTTGAGTGCATGATCTGTCTTAAGCATCACGGTTATCATGTTACACCTTGCACCCCACGAATGCTAAGATATGGGAGAGATCCCACACTTCATCTTAAATACGTGCATTTGGCATTTGAGACCAAATTTGAATTCCTTCAATGCACACATTTAGGGGGAGCTCACTATATCTTAGGATTCAAAATCTTAACGTTTATCAATCTCTTGTAAGCTTTAATTGTGTTGTCATCAATCACCAAAAAGGGGAGATTGTAAGTGCATCTAGCCCTTTAGTGGGTTTTGGTGAATTGATTGACAACATAATTAAAGGACTAATAAGTTTGCTGAGTGTTGAACAGAAATTGTGTCTATTGCATATACTTGTGGATTGTGTATTAACAAGTATATCTAAGGTTCAACAAGTAGGCAAACTTGATGGTATTCCACATAGTGTTGAGATAAAGGCCAAAGTTGTGTATTGTTGTATTGGAAGATCATGGAAACAATCTAGTTCAAGCAAAAGACAACAATGCAATGGAATCAATGAAATGGCATATATGTTGTGGGATATCATATCATCATGTGAAAGCAAGTATGTTTGAGAAATGACAAATGAGATATGAGTTGAGGATATTGGTTTGGTCTCTATAATAGATTGCTTTACATGATCAAGAAGTGTGAGTGTCAAGCCAAGATAAAGAGGATATGAGGAATCGTAAATTGGCTTGATCATATTGATGTTGATCCATATATGTCTCTATGTGAGTCAAACTAAAGCTTGATTGATATCAACATTTATATCTAGAAGATATACAAGCAAGGATCACAATATTGAAGAAATGGCTATGCAATGGATACTTAATGTGAGTCATATTGTGATAAGGATCAAATCATTAGTGAAAGTGACTTGAAGCCATGAAGGTGAACTTATATGTATGGAAATGGTTCAAGTCACATGCTCAAGGTATATTTGCTCAAAGAGAAGAGACAAGTTGATTGCAGCCCTTTATGAAGCAATTTGAGAAGATATGGCATATGAAGATACTGAAGACCCAAGTGGTTAAATTGGTTACATTCTACTGATCTTGAGTATAGGTATGCCGTACTATCAAGGGGATGCAATACGAATGATAGACAAGTCTCAAGTGCTCAAACTAACCGAACCCAAGTGCTAACATGAGAGAAAACACTTAGCACTGCACCTACACAAGTTGATCTCGGGCTTATTCTCTGCAGGGTTGGATAGCCCTTGAAATAAGCTTTTCGGAATGTCCAAGATCACTGAAAACGGAGTTTGGAGTAAAAAGTTATGGCTTTTTCGTTAGCCGAGCCACAAGCTGAGCTGGGCGGTGCCGCACTTTAAGTGCGGCAAAGTGCCGCGCCCGTACGCACATAACGGCTAGTTTTCGAATCCTAACGGCTAACTTGAGTGGGGATGCTATATATTCTTGTCCCACGGCCTTTGGTCGTGCCGCTGATATCCGAACACTCCCAACCCATTCCAAAGCCATTTGAGAGCTCTCCCCTTCCCTCTCTTTGTGAGAGTGAAGTGCTTAGTGCACAACTAAGTGTTGGGGCTGAGTGATTAAGAGCTTGTGAGCAGATCTGAGCAATCCCAAACCTTGAGCACTTGCTGGGCTTCATCGATCTTCGTTGCGCATTTGTTACTCTTGGAGGTGAAGCCTCCTAGACGGCTAGGCGTCGCCCGGCGAGCTCCCGTGCTTGTGGTGAGCAATGGCGGGACAGTTTGTAATCCTCTCTTGCAGCTAGTGAAATCACCCCTCACTTCAAGAGTTTATTCTCTTGACTTGAGAATGAGGGAGTGGCCAGCCTTGGTGGCGAGCCCGTTCCTTGTGTGGATACCTCAACAACGTGGACATAGGCAAGCCCGGGTGGCGAGCCGAACCACGGGATAAACAACCGTGTCACCGTGTGCTTCACTTACATTCATGCAAATTATCTTGTTGTTGAGGTGTTTTTAGAGTTTGTGATCGATCTACTTTGTTATACTTGTTATACTGCTTAGCTCTCGATCTATGATATATATGCATGCAGGAAGCCTGGAAATTTACCTGATCTAAATTTCCCTGGTCAGTTTTTGAACTGCAGTATATCTGTTTGCTTAGGCGAGGCAGTGCCGCGCCTAAAGTGCAGCAATGCCGCGCCTATAATCTGATTGAGTCTTGAGTTGATATTTTGCAGGATTGTTACTAGACATCTCTAGTACATATCCTCCAAGTTTGGGCTCCATTGGACTTAGGACCACAGGGAGGTAGTGCTGCCCTCAAAGTGAGGCAGTGTTGCCCTGAGCTTTAACATTTGTTTGAGCTGAATTTTTGTAGGCCTATTCACCCCCCCCTCTAGGCCTCCTTGGCGACATCAGAGATCCTACAAAAAGATAGGTTGACATCTGATTAGTTCAAGAAAATAGAAATCCTATGTAGACTCTAATCTACTAAGTCATTCATCTACTCTAACGCTACACTATCACATACAGCACAAAAGACTCTTCATCTATGTATAAGGATCATTGCTATAACAAGCCAAGACATAGCAGACTTACTACGCAACTTTGGTTCTCGCTAGACCTACCAACGGGGGATGGAATACAAAGGACTCAACGGAACTGTCACTTCCGCAATCTACCACACGACCCGCCAATAGGGTGCATTTGCAGTAAACGGCATCTAAGCACCATGCTCACATGAAATCTACCACCTAACCCTCCCGCGAAGAGAGCTAAGCACTTTGCAAACATATACATAAACTTATTATCAATCATAACCATATCAAATGTAGAACTAGAATAAACTAGGAACATAATAAATAGAAACATAATGATATTAGAATAAAGTCACAAGAATAGATAAAAGATAATACCAAATTCTTGATGATGAAGATCCGGAATTCCGAGCACAGCGCCCGATTCTTCCTCTATCTAGTCTAAACCTATGTAGAACTTGAAGAACTAGAGTAGCTATTCTAATTCTCTAGTGGAGAGATCTCTCTAAACCCTGGCTTGCTGATGGTTACCTCTGAATAATGAATTCTTGAATGAATTAGGGTTTCACCCAGGGGGAGGGGCCCTGAATATATAGTCCTCTTGAAGGAACCACAGCCATCGGATCAAATCGACCTAAATGGACGATTATTATTGCTCCTCAAAGTCGGTGGAGGCAGGATCCGCGAGACTCCACCTCATTGGTTGAGGTGGGGAGTCGGCCGCCCCTCCCCTGGAGTCGGCCGCCCCTGGCCAATGCCAGGTGGGGCTCCGCTTCCAGGGTTTGCCTTCCCGAGTCTTCCAGATTGTTCTTTTTTACTCGTTCGGTCTTTCTCTCTATGTAATCTTGACATGTGGGCCTTCTTGAATGGTTTCCTGATAATCCCCTGCAAAAACACATATTCACCAAAACTTGTGGAATTTGTCAGTTTAAACCCAAAGTCTATGGTGGTGAACAGATTATGCCCCTCTTTCTCTCTTTAGTTGACATATAAAATTGATCGTTAACAACCGTCAACAGTGTTCAGAGAACACGTAGCCGGCATGGGTTTGAGGGAAAGCCTATGATCTTGGACTATAAACGGCCCAAAAGTTAAAGAACTTATTTCAAAACAGAGACATGTATTGTAGCTGTGAATTTTAGCGGCAATTGACCGTGACAATGAAGCAGTTCTATGCATTAATCTGTGATGGAATGTATAAAAGGGAAAATGTTAAAGGTAAGGTATAAGTTGAGATCAAGGGGGAGAATGTTGGGATGATCTCCTCCATGAGTGGCCCAACGGTCACTCTGGACCCTTGACCACGCCCAGTCCTAAACATGGCTGGTGGGCCCCTGTCGCGCAGCGCTATATAAAGGAGGTGGGAAGCCGGGGCTCTGACTACGCGGTTCCTCTGAGCCGCCACTCCCACCTACAACCCTAATCCGATCACGAGGGCAGCGCTGAGAGCGACGGGAAGCACCACCGGTGTTCGCCGCCGCCACTGCACTGCACCACGCTCTTCACTGCATCGACTTCTTCACCGCCCGCCGTTGCCCGTGTGCAGACCTTCACCGACGAACCAGTGATGGCCGGATCAAGCTCCAACCCCACTCCAAGCAACACCTCTGATCTGTGCACTACCACCCTCCCCGCTCTATCCCCTCTGTCTCTCTCGTGTAGTGTATTAGGTTGCATGCTCATGTACTGCATCTTGGATTATCAATGTTTCCCACTAGATCCACTGCTAGTCGATCCTATAGACCTAACAACGCGATGAGGCGGGGCGTCCTGGGCGTCTCGGTCTGGGAGGAGGGCGCGCACGGTGGGCTTGGTGGAGCGGCGCATGCTGGTCGTCCTGCTGGCGAGCGCATCGAACACCGGCTCGATCTGCACGCCAATCTGCAGATAAATAGGCAGCGTAATGTCGCAATTAGCAATGGATTATCTGGCAATTAGCAATTGATGAAACGCAATTAGCAAAGCACAAAGTTCAAAACGATTACACGACTGACCTGGATGTCGTTGGGGTTGTCAGCGTTGAGGTCGAGGCTGTTCCTGGGTGCCTCGAAGCCGCTCTTGCTGTCACTCCGGTGGTTACTGGTGGCATCGCCGCCGCTAATGCTGTGGACGTCGTGCGGCGTGACGATGGCGTTGGAGGAGGTGGGCGGCCGACCGACGGAGCCGGCGCCCGGCGCGAAGATGAGGTAGTGCACCATGGACATGCACTCGATTGGTGGCTCCGCTGGTTCTGGCCTCGGCATGGTGGCCACGGAGGAGGAGCGGCTCCTCGAGGAGTACCAGAATGATGACAAAGACTGCTGCTTGGTCCTCCGCCCCATGGTAGATACACGTGGTTGCTGCTGCAGTTAGCTAGTTGTTGATATCCTAGACTTTTCAAGATGATCAAGCTAATGTGTGCCGCTATGGCTGAGCGAGGAGCAGCTGGCTGCCAGCGACGACGCCATCCACAGGGGCGCTATGAGGAAGAAGGAGGGCTTATGGATGAGATGATGAGATTGGGGAGGGTTGTTTTTGAAAAATGGCAGGCAAACCGGACTGGTTTTGGCATTTGGGTCTGTGATGAACCAGGATGCAAGTTTGAGGGGTCAGATACTCGCTTTGGTAGTCCATAGACCTATTTGACACAGCGGTGTAAGTCCAGGGGCGTGTTGTGCATTTCACTCTTTTAATGACTACCACGACGAAACTACTCCTGAGAGGCGGCATGTGGGGTCTAGTTGCACCTAGGGTGCGCCCACACCTAGCTATCTCGCCTCGCCACCACCTTCTCCTGGTAGGTCTCTTGGTGTGTCTAGACTGCTTCCCCATGGATTTGAGGCCTAGAATTTTCAGTTGAGCGGGCTTTGACTTTATTTGTTGTGTAGAGTCTGCTTTTACGCTTTGTCGGTTGCACACTTTGACTCTTTTTCTAAGTATTCCATGTTCGTGTCTTGCAAAACACTGATCTTCCGTACATATGGAAATACATGAATTTAAATAACATATGTGCATAAGTGATGCTAGTTCTCCTCCTTTTGTATCTATTTGGTGGTCAAATTTGGTCGTTAAGGGACGCCAACAACCCTCATAATTATATTGGGGTGAGCATGGTATATAGTCAGTGGCGGACCCAGGATTCGACCATGACTAGGGCCAAATTTTAGCGTCCAAAAAGCAAAACCCAAATTTTACCTGATCCTCTTCATCTTGTACAACATAATTGGTATTAAAACTCTACAAAGTATAGAGTGCAAAGGATTGAAAACTAAAAATGAAAAAAGAAAAGCAAAAGCAAACCAGAGATGCAGCAGCTCCGTCCGCTGGGGCTATGACGGGTGGGCAGTTGGCGACCGGCCAACCCAATGGCGCAGCGTCGCAGCCGACAGCCGTGCAGGCCGGATCCACGAGCCACAGAGCCAGCAAGGGTGCAGCGTCACAGCTGGCAGCCGTGCAGGCTGGGGGCAGAATGGAGAAGGTGAGCCATGGAGCCGGCAAGGTCAGAGCGCAGAGTGAATGCCGGACCAGAGGGAAGCAGGGAGCGATGCCCTAAGGCCCTGGCGGCAGCACGGGCAATGAAAGAGGATGAAACATGAATGAGGCAACGAACAAGGTTGAGATGATAGAACGAGAGCGAGTGAGGCGCCAGAGTTAGGCACTCGGACGAAGGTGCTGCCAGCTCGGTTGACTCCTTGATGGGCTGAAATTTTGAAGAGTCGCTTCATGCTTAATTGGGCCATGACTAGAGCAGTGGCCCATGCTGCCCTAGTGTTGGGTCCGCCAATGTATAGTTATACCCCACTTGTAGAAACACAAAACATACATCAAATAATTAAGGACTGGACTCTCTAACTTGTATCTAATAGGGGTTGGGTGAAAGATTGCCTCCTACAACCAACCCTATAATACAAACCATCTGTGGAAAGGCAAGAGACACCTACATACCACCCTACTATTTCTCTCTTTCCTGATGTTTGTCTTGAATCTCTCAACTTCATGGTGTAGGTAGACATGAGGACCAAGATATCGACAAATTCTTTATACAAAAAAATAATATCTTTAACATAGTGGTGTAAGCAAATATAACCCACGCTTTTGTATACATGTAATTTTAAAAGTCCATATTAATTAATTTTTTATATCACTCCTATTATTCTTTGGATAGATTTTTTAAAGATTTAGATATACTCATGATCGTGAGTATACATAACTCATAACTAAATTCTTATGTATTCATCCCAAAATAATAGAGTAAAGTTGTACTATGACTAAAACTCTTTAACTTTATCATTAGAAAATATATAATATTATAAAATTATGAATCGATAAAAAAAATAGGATTCACAACACTTGAAAATCTTTATTTACACATTTGTGAGTAAGAAAAGTGTGCAACAACCAGAGTTATAGATTTAGTTTTTTAAAGATTATTGTAATTAGATGCCTTGTGCATGATGATGTAAACAATTGCCAAAATATATGAGAAAATATAAGTGTATTTGACCCTATTATAGGTTTTGATGGACTAACTAACACTCAAGTAAACACTAATGAGTTCATTGACTGATATTGCAAGTTTAATCCCATGAAATATTTAAAATAAAGTTTCTATAATAAGACATCACTCAATTCAAAGTTTAAAGTGACTTCCGAAGTTAAGTGACTTCAATTCTCTATATGGTTTAAGGTTGAGTTTAGATAATGTTGCACTATCCATGGGATACAAATTGATCTGGTTATTATAAAGAAGATAGAGTGCTCAAGTATCAAATTAAAATTTATTTGACACTATCACTATATGGGCACATGTGAATGATTTGGTTTTCTTCCTCTATCTGTGGTAACGATCTCTGTCGATGGTACCGAGCACTAGCGTAGCCTCATATGCGCCTCATGTAGACGAACCTAGGGAACCTGCCCTCCTCCTTCTTTTTGTCCTTTGTCATTGCATAGTGTATTGTTTATTTTTTTTTTGACAATAGTGTATTGTTTATATTACATTGCTTTTATGAAATGTTGCTTTGTGAAGCTACGTGCATGGAGAGCGAGAAGTCTAGGATGTAGAGAATAAAGAGAAAATGATAGAAGAGTGCACATCATATTGATATTGCAACTATAATTGTCATTGAAATATTTTTTATCCCCCTCTTGTTTCCTCTCGATCTCTATGCCCTAGCACTGTTGACGAGGTTGGAGATAGTCTACCTCTTATCTCTTCCTATCGGCAGTACCGGTAATTGTTAGTGGTACCAACGTGTTCGGCATGCATAACCTACTTGTGCTAGCGGTATCGACGATCATCGGTAGTACAAACATTTGTTAGTGGTATTGATAGTCTTGTTTGTGTAGCATCAGCCCGTATCTATACAAAAACCCTAGGTGTTGGTACTACCGATGCTGCTCTGAACGGTCACTTTTCCCTATGTTAAAAATATTGCTATCCCCTTTCCTAACTATTACCACTCTTTCTCCGTGACCAAACCTCTAGACCAAATGCCTCTTAGCACTCAAAGCTCTCCCCTCTTCTCCCTTTTGCTCCCAAATCCCAATCTTCCAAGGGATTGAGTGAGAGATGGATACTTCTGAGAGAAAGATCGAAGCAAGCTTGAGCACGTGATTTCTTTGTCAAGCTAGTTGGATTTGTGTTTGATACTCATGGGGCTTGCTCCTAGCCGGTTAGGCATCGCCCAGGAACTCTCGATCCGTGGGCAAACCCTGGAAAGTTTGTATTATCGTTGAGTTTCTAGTTAATTGTTGTTGCTTGGGTGAGGAAAGGAGGTGGAAGCGACTCTGACCTTAGTGGTCAACTCGACAATAAAGACATAGGTACTCCTTAGTGGGGTGTGGCCGAATCTTGGGATAATTTTTTTGTCCCACGTGCTTGTTGTTTGTGATTTTTTTGGCAACGGATTCTATGCAAACTAGACATCCCGTGCAAACTTGTAAACTAACGATATGGACCGCAGGATATTGATCCAAGGGGGCGCACCGTGTGTCATTGTTGAGTGCTTCTCTTCTGGAGACGTTAATCGCAAGCCATTGTGAAGGTGGTTCAAGTTGCTCCACAGGAAATGCTAGACGAGACCATTCTTTTCCCGACGGGTTTGTCTTATAGTTACACTAGACGAGCCCGTTCGGCAAAGCAGGATGTTTTTAGCGTTCGACTTGAACGTACAAAATTACAGTTTGGTTTAGGTTCTATTTGGATGATGGAGTCACAGAATAATAAAACATTAGGAAATCATATGCCATACTTCTCTATTAACAGAGGAATTCAAAACGAAGGAAAACTAAAAAAAATGACCTTTGGTAAGAGTATAGATGGAACAAAAGAATAGAACACATGAACCATTGTGCATTTAAAAAAAAATCTTGAACGGATACCCATTGTGCATTAAAAGGAACAGGTAGCCTTTGCAAGTGGCAACAGGGGAAAATTTCTATGAAGTATAAGCTTATGTTTTTTCCCTATGGAATAGAGCTATCTGACCCAATCGTATAGGACACTTGCTTTTCTTTTCTGATGAACCAATGGTCAGGGAAGAAAAAAAAAGTTCCGAAATCTAATCCTATGAAAGAATCCTTGACCATCCAGTGAATCGAAGAGACTATTGTATTTTAGAAGTACCACTAGACTAGGTAGTAGACTTTGTGTGTCTGTATTTGCTGATTGGATGTACGTAGAGTGTATAGTTTCGTAATGTGATTCTTCTACAGCGAGTTTTGTAATGCGATTTGAGAAAAAGTAGTAGTAGCGACATACAGTATACGGTCAAACAAAGTCGGCAACTATAAAAACGGCTCAGCCGCTCCGGCACCCGTCACGGCGCGTGCCCCGCGCCAGCAGCCACCGGCGAGCGGGCCCCACTCCCGCCCCGACCGTTCCACTCCAGTTGCCGTTGCACCCGCAGCGGGGAGAGCGCGTGACGAGCCGCGAATTCTCCACACCGCGTGGGCGGTGGGCCCTCCCTTCTTTTCCTGGCTACTTGGACACGTGCTGGCCCACCGTCAGTCGCCCTCGCCGCACGCCGCCGGCCCAAACTGACGCGGCCCACCCGCTTCCTTGTCCACGCGCTGCCTCCCCTCCTTGTCCTCGGGCCAGGTCTAGTCCATCCAAAGTGTGGAATTTTCAAAACAAAAATTAAAAGATCCAGAGTGTGGAAATTTCAAATAAAAAAGAAAAAAATAATTAATAACCAGAAAGAGCCTTTTTTTTCTCTTTTGGTCGCGGGCGGACACGTTGCGGGCCCCGCGGTCCGCCACCACCCGCGTTTCTGACCGTTTCGCCCCTGTCTCGGGGCCCTTCCCTTTCCCCTCCACGCCCCTCCTGCCTTGCCTTCCTCCACCTCCTCCTCTTCTTCCTCGGCGGCGACCTCACCGAGAAAGAAATCTCGCTCGCGGTCGCCGCCAAACCACGGGGTCACCTCACCTCCGATAAATACACGCGCTCCGCCGCTCGCTCCCCGAGCCCCCTCTTTCCCTCTCCACATCCAGCTCCGTTTCCATCCACCAATCGACAGCGACCTCCTCCTCCACGCGCTCCGCTCCCCTTCGCACCCTTTCTCCTTAGCCGCTAAGCGTCCTCCCCTCCGCGCCGCGTCCCGTGCCGACCAGCGCGCGCGGCCCGGCTCCACTCGGCTCGTCGGCGCCGTCGAGCCCCAGGCCAGCACCCGCCTCCTCCTCCGCTCCTGATCTCTCCTTGGGCGCCAGAGATCGGCCTTGGGGGGCGCCCTCACCCGCCCGATCTACCGTCCGCCCGCCCGGTACCCGCCGCGCCGGCCACGCCCGAGATGTGGGGCGGCGACACCACCAACCCCAAACAGATGCTCAAATCCCGGATGGGCGGCGTCACCCACATCGGCGGCCTGGCCACAACGGGGGACGAGGAATCGGACTACTTCCCCCCCACCCCACGCAAGGACGCCTACTGGTGGTCAACCAACCTCCTCAAGCTCATCACGGCCACCGTCATCTTCATGGGCGGGGTGGTCCTGGGCCTGTCCGTCTCCGGCAGCGTGGCGCGCTTCTACAACCCGGCCTCCTCCCACGCGGAGCTCTTCTTCCCGGCGACCACCTACGGGTGCGACCCGCGGGACCGGGACTGCGGGCTGGGGCTCGCGTTCCGCGCCTTCGTGCACCCGCCGCGCCTCGCGCACTCCATGACCGACGACGAGCTCTTCTGGCGGGCCTCGCTGGTGCCGAGGGCCGAGGAGTTCCCGTTCCAGCGGGTGCCCAAGGTCGCGTTCCTGTTCATGGCGCGGGGGCCGGTCCCGTTCGCGCCGTTGTGGGATAAGTTCTTCCGGGGGCATCAGGGGCTGTACTCCGTGTATGTTCATACCGTGCCGGATTATAAGCTCAATGTGTCCAAGAACTCTGCGTTCTACGGCAGGCAGATCCCCAGCGAGGTATGGCCTTTGCTTCGTTTTGCTGCTGATACTTTGTTTTGTTTTGGTTTCCCCCCTTTGCTGCTAACCACATTCGTGCAATACAATCAATCCACCATGGCATGAATCATCACTAGCAAGCAAGCAAGTAGCAGCACATTGCAATCCATCAGCTTGAGCTTGGGAATTCGCATCGCATTATTGTTGCCTTTCCTTTGTGCAAAAGGAGAAGAAACAAAATAATCTGGTTGAGTGGCAGATAGCTGGTGCCTTGGTGGCCGCTTGTCATGCTAGTTGGTGGCTGCCATGTGCCCAACTTGATTGGGATACGTTGTGTGCAAATGGCTGAGGATTTGCTCTAGTAGGGGAGAGGGAGAATATGCTTGCTTGCTTGATTGTCCCAATGCTAGGTTGGTAAACTACTTAATTCGTTCAACAACTAGTGGTGTTCACGAATTTCAGATAACTGATGATGAGATTCTTGCTTGACAAATGTTCTGCTTCAATTATTATTTTTACTAAAAATGATAGTGGTCAGTCAACAAGGTTGGGCTGACCTGCAATCATGATTATTACTTTCCCCTATTCTTTTTGTGCTAAAGTAGTGCTTCTCCTGTTTCACTGTAATGTGTGCATTCCTTCTTTGTCTCACAGCACCACTCTCCTTATCATGCACTTGCAGTTTATGCCCATTATCGATGGATACCTTTGTTCTTCCACCTTCTAATATTTAATTTCTTTCCAAATGCAGGAGGTGTCTTGGGGATCAATAACTCTGGTGGATGCTGAGAAGCGCCTGCTGGCCAATGCCTTGCTGGATTTCTCAAATGAGCGCTTTGTGCTGCTCTCAGAGAGCTGCATTCCTGTGTTCAACTTCCCGACAGTCTACGAGTACCTGATCAACTCGGCACACAGTTTTGTTGAGTCCTACAACATCGACACCCCTCAGAGTGCTGGCCGGTACAACCGTCGCATGGCTCCTCACATCATGGCGGATCAATGGAGGAAAGGGTCAGAGTGGTTTGAGCTTAACCGTGAGTTGGCTATCCAGATTGTAGCAGACTACAAGTACTACTCGATCTTCAGAAAGCACTGCAGGCCATCCTGTTATCCAGATGAGCATTACATACCGACTTATCTTCATTTGTTCCATGGGCCCCTCAACGCCAACAGGACCATCACATGGGTTGATTGGTCAAGAGGAGGTCCGCATCCAGCCAGTTATGGTGCTGCAGACATCACAGAAGAGTTCATCCAGTCCATCAGGAATAATGGAACACAATGCTTTTACAACTCGAAGCCCACCTCTGTCTGCTACCTCTTCGCGAGGAAGT
The DNA here is from genome assembly GCA_018135685.1 of Themeda triandra. Classification (NCBI taxonomy): domain Eukaryota; kingdom Viridiplantae; phylum Streptophyta; class Magnoliopsida; order Poales; family Poaceae; genus Themeda; species Themeda triandra. The sequence continues at coordinate 124,009 of JAENPR010001139.1, read as the reverse complement.
TTGCTCCTAATGCTTTGGGACGGCTGATGAACATGACCTCGACCGTGTTGGACTTTTGAGTAGTTCACCATGCATTGTGGTCAGCATTTCGCTACTGAGGTATCTCTATGGACGCTCGTGCTGGTCGGGACTAGAACTACTCTACCATACTAGATTAGAGTCGCCGACATGTGTCTAGATGGATGATTAGAGATGGCTTTTGGTGTATGTCTCTCGCGGATGATGCTGTGTGGGACAGTGAAAATTGCTTCACTCATCCTGAAGCTGATCCACAGAATGATCGACAGATGGCACCACTTACGGAGATGACATTTCTTTTACCTCCCATTCTTTTTAATATATCATAGTCATATGATAGAGGATCATCTTCTTTTTTTCTTCCTCCTCCCTATCTACTGTATTGACTTGGTCAGACACTAATTTCTGTGAATATAACTTATCAATCATTGCTTTACTTCAAGCCTGGCATTGCCAGATGTCTCTGTATGCTTTACTGTCCCTAAACCTTGAAGTAACAGGTTGCAATTGGTTGTTCTGTCGATGATGTTTAAGTATGGGTAAGCTAGATAGGGATGCAAGCAGCAGAATATGCCATATTCTTGCATAGTGCACATTATGTACAATTGTGGCTGTCTTTTCAGGAAGAGGGACAAAAGTAGGCTCCTTTTTGAAAGTCACACATGAGCATGCCTATACCATGCTGTTGCGTGCAGATTCTTGATCAGTTCAAACATGGGGTCGTCCTGTTTTTATTCTTGTTCTTTATCAGTTGAAACAGATTGCCACGAACATGCTTGATTGCTCATTTGACAGAGAGACCAATATTCTAAGATTGGCTGGTGAACATGGGGAACATGATTTAGGCTGGTGGTGCTGTTCCACAGCCTTGTCATGCCCTGGTGTTTGTAATATACAAAATCCATGATGAGCAGAGGTCCCTGAACCATGGTATTATAGTTGGCCTCTGTGTGCTCTGTATCTAGTCTAACCTTAGTCTAATCTGTGCATTAGTTTATGTGCTGCTACCTGTTTGTTTACTTGATATAATATATGGTTGCAGTTAGATATTTCGGTAAATTCTGGTGTGCTCTTTCTTTTTTGTGTGTGTGAATTGTACAGCTGGTGTAGTGGTGTTTTTGATTTTTTATGAAGAGGGTGTTTTTGGTTTGTGGTGAAGAGGTGTGTGTGTCTCTGAGATTGGGTGAAAGTGACCTGTTTCTGGTGCTTGTGCCGTGCAAGCAAAGACGGTTGATTCTGTTGGTGACCTGGCGCGTTCTGGACTAGAAATAGAAAGAGTTGAAAGTGATGCGTCCTATGAATTGATTAAAAAAAAAAGAATTTGGACTACTAGAAACAAGAAGGGTTGAAAGTGATGTGTCCTGAATTATGGAGTTTTGCCTCTTTGAGTTGGTTGAGAAAAAGAAGATAAATCTTTCAACTTTATTGAGGATTTATATCATCCCTTTTTTTCCCTTCTATCTAGCAGAAATGGAGAAAAGAGAACAGAGAGGGACAAGTGATAGGATGAGCATGGCCGGCCAAGTCTTTTAGTTGGAGGAGAAAGCAGCAGCAACAGCACTTGAAATGTATGCCTTGTCCGTAGCAATTTCTTGCAGATTTCTGCACAATCGTTGATATGTAGATTCTTTCTTGTGTTCATCAAATTTGTCTTCCATCCATTGGAGCATACCAAGAGAGAAAACCGTGCAGGTTTTGGCATTATTCCTGTGTGGACGTCCTTCGATACAAATTGCATGATACTGTGATTGTTACAGCAGCAGGCCTAGAGGCTAGAGAAGTAGAGAGAGATATTAAGTCCATTTATCATGCACACAGCACACTTGTCACCAAAGGACGGAGATGGCTCATCCATAACCCCTCTGTATGCAACAAGTGGTTAGTGAAATCGCTCTTCGAACAGGCGATGTTGTCGTCCGTCAGACCGAGGCAGCCTATGTGGATTAGTGGATACTCCATCAGATGGAGAGTGACGACGACCTAAACTCTGATGTAGGCATCCTTGCACCTTTCTACTGAACTTCAACTCTGGAGCAGCAAGAAAGCTGCGTTGTATTCCATTGCAACCTCATCAAATACAAGAATGTGCCACTAGAAATGTGGCCATCAGCATCTAAAAAGAAAACTGGTCAACAAATTGTACTGCTAGTGTAGTGGTATTTTTGATTCGTGATGAAGAGAGGTGTGTCTCTGAAAAGTGACCTGGTGCATGTGTCGTCTAAGCAAAAGACGGTTGATTCTGTTGGTGACCTGGTGCGTTCTGGACTTGAAATAAGAAGAGATGAAAGTGATGCGTTCTGAACTTTGGATCTGTGCTTCTGCGAATTGATCGAGAAAAATGATTTTGGACTAGTACAAACAAGAAGGGACGAAAGGGATGGGTCTTGAATTATGGATTTCTGCCTCTGGGAATTGGTAAAGAAAGATGAACTGTTCGACTATATTCTTCTCCGAATGAGAGAAAAATCTATGTCAACTTTATGTGATAGGGCAAGCATGGCCAAGTCTTTCAGTTGGAGGACAAACGAAAAGAACAGAGAGGGACAACTGACAGGGTGAGCAACTGAGCATGGCCAAGTCTTTCAGTTGGAGGACAAACCAGCAGCAACCCTTGAAATGCATGCTTTATCCGTAGCAATTTCTTGCAGCTTCCTGCACAAGTGATGCGTAGATTCTTTCCTGTGCTTATCAAAGCAGTCTTCCATCCATTGGGGCATATCGAGAAACGCAGGTCAGGCATTATTCTCGTGTGCACCTGCATATCCTGATGGAAGTTGTATACTCCTGTATGATACTATGATTGTTACAACAGCAGGCCTAGAGATGGATATCCAGTCCATAGTCCATTTGTCACACACACAACACACTTTTCAACAAGGAAGAACTAGTGGCAGGATTAGCATGTGATGTATGTAGGTCAGGTCCGTCCATAACCCATTTGCATAAAGTGGTTAGTGAACTGAAATCGCCCCTTGCGCAGGCGAACCAAGATAGCCTATGCAGACCCTACTCATACCATCATTATCATACGCCGTTGTTTCCAGTGTAATCACATGACAACGCCATCAGACAGACGGTGACGACAACATACAGCTCTGGTTTAGGCATCCTTGCTACTGAACTGGAACGGCAAGAAAGATTACTGGGACAACAACAAAAATTTGGATGTCCCATTTTCCCCGGAACACAGCTAGCCCTCCAGCCACCCCATTGCTCCTCTGCCTGGAATTGGATACAACATGTAAATTAGTAAATGTTTATTATCTCACTCTGGGTGCAAATCAAATAGTCCTACACCGAAAGCATATAATCTGTTCTTACAATGTGGTCATCAGCATCTAATCTAAAAACAAAACCAGCCAGCAAATGAAAATGCTGAAAAGGAAACCCTATGATCTGAAAACTGAAAAATGTCAGCAAAGGTCCAAAAGGCAGCAGGAACGTCAACCACTTCAGGGAACAAAATTGATTTGGGGTATTGTTTGCAGTACTTATTTTTTCTGAAACTTCTCATCCTAGAATATTTTCTTAACATGCTATTAATTTCAATTTAAAAATACATTACATGTAGAACTCTATGTAGCACAATAACTTTCTATATGTACCATTTTTTGAGAGTCAACTAGATATTTTACCGATTTCTTCAATAGAAATCAATGTTTCAGTGAGAATTTTTTAATGCATTACTTATATTTGACTTAAAGTTTTGGATTAAAATACGGATTACAGAACCATAGCATCTCCAGTTGGTCAGGAATGATGGAAACTTGCTTCCTTCTCAAAAAAAAAAAAAAAAAAAAAAAAAAAAAATGATGGAAACTTGCTTCCTATAGAAATGGGGATTAAGAGTATGGAACATTTAATACTAGCATATCTCATATCCCGTGTCTCTTTAAGTTGATTGAAACTAGAAATTCCAAAGCATTGAAGTATTTGGATTGCCTATTTTATTGTAGAGTAAATTCTCGCAGTAGCAAGTCTTGGGGCTCTTGTCAACATTTCCACGGAAGAGTAGAGAGGGCTAGCAGCAGGACCTCACCTTACTGGTGGCAGAGAAGTCGACGATGCAGTGGCTGCAGCTGGATTAGCTGCGGCCGGCGGCAAGGGCCTTCTCCTTTGCGGATCTGGCAAATCGTCCCGGCGGTGACGGCGAGCAATGGGTTGGCAGGCAGGGTGGCCGGTGACTTCCCCAGTGACGAGGTCCAAGACTTGGTAGAGATCAGCCGCCGTCAACGCACGGTCAGGATGCTTCAATCACCAACGTGGAAAAGAATAGTAAATCCAACACCTTTGCCGTGGTGCTTTCTTCGTAGGCTTTTGCGCTCCACCACTGATGTTTCCCCTCCCCTTACTGGACTTTCCCCTCTCCTCAAGAACGTCTGTGCAAGAACATTGCTAGAGCAGAGCCCACGATGTCGGGACTGTTTGCGTCCCTGTCCGCCGGAAGGGCTCTGGAGAAGATCTCCTCCTTCCTCCGGTCGTTCTCGGCGCCACCGCCGGTGCCCTCCTCCTCCTCCTCGTCGTCGGTCCAGGATGATGTGGAGGAGCTGAGGAAGCTCGAGAGGACCCTGCACCGGATCCGGGCAACGCTGCACGACGCCGAGGAGCACTGGAACATCCGCGAGGAGTCGGCCAAGCTGCGGCTCAAGGAGCTGAAGCAGTTGGCGTACGAGATGGAGGACGTGGTCGACGAGTACGAGTACGAGGTCAACCGCTGCAAGACCGAGGGCGAGGCTCTCCAGCGATCTGCCTGCAGTGCTAACTACACCGGCAACGGCAAGCGCAAGCATCGGGAGGTAAGTTCATCTCCACCAGATCTCTTGCATTGCATCTCCTATAAGTTATCTAACTTTGACCAAGTTGGCAACACACCCCCCCCCACCCCAAATCTCATGGATAATATGATGAAACTAGACTTGGTGGTGCATTTTTGTTTCGATAAAGTTGGGCCTGTTTAGTTCCCACCTCCTAAAGTAAAGTAGACTAAAATGTTTTAATCACCTTTTAGTACCTTTTAGTGGGACTAAAGTGTTTGTCATATTTTAATTAGTTTGTTTGGCACTTTAGTCCTTACGGTGACTAAAGTTTAATCCATTTCAGTTTAGGAGGTGGGAACCAAACAGGCCCTATCTTACGACCTGTAATTTAGAATTGATGATGTGTAATGCACAAATACTGAACCCTTTTTTCCTTCGTTCTCCAAAAAGGAAAACAGGGCATATCCAGAGGATGAAGGTAGAGTAGCAGTTCCATATGAGTTGGTTCTTCGAACAAGGAAAAATTACAGAGAGATTTAATGAGATCATACATTATGCCGATAATTTCAGTTTATCAGAGAACGATGGAGAAAGAAGGTTCACTCCTGATATTAGTAGATCAAGGCATACAAGTTCTTTTGTGTCTGAGAAGAGCATCGTTGGGCGAGACCAATTAAGAGACACAATTGTCGAGAAATTGTTGTCTGGATCTAGACAAAATGTAGGAAAACCTGTCTCCGTCATGGCCATCGTTGGTATGGGAGGATTAGGCAAGACAACACTAGCTCAACTTGTGTATAATGATCCAAGGGTGGACCGGTCATTTCCTAGGCGTGCTTATGTTTATGTCTCAGAGGAATTTGATGTCATTACCATAACAAGGAACATCATTAATTCAATAATAGCCAATGACAAGAAGTGTGGGTATTCAGAACTGGATGAACTTCATGGTCAGCATTTAGAACTGGATGAACTTCATTGTAAGTTGGCATATGTAATAAAGGATAAAAGGAGTTTAGTTGTGTTGGATGATGTATGGAATGATAAAAGAAGAGATTGGTGGGAATCACTGTGTGCACCTATGTCAGCTGCAAGGTTTTGTCAGATCATATTAACCACCCGCAGTAATGATGTGGCGAGGCTGGCACAGGCAATGCCTTCCTATCGCCCAAGCTGCCTAAGCTTTGATGTGAGCTGGTCATTGTTCAAGCAAGTTGCATTTCAAGTTGACCAAGAGTCTGATGCTCCAGTAAACCTGATACATATAGGCAAGAGTATTGCTCAAAAAGTGTAAGGGATTACCGCTAGCAATTAAGACAATAGGAAGCATGCTGAGATACGAAACTGATGAAGAGAGATGGAAGGATGTCTTAGAAAGTGAACTGTGGGACTTGGAACCATCACAGCATGAGATTTTGCCAGCATTGGAGTTGAGCTACAAGCACATGCCCATATGCTTGAGAAGATGTTTTCTTGCCCTATCTCTGTTTCCAAAGGTTAGTTCCCTTAAGAGGTACGATGTGATGCAAACGTGGAAAGTACTTGATTTGCTTCACGGTAATGGGAGCAAGGAAAAAATTGGATGGATGTATTTGAATGAGTTAGTTCAGCGGTCTATCCTGCTGCTTGATGTAAATGATGGTGAGTACTTCCTGCATGACCTTCTCCATGACCTTGCTTGTTTTCTTGCTGGAGAAGAGTTCTATAGATTTGGAGGAGGTACATCAACTAAAATTATTCCACAAAATGTTAGGTATATGTCTTTAACTTGTGATAGCATATCCATGAAGATTCAGATTACATCACACTCTCTTAGGGCCATCATTGTGGAGACCTGTGTTTATAACCCAGAAGCATTAGTTTTGAACTGTAAGAAGTTGGGGCCCTTGATTTCAGTTGTCATGCTGATGCCTTTCCTGTCATCATGGATAGCCTGAAACTCTTGCGCCACATATCAGCTCGTGTTAGTGGAAGTACACAATTTGTAATGCCTACTTCTATGCTTCGTTTATATAATCTGCAGACTCTGGAATTGTGTTGGTATAATGAGCAGACAGGCGAAATGTTTTTAACCTAGTTCTGTGTACCTACTACTGGAGGGTTCTAAGTAGAGTGATGTAGCATTCTCAGAGGACCTACTAATATGACATTGTCAATTATTCCACTGTTTGTAGCTCACAATGCTTTTCTGCTATGTTCTTTATTTTGACAAATGATGTAATAAACCATTGAGTAATTGCTAATCGTTGTATGTTTAATGTGTATGAGTGTTGATTATTATGCTAGTTTTTTCATCGAACACGGAAGAGAGCTGCGTATCATTATATTAAGAAGAGTAAAAAAGTGGGTATGTTGATTTATTGATTGATAGTGAAGTAATGGACCTGGAGACATGTTGTTTTGGAGCCGTGAGCATGTATTCATTCATGTATTTTTTTTTCATGAAATTCCTTTAATTCCATGTTTTTGGTGCATGACTATTTGAGAATTTTTTTTTATGTATAACTGCTAAATGAAATAGGTGTCGCTATAGTTTTTAAAAGTTCTTGGAAGAGGTCGTCACTAAATGGCTCTGCCCTCTATTTAAAACCTTATTAGGTTGGCATTTGTAACATTAAATAAGAAATTTTACAATGATTGTGGAGGCGTCTGAAAGCATTTCATGTGTCTATGATTTGTGGGACCATCGTACGAAAGGCATTGAGAGACGTTAATACGGAGGCGTTAGATGTGTCTATGGTAGGTAGGCCACATGCGCCTCGCAACGCCTTCAGATTTAAGAGGAATTAAGATTTCAATTAAAAAGTGGCAATTTCTTTTTTTCGTAGTTTGTTTTAATAAGGGTAAAGCGGTATATTCATCTTGAGGGCCTGTGCAGTGTCATCTGGGCCGGCTCGCCGTGCTCGCCCGGCGCCGCAGCAACCCATCTCCTGACCTGGATTGATGGCTCCGACGGCGCTTGTCGCATGAGGTCGATGGCTGTCTCTGCCTCAGCTCTATCTCCGCCCACTCGCACCAGACGGCGGCGTGGTCGTTCGCGGCCTTGAAGCTGACCTGCCTGGTGCGCCGGAAGACCTCGCGGGTGCTGTCGAGCAGAGCCTGGCCCTCGTACACCTTGGCGAACGTGAGCCAGAGCGTGTGCGGCTTCCCCGTAGCTTTCATCGGATCAATGGAGCTGAGTGCCTCCGCGTATGTAGCCGCCTGCCGCGCGGGTCCGTGTGGTTTTTTTTTTTTTTTTTTTTTTTTTTTGACAATGGGGTCCGTGTGGAATTGAATAGCCTCACCCTATCGTGCCACGCCTGGACGTAGTGCAGGTTCTGCCTTGATCAGCAGGACTTGAGCAGCTCAGCAACCGCTCCAGCTTTGCCACGTTCAGGTCGGCGTCTTCTTTGTCGTCCAGCCAGCAGCCCTGGAGGCTCCTCTTGGCCGCCACGTTCAGTGTCTCTTACCCGGACATTATTACCCTTTATCGAAAAAATTCACAAAATAGTTATTTTGTGTAGGCATCAGGGAGCATCACGAAGCATCGTAATGCCTTTCCAACCATTGTAAAAGGGCTCAACATTAAATAGTTGAGAAACATCTACAGTATATTGTTAGGGAGTTGCATATTACTATATTGATTAAATCAAAAGAAGACGGTCTATTGTCAACAACCGATTCCCTTCATTGACTCTTCTGCTCCTGACAATGTTTACTTATCCCAAAAATCTATGAATGGTCGTTTCACCCAAAAAAAAATTATTTATATGGTCTAAAGCCAGCACCTTTGACATGGTAAAAGCGATTTACTACGTACATCCTCCATGTAACCACCCACAGCCAACCCTGCTTTTTTTTTTTTGGTGATAATTCCTTACTGAATTTGACCTTAAGTACCCATAATCGAGTCCATGTGTCCCTAGGGGAACTCATGACCAAACCCAACCTCCTCAAAGTTGCATGTTTCTGACACTATGAAGAGGGAAGTGCCTTCTTCATCTGCTACTATGAAGCTAACTTTTTTTTTAAAAAAAAATCCAAAGATACACTAATCGCGTAATTTGATTGGTTCATCTTCTAATTATGTGAAAACACACTTTTTACCACTAAATGCACACGATTGCATTTTTTTTTCTACGGTAGGGTTTAATCTGAGGGGAAAGGCAACTGCAAGACCTGTTCAGGAGCATCAAAACCAAATCAAAGAATGAGCTACTAGTTCTCGGCTAGTATTTGTCCCTATTTGTTACTCCGTCCTTGTTCACGCAGCTCAGAGCCTTGTAGTATCTTTTCGATTTTCAATTTTTTTGATTAATTGATTCATGTTATTTTGATAAGATTTAGCCCTGTTCGTTTGATCTACCGGCGCTTACTGTGGCGATTCGGCGGTGTTTTCTCACAATAAATCGCGCGAGAATCGTAGAGGCCGAAAACGACCAAACGAACGGGGCATTATTTGTGCCCATAAAAAAACAATGCTGTCAAAAGGCTCACACGCACGTAACACATTGCTATTGATGGCCTCGATGTGTCAAGATCTATGAGCCTATAGCTAGTCATGTGAGGACACCTCGAATCTTTCTTAGCCACTTCCTCACTTGTGTGTTAGTTTTTTCCTGTTCATTTGAATTTATCAACTATGATATAATATTTTTTTCACAATAAACTAGCATCAGCTAGCTTGTCAGTTATAAAAATCATCAGCTAACCAACCTCTCAATGTGTTTGTTTACTTCAAAGCTGAATCAGCTAGGCAGTAAAAATGACCCATTTGGTAGAGCTCCGATTCTAACCAAAACAGTTTTAGTTGTGGCTTCACCTGTGAAGCGGCGATCATAGATCAATTGGTAGGACGATCTAAGTGGGACGCTAAAACTGGGTTTAAATTACGGTGCTCGCAGCTTTTTGCAGATTTTCTCGGATTTAACAAATCTATGCATTAAGTGGTAGCGACGTGCCCGACTGACATGGCGCTGTGGTGACTTCGTGAACTTCAAGATCTACCGACTCGGTCATTCGGAGGTGCTCATAAGAGTAGGGTTTTCGTACGTGTATTCTTAGAAGTGAGTGTGCGTGCATGTGCGAGCGTCTGCGTTTGTACTGTGTAATTAAAAAAAAAGCAGATTCACTCTAAGAGCTAGAGCATTTTTTTTTACCGTTTTGCAAAACATATTCTTGTGGTAGTTAAAAAGAATAAAAATGTCCATTATAGCCTTATTTTTTCTTCTTCTTTTCCTTTCTCTATATTCTCTTACCCTTATCCCAACCAGTCAACATATCCATTAAAAAAAAAACACGACCGCAGAGGCTTTACGGCCATCGGCTTCCTCGCGTGAGCCTTTTACCTGTATGCCCTTGTAAAAGTTGGTCGATATCTGTATGCCACTGAAAAGTTGGTCGATACCTACACGCTCAAGTTGAACTTCGTTTTACCTCACATGCCACTCCGTCCACCTTCCATCTAATTGTTGCCGTTTGTCAGACCTGACGCGTGGGCCCGGCCAGCGAAGACGTCCAAAATACCCCTCTCTCAAGGCCCATCCTCTACTTCTTCCACTCTCCAAAGGTGGGACCCGGGTTGTCGGTGACTCTAACATCATCTTCCTCATCAAGAAGAGCGGGAAGGGAGCGGAGCGCCCGCCCTCGGCCCGCGTGCCACGCCACTCTCCTAAACCGCGTGCCCCACCCTCGGCACTCGCACGCCCCGACGCGCGCCCGCCTCCGGCCGCGCCTCGCCGCCGGCCGAGCTTCTCGGCAGCCCGCGCGCTGCTGCGCTCCCTGCGTCCCGCGCGCTCATGGACCTCTCGCGCTGCTTCGACGCGACACGGACGACCACGTTCACGGCTGACTCCAGGGTGAGACGTGCGCTGTCACGGTCTCCGAGACCGCTCACCCACGACACCGTCGCAGTGGCCAGCAGGAACTCCGCCTCCAGGTCCGAAGGCGAGCGGGCGCACGCCGTAGAGCGGCGGCGGTGGCCTGACTGCGCCGCCACGGGCGCATCGCGGCGCCCGTGTTCACCCTCGCCTCCAGCGGGGCGACGCTGCCGCGGCCAAGGACCCTGCCGAGGCCTCGCACGCCGCCGTCTCCGACGAGATCCACGCGGCCGCCGGGTCCCGCGGCACGCGCACGGACGGTGCACGGACGGAGCGCGGCCAGGCTTGCGATGCCGCCGTGTTGCTGCCCGCACTCGACAGCCTGGCGTTCAGCTGCCTCGCGTCGGCCAGCACGGCCGCTGCGTACCCCATGCCGGACGACGGAGTCCGTCAAACGCTTGTCGCGACTCGTGGCGCAACGTCGTGTGCGACGGCCTTGGCCTCGCCAAGGGGCTCAAGCTGGGCATTTTCTCCGGCATGCAAGCGCTCCATAACCTCTCCGCCATGTACGGCCTAATTTAGACTTGCATGATGGATACTGTTCGCCGGGGAACTCAATTTGTGCACCGCTCCTGCCCGCATACTCCCTTGCGGCTCCTGCGGACGTGGGGCGGGCTGACCGCCGTCGCGCCATTTGCATCCGTAGCGGCGAGGTCGTGGAAGGTGTAGAGGAGCAGCAGCTCCGGGAGGGAGTCGCGGAGCACGGCGGCGACAAAGCTGCCGGAGGAGGACGCCGTGGTGGAGGAGTGGGCTCTAATGCCATTGCGTTTAGATCCGAGGGTAATTTGGACAATTTCCACGACAATTTGACACCGTTAGGGACCGGTGTGGACGGAATGGCACGTGGGGTAAAACGAAGTTCAATTTGAACATGTAGGTGTCCACCAACTTTTTAGTGGCACACATGTATCGACCAACTTTTATAAGGGCATAGGTTCTCCTCGCGTCGCCGTCGCCGTCGCCGCCCAACGCTCTGTAGCCTCGCGCCGCTGCACCCCCAGCATCCCCGGCCTGCGTGCGAGCGTGCCCCTGCGTTCGGCCGCGCAGTGCTGCTCCCCTGCCTGGCCTGCTCCAGGGTCCGCGTGCTCCGACAGCTCCGCACGGTTGCACCTCGGCGTCCGCCCGCTCCTCCCCGCGCCGGCGACCGCCGCCTCCGCCTGCTCTTCCCCGTGCCGGCGACTGCCTCCACCCCGCGCCGCCCCTTCGCCCTCCCGACCGCCGCTCTCTCCAGGGCCCCTCCCCGGCCGCGTCCCAACGGGCGCCGCTGCCGCCGCCACCGCCCTCCCCAACATCTGCTGGTATTTCCCGTCCAACCCGCACAGGGGCCCGCGCGCGCGTCGGTAGGAGCCGGGTGAAGCTGGTATTTCCGGCTCCGTGCGCAGAAAGTGTGAGAGCGCGATTTCCGCGGATCCTCGCGAGGAGGAGGAGCAGTTTGCCTTGGGACTGTTTGGTTGGTGGATCACTGGATCCTGAGAGCTAGTGGCCTGCAGCTGCAAGATCTCCACTCCGGATAGCTACAGGAGTCCGCCATCCATGGCTGAAACCATCATTTCCGCCATCGTAGGCGATGTTGTCAGCAGAGTGATCTCTCATGTCATCGGGCATTATTACAGTTACAGGCATCAGCAACAAAGCACCGAAGCCAAGCTGCAGATGGTACGCCACAGGCTCGTAAGGATTCATAGCGCGGTAGAAGAGGCCAGAGGGAAGCAGATCACAAACGACGGCACCCTACGGTGGCTTTCGGAGCTCATAGACGCTGAGCACCAGGGCAACTACCTGCTTGACTGCTTCAAGCATGATCTCGATGAAGAAGGTGGCGAGGATGATGAAGGTCAGGTAGCTTCGTCCTTATCTCGGTTTAATCCTGCAAAACGAGCGAGGATTTCTGTGCTCAACATACTGCCACGACGCCGTGATCTCACCATCAATGAGGAGATCGACAGAGTTGCAGAGAGGTTGCAGGGCGTCTGTGATGGCCTCAGGGAGTTCATCATGCTCCTAGGAACTTGCCAAACGGTTCATCGACCTCTGGCCACCAACATCTTCCGGCACGGGCAGATGTTTGGTCGACACGTCGAGAAGGAGAGGATCATCAGTTTCCTTCTCCACGATGATGATGACAACACCTGCTTGCCAGTGCTACCTATTGTCAGTGACACTGGAGTCGGCAAGACGACGCTGGTGCAGCACGCCTGCGACGACGCCAGGGTGCGTAACCACTTCGATGTGATCATGCTGCTGGACTTCGCATACACCTCTGCCGCTGCCGCCACAAGTGAAAGATCGCTTGTTCTGCGGCCTAAGCATGTCATCGGAGATGCTGGAGGAATAGATGTTAGTGATCCACTGCAGATGGTGGAGTGGGATTTTGGCAGCAGGAGATTCCTGATGGTGTTTGAAGATGTGGATATGCGTCAGAAACAGGTGCTAGAAGAGCTCCTGCAGCCAAGAACAAGATGCACAGCTGGGAGCAAGATCATCGTCACAACGAACAATCGTCGTGTCGCGACCATCGGGACAGTGAAGCCGATCATGCTGAAGGTGTTGCCCTTCCCGGAGTACTGGTTCTTCTTCAGGGCGCACGCGTTCTCGGGCGAGAGACCTCGAGGAGAACCCACGGCTGGTCGTAACAGGCAAAGCAATTGCCAAGAAGCTGGACGGATCCTTCTTCGGAGCAAAGATCGTCGGAGGGTTGCTCATGAACAACCCGAATCCCGGCTTACGGCGTAGGGTCTCCCGTAGCAGCGGCATCGAGGACATGTCCGCGCTCGGCGACGGCGTCAACTACGTCATGGATCTGTCCCAGAGCTTGCTTCCAGGAAATGTGTGCATGTGCCAGGTGATCGTTTCCAAGGACCATCTGTTTTCTCAGACGGAATTGGCCGGATTGCATGGTGCCAATGCTGCTCAGATCACCCGTTGGGCATGGGCACAGGGCTCTGGGTTTGCAAGAGTCTTGCCGTGCGAGTCGCTGTTGCCATTCTATAATCTGTATTACATCGCTGAATGCACTGCAGGCTTAGTAAACGGCTACTCCGAGTCTGAGGTTGCGAGGTACCTTGCTTCAGTGTAATTCAGTTCAATACTACATCATACGGTGCTCAGTGTGAGCATCTCTAGCTATCTCATCTTATCGCAGATTTAAATATAGGTTTTATAGGTATGTTTTGTTGTTTATCTATCTATCTATCTATCATTTTGTTCCATGTTATTTTGGAATTTGCAACCTTGTTCTTCGGTATAAGGGTGAACGTGGTTTTCAGAAATTTGGAGCTGCTTCGCACACCTTTTTTTTTTGACCGAATTGGCAGGGGAGCCCCCTACATTTTTTCCCTTTTTCAATTAAATAAAAGAATAGGTTTTATGGTACAGTAGGTGTTACAAGGCCTTCATGCCCAAATAAAAAGAACCAAGTGTGGGTAGCTAAACCTATCTCTCCAAGAACTAATCAGGCTACTCTTTGTGGGTTTGGCTTTGACACAAACCAACCCGAGCTCATACTTAAAATGATGCTTCCATACATCCATGCTTTTGCTGGCATTGTCAAAGATGACTTTGTTCCTAGTGCACCAAATACTCCAGCAGGCAGTGATCAGGACTTCTTTGAAGATGGGACTGTTAAAGTCTTCCCTTGCTTTGAGTAGCATATCCAAAGGGCTGAGATTGAAATCCCAAAATATGGAGATGGAAGCCTAACATTCCTTATTGAAGTTGCATTCAAAAAAAAGAGATGAAAACAACTCTTCTCAATATTGTTGCTACATAGGACATAAGTTTAGTCATCCAACTGCATGTTCTTCCTTTTCAGAATATTCTTTGTGTTAAATTTTAGCAGCTAGAAGAAAAAACTTTTGATTACCGAAGTTGCTTGATGCCTAGAGCCATTTGAACAGTGGAGAGCTATCAGCTTCACGTGTCATTGAATAATATGCCTTTTTACTACTGAATTTGTTAGTACCCCATTTGTAGCTCAATTTATCCTCAATGTCAACATCCCAATCTCTGAGCTGAATAATCTTCTGTAACTCTTCAAGCTGATAAGTGGCTTGTATAGACAAGACTTTGCCTAATTGCTGGCTAAGAAGGAACCTGATGGCATTTTGGCTTAGAAGGACCCTGCTATGGAACTTTTTTTCTTTCACAGGTTGATCAATCCAGATATCAGGCCAAAGTAGTACAGAGTTACGTTTGTTTGGATTGCAGCAGGTAGCCATCTCCTATATACGAACTCCGCAACAAAAGAAGGCCAGGGAGAGTGGCCACGTCGCCGGCCTTTCGCGGCCGTTCGATCGGGCGAGTGGACGGCCCAGATCGAGCGATCACCGGTCTTTTTGCAAAAAACCCCTCGAACTTTGGCAAAATACAAACCTCAAGCCCGCAGCCGCTGCCTCTTCCTCCCTCCTCCGCCCGAGCCGACCGCGCCGCCTCCGACCAGGGCGAGCGCCGTCCCATCCTCCGCTCGCCACAGCCCCTGCTTCTGGCGCCGCCCCCGGCGAGGTCGCGCTGCCGGCCGGCATCCGCGCCCCCTCCCCCTCCCCGAGATCGCGAAGAGGCCGCTGGTCGCCGCGAGCCCTGGCGCGGCCAAACCCTAGCGGCGCAGCCCAGCCCCCGGCCGACGCGCCGGCCGAGACTGCGCTGCTGGCCGGCGTCCGGTCCCCTTTCTCCACCGAGGTCCCCGCCTTCTTCCGGCCTCTGCTCGCCGCGCCGCCAGCTCCTAGCCCCCTCCGGAATCGCCTCCTCGGTCGTGATGCATAGGCCACGGCAAGAGCCCGCCGCCGCGGCAGCGCAGGCGTCAGCCACCAGCGAGGCGGCGCGACCCACGCTGTCAAGCCGAGCGCGGCTCGCACGGCACGGGCGTGGTCCCAAGGCAGCCGGGAGCGGTCGCCACCGCGGAGGCGCGGACCACAAGCGCACACCGGCGAGACGGACTCCACCGCAACCGCGTGCCACCGGCGTGGCTGTGAGGCACCGACGACGAGGACAGCCAAGCAGGGCGTGGACGCTGAATCGACGAACTCGGCGAGATTTACACGCGCAACCAAACGGCGGCTCACGAAGCATCTGCAAAAGCTGAGAGCGCCATGCTGCTCCCGTCCCCCAACTTCCTCCAGCAGGTGAGCCCATCCAGTCTGCTCGCTGCGGTTCCCAACGAGACCGGCTTCATCAGGCGCTCGTCCTCCCGAGTCCCGCTTCCCCGTATGCTCTGTCAGTCTGCCTCCACTGCTATTTCGTGCAGCTGAATTGTCCCATCTCAAGAGTCATGTGCAGGAGAACAGCAATGAGGGCGCACGCAAGGTGCTTGACGAAATGCCAGCAAGCTGAGGTTGCTACCGGGAAGAATATTTTGCACAAGATCTGCTCCTTCTATTCCATCTGTCAGTAAGCACCCAAAACCAAAGGTTCACATCTTTGTATTGCTTCAAAAAACTTCCTCAACCAAATTAATGGCTTAATATAGCAGTTTATTCCGGAGAAACAATACTGTCAAGTGATTGTTTCCATAAGTGAATCAGGTCTTATTAGTAATTGTTGCAATGCAACTTCATATGTAGATTAAGTGCTCCTACAAGAATCCATTTCTTTTCATGATCTAGGGTTAACCTGCACAAATATTAGAGAACGCCTAAGAAGCACTAATACCTTAATTAACGACCAATCTAGGCTCATAACCTGAGATGCACTCAATAACATTTTTATTTACTCTAGCAGCCAATTTTCGTGAGTTGTACCACATTAAAAAGTTTTCCATGTCCCCTGGGCACTTTTTTTAAGAAAAAACATATCTCCTCATCTCTCCCTGATGTTTTTTATCGAACAAAATTATTAACTCAACTCCAAAATGCATAGCATAGCTAAAATCTTTGGTTCTTTAGTTTGTAGTGGGTATCTGCTTCATGACGTGGGGTTCATGGGTTCTTAGTTTATTTTCTATTCAGTGTATTCAAGTTCCCATATATTCAAGACGGTGGCAACTACGCTCAAAGGTAAACATTGCCTAAAGTTGCATTTGCCTTCCTAATGCATCAGTGACTATGAAGAATATTTGACTACATGAAAATTTATATTCAGTTCAGAGAATCGAAATGAAATCAAAATGCTAGCTCACTCATAAAAAAACAATGGATTAAACCCTTTAGATGCCCACGAGCCCATGTATTCTAATCAATATTGCTAACAATCAGTTGTTCTCAATCCCTTATGAGTTTCAAATCAACACCTTGCTTATAAATACATTTGACTCCTTTTCTCTTTCATGTGCAAAGACAATATTCCTTGCTATTTTAATGTGCAGACATATCAAACCTCCGTTCAGTTCAGTTCTATCTCACTTCACTTCACTTTGATCTTTTTATGATACACTGTGAGGTCGTGCTATGCTCAATGCATATCCTTTTGTAATATGCACAGTTTGCAGTGGCGGGTTCAAACATTAACCAGGATAAATCAAGTAAGTTTCTTCCACTTCTTTTCTGACCTCTGTTACGACTGAATAGATATTACTATTATTGTCATTGTCATGTTAGAAAATGAATTTTATCCATGCTAAGTCCTTTATCTGTGATTGGCCTTCCTGTCCTTCAGGTGCATACAGCATGTATAGGCCTAAATGGATTTTAGATTAACTCTGCCATTATTTACTCTGCATTTTAGTTCATATTTCATCTCTTCGATACGTTTGTTTGAGGCTGAGCATTGCCTTACCCCTTCAGATTTTAGCTCATAAATCATAGACATGGTTTCTCATTTGCATTGTTCTTTGGTGCTCTTCATTTCTATGATCTTAGTTGTAGGTCTGTGTAAATAGTTTACAATGGCCTATATGATTTGACCTTATACTCACCTGATTAGATTTGTTGAAACCTCTGTTTCAATTGTAATCACTGGCAGGTGTTCCACGCTAACGAAAAAAATACTTACACCATCCGATCTGCAATTTATGGTTGTTGTTCACCAACATTTGGTCTACTCATTGTCACTCTCTAATGCTTTTCGATATGGCTAATCTGAAACTTGAGTGAATCAATCTCTCTTTCTATTTTTGAATGCATCATTTTTAGATTACCGAGCACTGTTATATGAAACTTCAATAGGACAGGAGTTGGCCATGTTGCTCCTTCTTATATCGGATCATATTCGATCTTTAAACTAATTTTGAATAGTTATGGCACTGTATATATTTGCAGATAAGATGATTATTTGAGATATAGGCTTCCTGAGTACTGCAGATAGATAAATGATCCTAGGCATCAGAAACCTGGAAGCATGGATCTTGATAGTTTTGACAATTCCTCTTATTTTCTCTTAAACATGAGGATACCTGATTTATACATATTAGTTCCCACGTTCAGTATGAAACATATAGCCTTAGTATTGCCATCTCACATCATTCTAATATGTATCGATGTATCCATTTCAGTTCAGTGTGCTGCTACCTGTTCTGTTTTGCGGATTGGAGATGTCCCGTTGCTTCTCTGACTTCCCAGCCATCAACTTCAATAATACAACGGACACGTCCACTGGCCATAAGCGGCAACGCCGCGATTCTTTCTAGTACTTTGGAATTTGGGAAACAATTTCATAATATCTTTCCACCAGAAGGACTTCGCACACCTTTATTCTCAGTTAAGTGTAGTAGGGTCCTCAAAATTGTTTGCAACTGTTGGAGAATGCCCATATATAAGAGCCCCATTCACTAATGTCAGCCTGTCTGGATTAATCGCACTGCTGTTACTGTCAGTGGGTTGTTGGTGCTTTGCCAGGCACTTCTTCTCGATCGCCTGATCTCTTCCTGTCCTGCCGATTCCATGCATCGGTTTCCTTTTCTTTTCTGTTTATATGCATAATATAATCTTCTTCATGCACTAAGTGTGACTGTGTTGCTGCACCAAACCAACTCTGCTTTCTTTCAGCATCTGCAAATCACGGGCCGCCCCATGTACATGACGATGATTATTCAGAGATAGCTGTTGGGTTGCACTTGCACTGATGAACACGGCTTCTTCACATCATCTATCTGTCCACTTGAAAAGGGCAAAGCTTGGTTAGGTGCAGTGCCTTATCAGCACCTGCATGCCAAGTGCCAAGTCATTGCCGACCTTTAATTAATTTCTGAAATGCCATTGCACTGCATTGCATTTGTCGGATGGATTGAATGATTGGATCCATCTGTCACCACCACTCCGAAGCTGATCCCTCTTCTTGCTTGTAAAAAGGCTAGTGTGTGGATGCTTATCCAAGAGAGGAAATAGGTTAGGGAGAAAGACTGGATTGGAAAGGATGTTAGGCTGCCACCAAACAAGCTATTATTCTCCTTATGTGAAAACCTCTTCTTGGTTGGTTCCTTTCACCTTCCCTTTGTCTAGGTTAACTTGGACTCCCACGCACGATCCCAAATGTTGAAGCTCGGTTTTATAGGAAAAATATGTATGTAAAATCCCCTCTGTGACAGTGACGACCCAGTCAAACTGGACAGCATCATCGCAAAAACGAAATGCTCGCCGTCGCTGCGTCTCGTCTGGTTGGTGCCGAAGTGACGAAGCCGATCGAAAGCCTGAAACGACGCAGTACCGCTGGCTACATGCCTCATCAGAAGCCTCTGCGAAGCTGCAGCATGCCCGCAGCACTTGCATTGGCGTCGTCGTCAGTGGAGACCGAGCGGCTGCGACGACCGGTGCGGTGACAGAGCCAGAGCCACTGCACCACCAACGAATTGAGACGAAAGCGGCGTCTCCGTCTCCGTCGTCGTCGGCGTCGCTTTGCGCGGCACGCAGCCAACGCACACACGGTGTCGACGACGACGTGGACGGCAGCTTTTGAACGCTTCAAAGGCAGGCAGAGGCAGAGGCAGAGGCAGTCGGCCGCCTCGATGGTCGTTGCTAAAAGATCGGAGCCATGTGTGTGTGCGCGTGCACTGCAGCTCGCGGGGTCTGCATGTCCCCTGCTTATTCCTCGCTGAAGGCTTCAAAAGTTTCAGGAGAGTCAAGCTAAATTTTAGGTAATTTGACAAATTGTTAACATGTTTAGTTGGACACCAAAATTCAGCTTTATAGAAAAAAATAATAAAGTAGCTCGTATGATGAACCCTTATTGTGAACATGTCAATCCAAGATTAATACTAGAAGCGCGAGGTCTGTTAATCCAAGCTTATTGGTAGAAGCACCTCTCGTAAAACTTTTTTCAGAAAGGCCGGCAAAAGTTTTTCTTAGGGATTTATTAGACGAGGAAAAGAAAAGGCAAGCCGGGTTTTGACTGGAAAACCGTAGAGAAAATCCATACGGTTTGGAGAATGCTCCAACACACACATAGGTACCAAATTACAACTCAACTCGCCACAAAAGCGCCAACTCAACTCGGCTCCGCGCTTGGTCGGATTGGGACATCGACAACAAGCCTCTAAACCGCAAAGAACTTCGGTCGGATTGGGTCATCGACACGGCGTCCGTCTTTAAACCACTAGGAGCTCCACCACCGGCGCCAACTCAACGAGAAAGCAAAACAAAAACCTAAAAAGCTAAGCGGTTTGAACAAACTAGGCCTAAACCACCACCGGCACCAACCACGAACACGAAGACGGAGACGACGAAGTAGCACCGCAAAGACAGGCCCGCCCGTCGAATTCCACAACGACGCCTTCAAGAAGGGTACGACGTCATAGCGCCGCCGTCGTCCGTCAAGGCGGGGCCCGGGTTCTCACCCATGGAATGTGCTAGGGAGCGACACCCTCGGCGGGGAACGACCCACAAGTGTCGCCGTCGCCGGGTTTTCGCCCAAAAGCAACCCCAAGCCGACATCGGACAAGAGCCGGGTCCCCGCGGCCACCAAGACGTCGCCCGGCCATCCGGAAGGAGCCTCACGAGTAGTAGGCGCGCCGGCCACGCAGCGGCCGCAAAGCCGCCCGGCCCCCGCAAGACCACTGCCGAACACCAACCCCGCCACCGCGAACGACCACCATCCGCTCGCCGAAGCCGTAGTCGCCGCCGACCACCGCCGTCGGCCGAGCTCCGCCGCAAGCACCGCCACCCGAGAGTGCCGGAAAACCGAAACAAAGTCCCGAACTAGCACCCCCATGGATGCCAAGGCCTCCCGTCTTCATAACGACCACCCCACAACGGCGGTCGGAGGCATGGGGAGGGACGGCAAAGATGAAACCGCCCCACAACGCCGACACGATCCCGCCACCGCCACGAAACGGCCACCACCAAGAGGAGGCGGGGAACGAGCGAGAGGAGGGAGGAGCCCCTCCGCCGCCCCCACCCAAAAGAGCGACGGTGACGACGACGCCACCCGGTGATCCCCACGCCCTGGCGAGGAGCGGCGACCACCGCGCCGGAACAATCCACAACACCGCCATGGCACCGCAGACCATCCATAAGCGCGGCCGGCCACACCACCACGGTGCCGCCGAAGAGCCGCACCTCCACCAACGAGCACCCCACATCCCACCGCAAGCGGGCTGCGGCGGCCACCGACCGTGGCTACCCGGCGAACGCGGAACACGGAGGGGGGGGCCGCACGTCCCCGCACCACGGAACCCGCTGCGGGAAGCCACCATCGCCGCAGGGGCACGAGATCCGGACCGAAGAAGACCGAATCCGGCCACCATCGGCCCTGAACCGACGGCCAGCGCTGTCCCCGGCCCGCGGCCCGACGGCGAGCCCGAAAAGCCGCCGCCGGCCAAACACCGCCACCGGCGGGGCCCGGCACGCGCGGCCGGGGGCGGATCCGGCCACCGGGCGCCGGAGCCGGGCGCCCGAGGCACCCGGCTCGCCGGGGCCGGCTGCCTCCGCCGACGGCCGCCATCTTCGATCGACGGCGCCCGGCCCGCACCGCCACGAGCCTCGCCTGGAGAGAAGATCCCGCCGCGGCCCTCCGGGGGCCGCGCGGGACACCAGCCCGCCCTCGGGCGCGGCGGGGGAGTGTAGGAGGCGGGAGGGTCCGGGGCGGCGGCGGGCGTCGGCGCCGCCGTGTCGCCCTGTGCGGGAGGGCGACGGGGGCTCTAATCTTGCCGTATGATGTTTATTCTGATTTATTCCCTCTCGTAAAACTTACTGTGTATTTTTGCATTTTTGAGACACTAACCCTTATTGAACTGCCTCTGTAAATTTAAAGCGTTGTTGTTTAAAATTATTTCTTTAATAGTTTTAGTTTGTCATCAAATCATTGCCTCTAGTTTTGTGGCCAAAATCTGTGGCTTATTGATTAGGTGGCGCGTCACGAAAACACATAGAAGTCACGCTATTTGTGCTTTCTTTTCTTATTATTAATTAGGACGCCTCATGTGGTGTCACATGGAAATCGTTTTAGAAAGAGCAAAGGAAAATTTCGAGTTACAAGGACGACATATGCACACTAGCAGGTGGGAGCACTTGAGCGCGTGCAAATCACTACAAATTAAACCGTTCAAAGCAACTTGAGCGTGTGCAAATCACAACAACTAGGGTTTATTCTACTCTTTTGTAGCATTCCATTGGTGAATAACTTACTAGCTAAAATATCCTTTTAATTACCATGTCTCCTAGACTTGAGGAACTAAATAGCGTTCACAATGGTGCAATAGCGGTGATAGCGTGTGTCGACAATAATGTTACAAGATAGCATCCAAAACTTGGCACACGTTGGATTTTTGCGGGTGCAAATGTTACTTGTCATATTGCTATAGCACTTTGTGAGATAGCATGTTGCTTTTAACTAAAGTCGACATTTTATTGTTTTAAAACCTTCATTATACCTTGTTGTCTTTCTATATGAATGACATATGCTCTAAGGTCTAAATTTTAGTCGAGGAGGCTATTTCAATGATTGTTATGATGAGAGAAAATCATGATTGTTATGATGAGAAAAAAAAACATGATACATACATAATTAAACACATATAGTTTGTGGTTTGTTTCTTTAAATACCACTACATGATATCCCACTACACCGATGACAATCCACTTTATTGGGGTTAGTCGACTTAAATTACTTCTTTCGTGCCTCTAGCACAACATAGAGAGGAGGGTGCATTTTGGTTCTAGGACATGTCTAACTTAACAACGTGTTTCTGTTAACACCCTAGGCAAGGACATGGATAAGAAGGATGTAGATACACATAGGTGCACATGACTCACCGGCATCATCGCTGGGTACACTGAGGAACGTTGGTTTGTGCATCGTTTGCTCGCGGTAGATGTTGTTCTTGAAGGAGAGGACGAAGCCCAGCTTGGCGGAGAGCTCTTTCAGCCATGCAACAATGCCGGCGAAGACGGCCCGGTACTAATGAAGTTGTCCATTTTATATGACAGGTAGGGGGCTTAAGCCCCCTCTCAACCCTCATGCTGATTTTGAGCCTTGAGTGCAAATCTAAAGGATCGGAGCCTCTGGAAAGAAGGAGAGAATATAGAAATGTAGGAGAGTATTATATTTGCCAAGGAGATCGGTGAGAGTATGAGAAAAGGATAACAATTGAAACATGATGAGCATGTGAGGTAGTCACAGTGAATAATGGATTATTGCTTTCAATGCTATTTTACATAATGTCAAACTTTCAATGTTATTCTGCGGATGTCATGATCCTTCGATGTTGTAGAACCAATTTTCCCACCAAATTATGACCCAAATAGAATTAGTTATACGGTGAATTATTATAAATCAAACACTTACCATACTCCCATAAGAGGTGAGGCCAGGTTGTAGAGTATTATAGATGCTAAAAGTCCAACTTACCCCTCAACCGATAGTCTAGTCTAACCTACCAGACTAGGTACATTCTCACTTTAACCAACCATAAGCAATCACCATAATTCATTGACCCAAACACTCAAATTATTATTATAAGCTATAATAATTCTAATTATAATAATCTCATACATAATCTAGATTATAACAATTCGGTGTTGTTAACATGCCTAGTCCCAGCACCTACTCCGTATATATGTGCCTAGCTACAAAGTGGTTGGTCGCTTTGTACATTCCCATGGTCTCTTAAACAACGGGAAGATATACATATGCCCAAACCGCGTCTAACATTTTTAATTCCAAATTCTCCCTTTGTCCCGTTCCATTTTAATTCCTTGCTTGTGGTCTTGGCAATTGGGTTGCCCGGTCAATCCCAACCAGCTGAATCCCCACCTCCTCCTCTTCCTCCATCCCCACAGGTCGTCTCCTCTTCCACCACCACGCTTTCGCTTCTTCCTCTCCCGGTCTCCTCCCCCTCCGGCCGCCAGGCCGCTACTCTACCCTCCCCCTCTGCAGATCCCCGTCCGAGACTCCGCCGCCGGTTATTGCCCCTCCGGCCCGCCGCCGTCGGCGCCCCGCCGTGCCATTCCGTCCAGGTAATCCATCAATTCCGGTGCTGTGCTTTATCATTCCCCACATCGTTTCACGGTACAACACTTGCTCACTCCGTCGGCCGCGTCGCTGTTCGTCGGGAAAGGGACCGTCTTTTCTTCCATCCATCCTCACCTTATGCGCGGTTCTAATTTCGCGGATTTCATCGGGCGGATGCTCACCGTGGACTGTCAATCTGCAGGTCTTGATCCGTGATCCCGCTGCCGTAGAACTCGGGCTTTGCCGGCGTCGGCCCGAAGTGCCATCCGGCGGTACTCACCTGCGGATTGGGTGGTGCGGGGCGGCTGATCCGGCGGGCGAATTTGATGAATTCGCGCCGGTCGAGGTCGGTCAAGCTGGTGTCGGCGCGCGCCAACAGAGCCCTCGAGGTGGACATCCCGGAGGAAGAGGAGCACGCGCGGATGAGCTCCTCCGCGGCGAACACCGTCTACTGCTGCATCGCGAAAGGCCGGAACGTCATCTACCGCTACAACAGCAGTAGCAGCAAGGGCGGCGACGACCCTCAAGTCGAGGCCACCGCGGCGCTGTGCCTGGACGTCTCGCCGCCGCACCACCGGCATTACATCCACACAGCGGGGCGCCGGAGCTACGGGTACCTGATGGCGGACGGCCACACCTTCTTCGCCATCATTGACCCCAGTGTCGGGAGTGCCGGTGCGCTGCAGTTCTTGGAGCGGGTACGCGACGCGTTCCGGAGCACTAGTGGTGGAGGTGGTAGGAGTAATGGGTTCCATGACTCGCTGGTGCCCGCGGTGCAGCGGCTGGTGGCATCGCTGGAGAAGATGCCACATGCCACGTTTGTGCTTGAGGACGGTGGTGGGGGCAACGGCGACTGCGGCAATGGCTGCACGTCGTCATCGTCCAAGGTGCCTCTGCTTGGGAAGAGCGGGAGCAGGAAGGAGAAGCGGCGGTCCAGGGACAAGCTGGGATCGGCAGCGGCGGGGGATAGCGAGGATGAGCACCACGGGACCAGGGCGGTGAGGATAGATGTGCCGAATGAGGAGGTCGGCGGCATGTCGCTGGAGCGGAGCTTGAGCCAGTCCAGGCTGCGGAGGCAGCAGCAGCAGCCGTCGCGGTCGGTATGGATGCGGCATGTGAAGTTGATCATCATCATCGATGCTGTCGTCTGCCTCGTGCTCTTCGCGGCTTGGTTGGCGGTGTGCAAGGGATTCCAGTGTGTTTCTGGGTGATGAATGCTGATGATCAATGGGTACCTTTGCATCAGTTCTGTACAGTATTTTTAATTGAGGAACAGAGAAATCTCTGGGTGTGGCCAGGACCGAGGAGGTTTGATATCTTCCTCTGATTCGATTTTCGGAAAGGTAAATACAAGGCAGAAGAGAAATGTTGAAGGAGATATGGAGGGAGAGATCATGGTGTAAAAGATTGGCAGAAATTGGGTGAGGATGGATTATACAAGCCACCAAGTGATAGAATGTTCAATGATCAGATCATGGAAATGGAGGATGAGGATCCATGGGTTCAACATGTACATATGCTTCATTGTCTCTGTACATGAGAATTTGTTACTAGGATTCATTTTTGTAGGTGCCATGATGCGTGTGCACGTGTGTGAATGATACTCAGATTCCATTGCAAATAATATTTGTGCAGATGATGATATGATCATATGCATTTGCTTACAGTATTTGAGTCAATAGGCTTTTTTTTTTTTAATTCGGCCTTCCCTTGTGAATTTATGGTGCTGAATGTGTTTGATATGCTGGCCTTCACCCGCGAACCTTTCTGCTTTCAATATAAGCAGGGCTCAAGACTTTGGTCTAAAAAAACAGTGTGTTTGATATGTACCCAGCTCGCTTTTGAGGGTTACGGCAGTCGATTTAAATACCTAGTTCGATTCATCACAAGCGGGTACCTGTCTGTCTGAACTTTTATCTGAATGGCAGGTTCCATGTAAAGAAAGATGCAGAGCGCGCTGATGGATGCTTTAGTTGGACATGATGGTGCCGGGGTCGAGAGTTTGCCAACGACATCATGCTGATCAGGTCAGGTGGCAGGCAAGTGGCATGAGATGCTGATCAGGTCCAACGACATTCCAACATGTTAAAATCAAAGTGCGACACGGAGGCTGCGAAGGCCAAGCCGACATGCCTCGTGCCTGCCTGAACAGACAGGGTTACATTACTCACATCACATGGTTTGCTGAAGCCGTTTTAGAAGACAAGGTACTGATGCCGCTGTGGATGCAGTTTTTCAGCTACTGTTTTTTTTTTAATTATTATTTTGAAACTTTAATGGCTTTACTGCCTTTCATTACCATCACCAGACTCCCTTAGATCATGGATCACTTGCATAAATTTGCAAGCTCGTGCGCAGAGTTATAGTACAACGTGGAGCTAACAAGCTACGGATGTCACTGAAGATGGCACCCACCACCCAGGGTACACGGTCATGGGAATCAGACGTGATCCCCTCCTTCAGAATACTCGAGTCCACCTCCAGGAGGACGTGAGAGATGCCATACATTTCTCTGCAGTCTTCAGAGATCGTTTCCGCCATCAGTATCAGTGCGTCGTGAAGGTGGCCAGCATTGCCCGCCCCTGCCAACACGTGATCTCCAGTATAATCTATTGGGCTTTCTTCAGGTGTGGTGGACAGGCAGGCAGGCCGGTCCAAGATCAGTCTGTCGCGGTCGCTGTGGATATGATATGACATGATATGCATTTGCTTACAGTCTGAATCAGTTTTTTTTTTTTTTTGGGTGCATTTGGCCTTCTCTTCCCTTCTTGTGGATTTATTGCTGGAGTTGTTGTTTGATATATGTACCCAGGTCGCTGTGGAGGGTTATGGCAGGCAGTCGATTCAAATTGCCTAGTTCGATTCATCACAATCGGGGGTACCTGTCTGTCTGAATTGTATCTGAATGGCAGATTCTCTGAATTTTATCTGAATGGCAGGTTCTCTGAATTTTATCTGAATGGCTGGTTCCATATAAAGAAAGATGTAGATCTCACAGCAGTTTTGTCGATCCTGTGATGGACTGATGACCATCAGCTCCAGCAGTGTCAGATGATGTTTAGGTTGGACATGATGGTGCCGGGGTCCAAGGTTTGGCAACGACGTCGCGCTGATCAGGTTGCCGGCAAGTGGCATGAGATGCTGATCGGGTCCGACATTTTCAACATTGGTAAATCAGAGAGACGGAGGTCGCGAAGGCCATGCCTCGTGCCTGAACAGATCGAGTTACATTACTCGCATAGTGTGCTGAGGCTGTTTCAGAAGACAGGGTACTTACTGATGCCGCTGTGGATGCAGTTTATCTGCTACTCATGCTCGTGGGCCTTTTTCAGGTGTGGTGGAGATCAGTGGGCTCCAGGCCCAAAGACAACCCATGACACTGGCATCGGTGGCCCAGCATTGAAGATGGGCCAAGTCAGATTACCTGTTGCGGCCCATCATCGGTGAATGGTGATGGCCATCTTCATGTGGGCTATACAGGGGCCCAATATCAGTGGGTTCCTGACCACCGGTGGTCCGGCATGGGTCAATGCACTCTGCAGATGGGCTAGGCCGGATTAGCCGTATGCCCATCAAGGCCCACTTGTGATTCGTGATAAACTTGTGATTCGTGATTCTTTATAGCAAAAACTTTATACTAAAGCATACCATATTGTATATTCATTGTATAGATCAACTCATGTGGAGCCCAACAAAATTATATTTTCCATCTTATTATTTTTCTGTGATTTATCAAAGATTCAGCCTAAATAAATAAATAAAAAAACCAAAACCACTAACACTGTAGCAAAACATTAGTTGCTGTAGCAAAACCGCCACCTAAAACCACCGAAACGTAATGTGCACCGTTTCAAAAGTTGAGGGACGCGTTTTGCAGTTTTGAAGTTGAGGGGCCAAAGTGAACTTTCGCAGTAGTTGAGGGACCAAAACTACTTTTTCCTTATTTCAACCGACAAGGCAGCTGTCCCCGCTGGCACTGTTTGCCGTTAGCAGGGTCAGTGTGACAAATTCTGTCCAAACCAAAGACATTGCGGGCGGTGTGCAAGTGCAAACCACAAACCAGTTAGTGAACTGACACTATATTAACAGTAACAGGACATCAGCTATTATAAGCATAGTATATGACAAAGCAAGGCCACATAATAATATATAGGAACTCCTCGCCCAATTTTGTTGACATGGATGGGATCACAGTAACTTGGACCGAACACTTGCATTGGATGGACAGGAGATCGAGCAGGTCACCTTCAGTTTAGCAGGATGGCTGGTGTTTTGGTTTCTTAGATATCATAGTCCATCATTATCTTGCAGCAGCATATACTGTATAGTCCACTGATGGCAACCAAAAGTGGTTGAAGAATTCTTGGTCAGATCAGAGGAGGACAGAATCAATTAATTAACTGAATGAAGCAAAAAATTATTCGGTCTCCAACCCACCACTAATCCAATCAGTTGGATTATTTGTTAGTCGTGATGTGATATGATGTGGGTCATGAATCAACGTCACATGTTGTGATGTGTACGATGAGATCTCTTCTTAATCTTAAAGATTACTTGTTGATCCACATGCGACCGTTCATCATGCTAGCATTTTTGATCATGCGCTGCTAGAATCAAACGCCAAGTCGTCCTAGTGGTAAAACATTTCTTCACGCTTTTACTAACTGGCCGTGTAAACTAAGAATCGAATACACTCCTTTCATTCTATATTATAAATCGGTTTGATTTTTCTAGATATACATAAATTTTACTATATATCTTATAGATATAACGTATTATATATAAATAATATATAATAAAAACTATAATTTAGAACAACTGTAGTACTCCACGGTAGTTGGGCTATTCGTCGTCATATAGACACAATAGTTCAATTCTTATATAGGCATATAGCATGTGCAGAGCATAGCCCGTTTGTCCGTTTATGTTCATGTTTTTTGTCCAGCCGAGACACAGAGTTGTTGGTGCATGCTATGCAGAAAAGCTCGCAGAAAATGACATGCACATGAAACCGTGCTTAGTTTATGGTTTGGTTGTCACTTGTCTGCATGCAGCTTTTCAGTTCAAGAATGCCAATTCGGAAACAGGTCCTTGTAGAACTCTTAGTTTTCTTATTCTTTACCGATGATTAGATTAGGTTCATTTGTTTGCGAGGAGCAGAGCAGAGCAGCATGGTTATGTTCCATAAACAGAATAACTTGACGTCTGAGAGGAGAAAAACAAAACTGAATATAATGAGTAACAAACAAACAAAAAAAAGATCGCATCACCAGGCTAATTTTTTAACTGTCACCCGGGCGAAGAATCCCAACATAAATAATATTGATATATAGTTTGGCTGATTGACTATTGATCAAAGGGAGTCTTAGCTTTGGTCAGACCGGTACGTATAGTAGCCAAATGAGACTACTCACTTGGTGTCAAGGTTTGATTATTTTGTATTTTTTTAAAAAAATAAACATATATACATTTTTATTATGTATCTAGATGCATAAAAAGTATTATCTAAATTTATATTTTGGAATGAAGTGACTAGTGATAGTGAATATATGGGTCTAAGACATCCAGATTGGAAGATAAGAAGAAGATGAAAGCAACATGATATGTGTCCCCTATGTGTATACATCAGAAACCGCCAAATATGTGAAAAATGCATTTCAGAAACCGTCAAATATGTGAAAATGCATTTCAGAAGACTGTAACGGACGAAGCAGAGGTACCTAACTAACTTAGCAACGGACGATGGATAGATCAGATGCTGGACAAGATCGAAGCTAGCAAGGTAGCTTAGCTCTGAACATACTTTACTAAAAGCAAAAGCAGTTGGATCTGCAGGAACAACGGTACCAGTACATACTCGTACATACGTCTCTCTCACATACTGTAGCAGGACCAGGACGACAGGGCAGATCAACGTAGATGACGATGGCCACAGATTGATATATGATTGCTTGTTGGTCCGACCGATTCGTCCATGCGGACGAACTACTACTACCATAATACTAGCTAGCTCATGGAGGAGTGAGTATAAAGACGATGCAGGTTGTTAGTAGTTGAAGCGTTTGGTTTACGTACCCCATCTCTTCAAGTCCATACAGTTTCTGTATGCATTGTGTGGCCGACGACGTCGCTATACATCAAATCAAAACAAATGCATGCATTATCTGTTGCTGCTTTAATTTTTTCTGATCACTTACTTGCATTATTGGTGATTGAGTCACACAAGAAACAACGATTTGCTTGCACTTTTGCTTCCTACTACTAATAATGCGTCGTACGTGCCGTTACATCCCCGTTCTCGTGATAGTACGGTACGATGGCTCTTCCGGCGAGCTAGCTTTAATTTGTTTTAAAAGCTCTAATTTATCCAAAAAAATGTATACTTGCTTGCCCATGTTTTTAACAGTTTATTATATCCAGACCATGTAACAATCGATCTCGCAATCTGTCTTGCGTGTTGCCAAAGGTGAAATTATCCTTTAGTTAGCTTGGGCTCACATCTCTTCATCTGTCATGCCGTTTGCCGTGTTCCTTTCTCATTAACCGATTAACCACCACTACTAACACCTCTACGAGGAATGGAATTACTTTGGTAGGTTCTGTTTACACTACGAAATAAATAATGTACAACTCCAGTACAACTGCTACACATCACCTTGTTGCGAGTTGTAACTGTATTTTTTTTCTTATCTGAACACACGCTTATTATTAAAAGATTCATGATGCAGACTTACCACAGTGATCCCAAGACTATTTATTATCCTTCTTTATTGTGTTTCTGATGTAGATATATTTATTGAAGAGAGAAATGAAAAATCAAGACTCGAAAGTCTTATTTAGACTTATGTCCACACTTGAGGTAAATATCTTTGCACATCAAAAACACAATAAAAATAGCGAGTAATAAATAGTCTTGATCATGATAGCCTGCTGATTTAAGGATCATTTAAAGGAGCCAGAGGCATGCTTTTGACATGACACATGTGCTACATGCAAAGTGTACTACTAGTTGACTACATACACCTCATCGCATCTCAAGATCTAAAGAAAATGTCAGGACAGATCAACTGAACAAGCATGTGAAAAAGGGGAAAACTATGATGGCAATGAAGAAGGTCAACGCCGCATCTCCTATATACGAATCACGCAACATTCTCTGGCTAATGGATCGGGCCACGTCGCCCGCTAGCCCGCAGCCGTCAGATCGAGCCATCGTGCAATAATGACCGTCCGATGAAGGTCTGATCGGGCCTCTCGCCCATCAACCCGCGAACCCGGTCACCCGCGAGGCCGCGAATCATCGCGAACCCGGGCCGACGCCGATTCCTTTCCTGCAGCTGACTACGCCGGCGCGGGCAGAGATGCAGGCGCGGCGGCCCCGGCGCAAGCAGGGGTGCAGGCGTGGCGGCTCCGGCCACCCTGGAGCGGACGGGGGCGCAGGCACAGCAGCTGCTGCAGCCACTCCGGCGCGGGCATACCGACCCGGCGGCCCCCTCCAAGGGAGAACCCAGCGTGGCGTCCCCAAGCGGCGCAGGTAGCCAAAGCACGCGAGCGGCGGATCAGGCATCCAGACGGCGCAGGCAGTGAATGCGCGAGCTGCGGATCAGGCGGATGCAGGAGGCAGGCTAGGAGCGCAGCGCTCCGAACGAGATCTACGGTAGGTTTGCTCGTTCGTCCTCTCCAGAAATTGAACAGCACAAGCTAATAACACCTCACACATTTGTACTAATCCATGCATGAACTTGTGAAAATCCTTATAAAATAACCATAGATCCAAATAATGTCTAACTAATTTCGTTAGATTCATAAGTTTATACTTTACTTGTGGAAAATATGTTTGCTCTAGCCAAAATTTCATTATTTATTATAATTCCCTAGGGCTCTACAATTACAACACCAATTTTATTGGATTTGTTATGATGTGGCCTTACCTGGAGAAATTCATACTCACAACAATATTTGCATTATAATGATTTGTATGCTTTAGTTGCCTTATATGTTGCGAAAAATATTAAATTTGTGTAGAGATTAAATATTATGTCTTTGCAAAGGAGCACCTGTACCTAGAATTTTAAGGACCACCTATACATATCGCTATCATGGTTCCTCACAATTTTAGATAAGCTCATACTCTGATTGGTTTTATCAGAGTGGTTTGGTTTAGCAAGTGTAAAACCTTAGGTAACAGGATTAACTTCTAGCTTAGCTCCTGGAAGTTGTCAGTTGACACTAGCTTGTATTTTATGGAACTATACACTGCAGCTAAAAATTGATTGCTTCGTTGATCATAAGTGAGTGAATATTTTTACCTATGCAATCTAGGGCTTAAAGCATTATAAATCAGAACAAACGTGCATTATGTGTCCTTTATCAGTTCTATTTTATATGCGTTGAGTGGCTCAGGGCAAGGGAGCACTCAGAACTTGAGGTTCACTAGCCTCAGCCTCTGCTTCTACTACAAGACGTCACGGCGAGAGCACAGCTAAGATGCTGGCCTTATCTGGAACATGGTCATAGAGAGAAGACCAACACCACTGCATCCAAGCTTGGGCGTTGTAGGCTCGATGTCCTCCTTGCCGAATGAATCACAGTACTGCCCGCTCACCAACAGTGCGCTCTCCACCCTGCCTGTGGCGCTTGGTCACGTCGCCTGCCAGCCCACTCCGTTGTCCGCACCATCTCGCACCTTCTCCACCGCCCCGCCCATAAGGACATAGCAGCACTGCCGCCTGAGGAGTGGCATGGGGCGGCGCAGCACTGAAGAAATTTCGACAGAGCAGCTGCTCGAGGGATGCCCCCATGGTGTTAGATGAAATGGCCGTCCTGTTCACCCATTATGAAAAAAACACATTGCTCTGCAAGATAGCCTCACTTATGGTGATAATGATATAAACCAGATATTCAGAACTTCTAGATTATTGACTGAGATCTTAATTTGTGTAAACAAGTCATAATTGTCTAATTTCGCAGATGTTCAGCAGCAGCTGCAGAATGCAGATGGTTATCTTGGATTCTTTCTTCTTCACAAACTGTTTACTCTTCTGATATTGCTTTGAGCAAGGGTTTGAGTGTTTAACTCATCTTATTGACACTGGTATTCTGGATGATCCAATAAATCACAACTCACGGTTTATCCCTGTAAATTCCAATGTGAAGAAGATAAATCACTACTCTCGGTTTATAGTTCATCTGCTTTATGTGATAATCAATTCAATGATACCTACCTGTTCACTGTGCTCTATGGCTTTGGTGGAATTTTTTCATGCCTGTATAATTTGCTTTCCACTATAATATTTGTTTCTGAGGATTGTCATGGTCTCAGTTGCAGGATCGAAATTAGTATTCATTTAAAATGCAATTCAAGATTTTAGGACAAGAATTTTTCTGTTGCATTGACTTCTAAGCCGAGCCTCTCAGAATCTACTGAATCGAAGGCACCATCCAGATTCCAGTTAACCAAGCAACATTACTTCTGAGTTTTTTTCAGAAAAGTTTTATCCACCTGTTCTTTTGCACAATGGAATTCAGAAATTAAAATTAGAGATATTTTAATGAACAAAAGCTTATTTTCTGTGTAAAACTCTGAATTGACACTGCACTCATAATTGGTTTATTTCAGGTGGGGAGCACCTGACACGCGCAGAAGAAGATGCACGCTGAGAGATAAACAGGAAATCATGGCTTGTACAAACAGGGTCAAATGTACCCTATGGTAGCAGCGGTGATCATCACCGTGTCTCCACAATACTATTAAAGTAGAGCATGTATGGATCTTGATGCTTAGGTACCATGCTAAATAAAGTCGATGCTTATATTAGATCATTGATCCAAAAAAAGCAAGAAAAATATTGTTTTCTCATAATTTTAAATGTACACAAAACAAGGATTATCTATAATACAACGGGAAAATCCACTGGCCATAAGCGGCAACGCCGCGATCTTTTCTAGTCTGTATGATGGTCGGCCATCCATTTCTCCTAGACTCTAATTAATAGGATAAAAAATAATCAATATATCATACTGAAATCTTAGAGCATCTCCAATATTAAAAAACACAATTGGTAATAACTGAGTTTTCCAAGTGGCTAAAAATATTGGAATCATATTTGTCTGCAACACTCTTAAATTAAATATAGAATATAATTTACATTAGGACTCTTCACAGACTATTTCTAAATCACCTAATTATTTTTATTCTCTCTCTCTCTCTCTCTATCGTGTCTGCATTGGGACCTATCCGACTCCTTATTCAGTTATTCTTTCTCATATCATTCCACTTCCATAATGTCTACACATGCACGTTTATTTCTATGTAATTGGGTATATTTTATTTTCTTTTTTTAAAGGAGATTAACTTAGCTTTTAAGAAATCCAAATCGGTCTATTTCTTCAGATGCGGAAAAATTGAGAGTTGATGGAGAGTAGATTTTGCAATTTAGCCAAAGAAAAAGATTGGGAAAATTTGTGGAGATGCTCTTATATCTGAATATAACTTGGATGTAGCTTAAAAAAAATGGATGTAGGGCCTTGTTTGGATTGGGGAAAATGTTAGAAAGTTAGAATTCTAACTCCTGTAGCACTTTCGTTTGTATTTGGAAATATTGTCAATCGTGGGCCAACTAGGCTCAAAAGATTCGTCCGTGATGTATAACTAAACTCTGTGTAATTAGTTATTTTTTTACCTACATTTAATCTTCAAATGCATAGCGCTAAAAATTGATGTGATGGAGAGAGAGTGAAAAAAACTTGGAACTTGGAATTTGGGGGCAAACCAAACAAGGCCTAGCTTTCCTACACCAATTATGCTCCTCATATAAATTGACTAATTTTATTAGTTCAAATTTGTAAGATTTGATATTCTCATATCCCATAGGAGTAATAACTGCCGTCCTGGCAATGGCACACCAGCATGAGCATGCGAGCAATTTCACTTGCGTCATCACCTACAGCACCACACTATTCCATCGTCATTTCGACGGATCATTTTTTATTGGCGGAGTTGTTGAACGCTGCGATCCACGCAATAAAGAATTGCAGCGCTGCTCATGCGTTCTTTTTGTGTTCGTTCATCAGGTGGTCCTATTTCTCACCTTTTATTTCTTAGCAAATCAGGGCCGACGAAATTCTGGAGCTGAAAAGCTAGACACACACCATCTTTTGCATTCCATCAGCTATTAACATCTGCCCTGCAGATATGTAATCCTGCATGCTGAATTGCTGATAGACTGATACTAATAGAAGAATTGTGATAGACAGGTCCTGGGATCTGAAAAAGGCAGACCAGGATATCCCCTCCCTAGAAATCAAAGAAAAACCAGTGGAAAAGAGCACGGGAGGGATGTTATTTTTATCTGAAAGGAGCTGCCACTTTCATTCATTTATCTGAAGAAGATGGAGAAGACAACAAGGACAGCGAGGTGGTCAAAAGCAGACCAAACAAGACAATCAGTGAACTTGTGTGGAAAAGATAAACTAAAATAAAAATCTCAACAGCAGAAAAGAATCCATATTTTTTTTGGTTTCCTCTCCAGAAGAGAACAAACCAAAGCCAGAGAGCGGTGTACAGCTAGCGCGTCATGCCGATAGTAGTACGCGCTATAGCTAGCGCAGCTGCAAGTAGGAAGACGGCAAGAGACACAGTTCCCTAGAAACCGCCCCAAAGGCTTCCTGCAATCCGGCGGCCTTGGCTGGCGTTGAACTCCCTCTTGTTTGATTAGCATAGCAATCGGGTGCCAAAGATTTTATCTTTTATTAAATTTTCCTCGGTTCGGAAGGTGCAGCGCGGCGAGGGAAATAAATCGCTCCGGCGAGATTCCTGTGGAGATGATGAGTTAGGTGCCAGGACCACTCATAAATTCCGCCTCTTCTTTCAGATCTGCTCCGTGCTGTTCTTTCACCCATGCGTCGTCGCCGGAGCCCAATCTCGCCGCTCGGAGTTTCTTGACTTTGGTCGAAGTTTCCATTTCCGCCGGGGACGGCGGTCAACTTGTTCCTCTCAAAAGTTGAATTCTTTCACCCCCGAGGATCTCCTGTCGAGTCTCGCTGATTTGATTTCTCCAGTGGAGACAGAAGCGTGTTCTTGAAGCAGAGTTCTGTTCCTGCTTCAAAAATCCTCCCTTTTTCCTCGGTTTCTTTGCTCTCGCTCGCCTTTTGCTCCACAGTCCACAATCCTCCGTTCTTGCCTTGCCTGAATCTCGCGCGGCAGCTTCGGATTCCGCGTTCCCCAATGGGCAACGCGTTCGCGTGCATGCCGCGGAAGGAGCAGCGGGGCGCGGCCCTGGTGTCGCGGAGCAAGCGGATGGGGAGCGCGCGGTCGGCGCGCGGCGGGCCCAAGCTCACGCCCGCGGAGGAGGAGCTCCTGCACCGCCAGGCGCTCGCCATGGCCATCCACCAGCACCTCGACGCCGGCGGCTCCATGTCGCGCCGCATCGACGCCGGGGCCGGGGCCTCCATGTCCCGCCGCATGGCACCCGGCTCCACCAGCTCACGCCGCCGCGGCGACCTGCCGGACTCCGTCATGAATGCCAAGCCCGTAAGCCTCCTACCTACCTACCCCTTTCTTTCACTTGCTTGCTTCCTCCAGCCTTGCGTTGCGTTCTTGCGTTCCAAATCCAATCTTGTTTTTAATGTTACCTTACCTTACAATTGTATTACATTTTGGTGTTGCCATATTTTGGTATATATGGTCAATTGCATCTATAATTCATAATATTTTTGTCATTTGCAATACTATACGCTTATCAGGTGTATTGCCTTAATCTTCACTTTAAGAATTCTCGCTGGACAGGACAGTTCCTAGAGATTGTTAGTTATGGTATCGACTTTTCATACATTAGTTTATTGAAGTGTTTGTTCAGTAGCATTCTGATCTTAAATTCAGTACGTCACTATTATGTGGGTAGCTTGGACTGTGACTCTACTCCAACTTCGGCCTGGATGTATTAGTTCATTTGTAACTGCCTTGGTTGCTTGACTATAATGTGGTTGTTAGTGTTGGACTTCATGTGATTGGGTGAGTTCAACTAGTTGTCTGGTGTACCTTTTTTTTGCCAAAGAATTTTTCTTCTTTTTTACATAGAAATTGTCCTGACCTTTTTGAATTATTTTTGCCACCATGAAAACCCTTTGAATTATTTCTCTGTAGCTTCCTTAGGTAAATTTGAGTTGTATTGCAATAGTGAGTTTCTGTCAATAGTGTTCCCTGCTTTGGAACATGTTAGAACTTAAAAATAGTTCCATTGTGTGGAATTATAATGTACTGAATAGTAAGTTGTGTTCCCATGCTTGCTTGGTGCTCTACTGCTGTGCTAAATGCCCTGTTCAATTGTATACTTCAGAACTAAAAATAAAACCTAGCTTGAGTCTTTTGATGTCAGTGTAAGCATATATGCCTAATACTTTGCTACAATTTTGATCCTTGATCTGGTTCATAATATAATGGCGGTGTACTTGCTTTTCCCCTGTGCCAGCCAAGATAGTTCTCGTTTTCTTTTTAATTCAGTTCTCTTGGTATACTGAGCATGCTTTTCTTATGCTTTGCATGCTTTTCACTTAAAGCATAGTAGGTATTTTTTTTTTCCCAAGTGTTGATACACTTGCTAATTATCTAAAGATTATGGATTATTTAGTAGCTTATATATCGTTGTCTTATGCCACTATATGTTCAAAAGGTATCTTTATGTCCAACTGTTGCCATACATGAGTACAAGACATGGTTGTCTATTCATGGAGAAATTTATATGGCATTGGGACTACAAGACAATGCTAGCACCTCAGCAGTAACCTAACTGCTTTAACAGCATGGTCCCATGTCCAAAATTTTGTCTCATTTATGACTTGTTTGCTAGTTATGGTTTTTGTTGCACGACCTGTAAATACCTAAGAGTAGTTTTATCTCTTCGTCCTTAGCCTTGCCAACAGTTAAAGTAATAAGAAGAAAATGTCTAACATTTTCATACAAACATTATCTTGTGGTTTCTAAGGGGAAAAAAAAATTGAATGGTGCTGCTGGTATATGCTTTCAGGCCCCAATTATTCTGGAGAATTTGGAAACAAAGAAAATTGTCCTTGTTCATGGAGAAGGATTTGGTGCTTGGTGTTGGTACAAGACCATCTCACAATTGGAGGAAGCTGGTCTAGATCCTGTTGCCTTAGATCTCACAGGTTCTGGCATAGACCATACTGATACAAACAGCATAGCTACATTAGCAGATTACTCCAAACCATTGATTGATTACCTTGATAAACTTCCTGAAGATGAAAAGGTGGCTGTTACATCTGCTGTTCTGTGTACATTTATTTTTTTGGAGGAAACATTCAGCTTTTCTTACCACTTTGTTTGTAACGATGCTAATGCAGGTCATTTTGGTTGGCCATAGTTGTGGAGGTGCAAGTGTGTCATATGCATTGGAGCAGTACCCCAAAAAGATATCAAAGGCGGTGTTTCTTACTGCTACGATGGTGAAGGATGGCCAGCGGCCCTTTGATGTGTTCTCTGAGGAAGTATGTGGTCCCTCTTTTTGTGTATAAACATTTCCATGTGCATATTCAATGGGAGCTTACGTTAACATGCATTTCACAGCTCCGGTCAGCAGATGTCTTCTTGCAAGAATCGCAGTTTTTAGTTTATGGAAATGGAAAGGACAAGCCTCCTACTGGGCTGATGTTCGATAAACAGCAGATCAAGGGGCTCTATTTTAACCAAACACCTTCCAAGGTTAGTACATTGTTTTGTACCATATGTAACCAGAACCAGTTGGAAGATCAAGGATGTACTGTTTTCAGCATTGTCATGCCAGTCTGTATTTCCAGTGGACCTGCTAACAAGTTTGCACACTCTTTTGAAAATGCAGGATATGGCGCTAGCTGCAGTGTCCATGAGGCCTATCCCTCTAGCCCCAATCATGGAGAAGCTCTCCCTGACCCCAGAGAAGTACGGCACTGTCCGCCGCTACTTCATCCAGACGCTTGACGACCACATGCTGTCTCCGGACGCCCAGGAGAAGCTGGTCCGCGAGAACCCTCCCGATGGCATCTTCAAGATCAAGGGCGGTGACCACTGCCCCTTCTTCTCGAAGCCGCAGTCCCTCAACAAGATCCTGCTGGAGATCGCGCAGATCCAAGCTCCCTCGGCGCTGCTCCCAGGCAAGGCGATCGTGGAGGAGACCGCCGCTGCCACCACAGTGGCGGTGGAGGCGAAGTCATGACTGCATGTATGTAGTGTACATGAATGAAAAGAGAAACAATGAGTAGCACATAGGTTGCAAAAGGGTGGGGAGTGGAGGTCTGGGGATTAACTGAAACGAAACAAGCTGTGTCGGATAATAATCTAGGGAGGTCAAAGTGTTTATTTCTTTCTTCTGTGATCAGATCAGATCAGATCATATAGAGAACGAGAGGTGGTCAGCAGATAGTTGCATTTCCTTGTTTTTACCTGTGAAGCAATGAATGAATGAGATATGAAGTCTCAAGTCTGTCTGTGATGTGTGCCCTGCTTGTTCAGTGAGCAATGTCAATGCAGATAGCATTTGTGCTGATGCTTAATTCAACAATTATTATTAAGGTAATAATCCTCTTGTTCATAGCCCCCTTCCTTCTCCGGTTCTCCCTGGTGTTGTGGCGTAGCTTGTGGTCGCTGGATCATCCCACGTGGCACTCCTATCACCGTTGGATGCGATCTTATCCAGGCCTTCGCTAACCATTCACTCTGTTTCTTTCTGCTTGTCCCCCCAAATTTGCTATCGCGTCGATCTCGCCGCCGCCGCCCGCGCCGCGCGACCTCACCTCTCGCCGACGACTGGGCGCGCTTCCACCCACGCCGTCGCGCGAATTC
This sequence comes from Themeda triandra, assembly GCA_018135685.1. Taxonomy (NCBI): domain Eukaryota; kingdom Viridiplantae; phylum Streptophyta; class Magnoliopsida; order Poales; family Poaceae; genus Themeda; species Themeda triandra. The sequence continues at coordinate 84,233 of JAENPR010001139.1, read as the reverse complement.
GCCGTCCAAGGCCTTCGTAGAGCGGCATACCGCGCACAAGAAGGCGAGCAACGTCGGGTGAGTGATTGACAAGGTAAGCCCCCTTGAGTTTCCATGCCGTGCTTTACCAATTTCCTTCCATAGCATTGCGTACTTGTTTGCTATGCCTTTGTTTTCCATGGCTCAATGCTTTGCTTGCCAACAACGATGTTCTACTTATAATACATACATACATGTAGAAAAATTTCAGTTGTGCTGTCATATGCTAATTTTGTGCTCAAAATCAAATCTGCAGCTTCATGTCTCTTGTCCCATTTCCTGCAGGGAAGGGAGCAGCAATTGAATAAATATGAGCTCACTCTGCCCCTTTGCGGGAGCTACCAATGGTGGTGGCAGCGGCGTATGCCCTGTGAAAGCCACCGATAAGAGCAGTGCTGGGTTATGCCCCGGAGCAAACTCTGACAAGAGCATCACTGGTGTATGCCCTGTGACCGGCAAGGGTCATGGCAATGAGCACAAGGAAAGTACCAACGGTGGTGAAGAAAACGGCACCGATGATCCTCGCATGGTGCCGGCGAAGTGCCCGTTTGGCTACGACTCCAACACGTTCAAGCTGGGTCCTCTCAGCTGCATTGTCTGCCAGGCGCTGCTCCATGAAAGCAGCAAGTGCAAGCCGTGTGCCCATAAGTTCTGCAAGTGCGTTCTCGTGCTTCGCGTGCACTCCATGTTTGATTCCTTGCTTCGACAGGTTCTTATTGGATGTTCATTGGCAGGGCATGTATTTCACGCTTTAAGGACTGCCCGCTGTGTGGTGCTGATATAGAGGGGGTTGAGCCTGATGCCGAGCTTCAGGCGCTTGTTGATCGGTTCATTGATGGCCATGCAAGAATCAAGCGGTCACATGCTACAGGGGATGTGGAAGCAGCAGATTTCAAGGACAAAGTCATATATGAAGATGTTTCGATGGAGAGAGGAGCTTTTCTGGTGCAGCAAGCTATGAGGGTAAGTAATTGAGTCTAAATGCTGTAGACTGTTATGTTGGTTAAACTTTAGATTCTGGAACCTGTAAAAATTGGACAATTAGTCGTTCTCAATTTTTCATGAATTATTATAATAATAATGTTACAATAATGCCATTACTTTTCTTCTCCAGGCTTTTCGTGCCCAGAACATTGAAAGTGCAAAATCAAGGCTCACTATGTGTGCTGACGACATCAAGGAGGAGTTGAAATCTTCAGAAGATAATCAAGACCTATGTTCACAGCTTGGAGCTGTGTTAGGAATGCTTGGGGACTGCTGGTATGTGTAACAAGCTGAAATCTTTTCCATCGAAGAAAGGAAGAGACTCACTGCTCCTTTACTATCTACTTTTGAACAGCACAGTGGATATGATCCAATTTTCAGCATTAGTTAGTTGTGTGGATTGTGGACGGATGAACTGATGAATTAGGAGTTTTTAGTAGGGTTCTAGCTTGATAGTTTTGTCAGCCACTGGCTGCTTGCAACCTATTTGGATGGTATTTCACTAAATGAAAAGAAGTGTTCCCTGTAGCATGATGTTGGTGCTAATTACAGGCTGATGTAGGCTAATAGCAATTTCAGGACCTACAATTTTCTCTGAATCTCTTTAGTTACTATATTTTGTTACTTGTCATTAGTGAATGTCTAATCTGATCACTATTATAATAGCATGCCTCATTCTCCATATAATCATATTTTGTACTTTATTCAATATTTATCAATAGAATCAGCTGTGACACTTAGATCTTATTTTGCTAAATTTGTTAATCAGTTAGTGACTGGACTCATTCAACACTGCATCCTTGTCATTGTACTGTGTTCAGTCAGACCTTGGGAGATGCTTCTTCAGCAATCACATATTATGGAGAAAGTGCTGAGATACTCTCAAAACTTCCCACAAAAGATCTTGAGGTTGTATTCGATTTTAGTATGATGTGATAACATCGAGTTACTATCTGTTGATTTATCTTTTACATTCATCTGCAGCTGGTTCATACTCTCTCTGTTTCACTAAATAAAATCGGTGACCTTCGCTACTATGATGGGGACCTCCAATCTGCAAGGAACTATTATGGCCGTTCATTGAATGTTCGCAGAAATGCTGTGAAAGAGCACTCAGCAGTGGCTTCGCAGGTATGCTGTGTGGGAGGCAGGGAGTATACTATACGTTAACTGTTGGGTGACATGAGACAGGAATGCTGTTGTCTTGCACTATAATTTGTCACATAGATATCTAGTTCATCTGTGGAACGCTACGATGGAAGGAAGGGATGTGATAGTGAAGGGTAAAGAAGGGAGCAACAAACTAATGATCTGGAACAATTCGCATGGTAGAAATTTTACTGTACTTCTAGAGAATGGTAATTAGACATAATTGGGTAGTGGCAAGCTTTTGTACAGTATTCTTCTTGAACCTATGGCCTAAATTAATAATTTTCAATCAAAGTATGAACCAGCTGCAGATGTTTGGTCAAATCCTGGCCTTGCCAAGGGCCCCTAGTTTTTCTTTCCCTTTTTTAATTTTACAGGAAACATGATTATGCTTTTCATTAAACTTTTTTTTAGAATACATTGGTTTGAATGGGCAAGCTTGATTTTAGCTGTTTGTATTAGAGCTAATCTGTTGCTCTAGAACAAACACATGATCCAGGGTGTAGTTTGCTTCTAGGTATGTGTGCTAAGTGTAATAGTATTTTAATTTGCATTTCTTGGATATAGGTCATTGATCTAGCAACTTCTCTTGCCAAAGTTGCGGACGTGGATAGAAATCTTGGGAATGAGAGCACCGCAGTCGAGGGTTTTGAGGAAGCAATTCAATGCCTTGAGAAACTGAAGCTGGACTCTGAACAAGCCAGCCTTGAACAACGGGTAGCTATTCTTGATCCTCATTATTCCTACTCTCATCCCCGTGCTTATCTGTTTTTATAAACTAGCCTTTATCACGTACCTTTGCAGCGCCTCTCTGTTCTCGACTTCCTGCACAACCAGTTGGCAGATAAGTAAGGCATGGTCTTCTCCGATCCTAAGAATGCATACACATCATATGTCTTCTAATGTCTTCTTGTGGAAGAGGTGTTCAATTTCACAATTCTTTTTTCTGGTTACCTATGGAAGGAGTTGCTCGAGAAATAGCACACGGATTGAGCATGTTCCTGTAAATGTACCATATGATGCTCAGCTCAGCGTATAAGATGGCTGCAAATATGCTCTAGTAGTGTGATAGCCTGGAACAACGCGTAGTACATCCGGCTTTACAGTTTACACCGTCATGCTAACCTTTGTATATATTGATAAGAAGACAGGGAAATAGTAACAGAAGCATGGCTGATGATTTCTTTATATAAACGATGCATTCACGGGTCAAGAGGTGTCTGCACATTTTAGCTGCATTTCTGGAGTGGTAAGTCTGGGCCATTGAAATCTCAAAAGTCAGGAAGACATTTTGTAACGATGGAGTCTAGTGTCTGCATAATTTCTGGTCAAAATCTTCTATTGCAACGATTGAGAAAAAAAAAAAAAACTAGTACAATTGTAGCCCACGGGCGTGTTGGAGGCCTCTCCTGGCTACCAAACGGGGAGTATGATAGGAAAACGGTCTTATAACCTCTTCAATTCAATTCAAGATTCGTGCCAGCTTATTTATGAAATCAGATTTTTAACCTGACTTTTACTTTTAAAATTTTTTTGTCTTTTTGCACTCTATAAAAGCTTTTGGATTATGGCTTATCTAACGTGACGCCACATCAACCACGAGGAGGGTAAATTGGTTTAATAGTTTATGGAGAGATATAAATCGGACAACAATTTTTTTTTTTTTTGAGATAACCCACCATTTATATAAAATAATATAATCTTATATTTATATACTAAACGAGTATCATTAGATTTGATACTAAATATATATTTTCAGAATATAATTCTTAAGTCATACACGGCAATACTATTTCAAGCAAACTTAACCAAAACTAAGAAAAGTTGATTTTGCCTTTGTGGCTAACAAACCATATAAACCGCTCCGAACAATCAAAAGCAACAAGCATAGTTCAGTATGATACTCCATCCTAGCACCGGCTACAACTTGCAAGGTCTCCAGAGCAGTCAGCTTAGTCGTCAAAAGCATTGGCATGACACCTTGCGCAGGGCTCCAGAACAGTCAGCTTAGTTGTAGGCGCAACTTTATCCTCGATGTACATTCTTATAGCTTCCACCGCTCTAGATGCTTGCTCGACTACAAACTTGCTATAGCGAATGACAGAATCATCCGAGCAACATGGAGACCTACCATCACCACGGAATGTGTCGAATGTAAGGCGCTCGAGTGAGACTGCGCTCTTCACAATGCAACATGTTAGCTCAACCAGGCTCTTTGTAGAGTTGAATGCTATCATCTCCACAATCTTGAGGTGGTGGTGCCGTCGTTCAGGCAGCTGCCTCAGACGTGAAGAAGGACCTACCAATTCATGCCCCATATCTGCCCGAGGTACCTGAACACACAACCACATAAAACTGAATCATCAATAGATCAATGCACCCAAATTACTGAGTCACCATATATATTGATTTGCTTTGCTAGAAATATAGGATGGAGAAAATGCCTTACCTCCAGCTGCCAAGTCTCCAAGAAAGGAGATGCATCCAAGAAAGAAACCAGAGAAGAATAATCGTAGGACGAGGACAAGGTCGATGACATAACCTGAATGTATAGGTGCTTGAGGTTGACGAATTTGGAGGGCAGCATTGGTGTATTCTCCTGCACAACAGATATATTGTCATGTTCAGATTTATATTATATATATAACAGTATATATGACTACTGCCGATCGTATGGAATGTATCGATACTCTGCAGTTTACCTCATGGCTCGAACTTAAACACAGAATCTCAAGATTTGGCATAATGGATGGAAGCTCGGTGCAACCATATCTGATGGCATTCTCACAAAACAAGCTCAATTCCTTCATCATTTGTGATGCTTCTCCAAGCGAGAGGTTTTGAACTCCTGGGATAAGGTGAAAACTGGAGAGACTTGGAGCTTTGTTCTCTATAATTTGCAGAGCACTGCAACAAACAATCCTCATGTAGCTGAGCTTCTGCATCACCGAAGGTACCTTGAGAGAAACTATCTCATTGCAAGCAGTGAGGACCAAACGCTCCAAAGCATGGGAGTTGGAAAGAAGGCACCCTAACTCATCCCCCGTGATACACACCGAATCCAGATGCAAACTTGTTAGGCTTGTCAAGGCGCCAAGATCAGCCGTGGGATGGAAGGCACAAGAGTAAAGATCAAGAGACTGAATTGAGTTTCTAACTTCTCTTGATAAAACTGAGCATGGGAAGGTGTACTCTTTATCTAGCCTAAGGGTGAGCTCTTCAATCCCTGGTGTAACAGCATTATGGAGCCATTTGTCAAAATAAGGAATGCAATAGTATTGACCACTTAAATAAAGCCCCAATACTTTCAGGCCAATTCCTGAGTGATTTCTTAGGATTCTGTCAATTCTGCGTCTTAAACTTCTGCTATGTGCCTTAACCGTTTCTGAACTCAAGATTAGTTTGGGATAACATCTCCAGGAGCTTAGGAAGGCGTGAGAAACGCAAGCAGCACGAGCAGCAGCATCCATTGGCATTAAAGAATGAATATGACACAAGATATCCTGCATGAACAGTAAAGGGGTGAATTTTCAACTTTAAAGAAAAGTGGGATTGCAATCAATAATAAAGAAAAAAAAACTTTAGAACCACATGGAGCACATCTTCTTCCCCATGTAGCTCTCTGCATGCTTGCACAGAGAAGTTTTCTCGTGACAGAATTACTAGAGGCTTTCTGACAATGGAAAAAATACACATACTAATAGCTAGGACTGATTAACTACTATGATATTTAATTATCTGTTCTTGCTTTTTGCTTGCATAAAGAGCACACAGAGTTAAAAATGTGTCGATCAAAATGCACGAGACAATATTTTATCGTGGAATATCAGGTCAAAATCGCACAAGAGAGATCCTAGGACCTAGGCTAATATGGTTATTTGCATATTTCATCAAGAAACAACGATAGAGCATCAACAGGGCACATGCTGATATGATTATGTATAGATATACTAAGGTTCTGCATGTTTAGAGCCAAAAAAACCAACAGAATAGCCCCCCGCTTGAGAATTTTATGTTGTCATACCTCAGGAAGGCATGGGATTGAATGTCCCGATGTTTGTCCATCTTGAGAATCGTCCTTAATTTCGTCCACTTTAGCAACGGATCCATCTGCATGCCAACAAACACGGTTGTGAAAATTCAGTATCAAACAAAATATAAAAATTGCTATACGTGTGACATAGTCTTCTGAATAATGAATCCTTAACGAACAGATAAAAAGAGCTAACAGATGGAAAAGATCATCTTTTTTATGAGATGAAGAAGAAAACAGCAAACGAATCAGATGATTGAGGCTTACTCCGGGCTAAGGTGGTTTGCTGACGTTCCTGCGTTTCGCTCTGAATCCCCATGGTACGAGACGAGTGGAAGACGACAAGCGCAAGTACACCACCCTCCCCCGCCGAGAGATCCCGATGAGTTTCCGTTCCCCTGCAGATCTGCGCTGCTATCGCCGTGTATGTATGTGGACCACCTCCCTAGATCGCGCGCTAGATTTTGGATTGGATGATTGAATCCGAATCCGACTACGCACCGGCGTGAGGGAGAGGAAATTAGGGACTCCTCTGTCCCGGTTTCGGTTGGAACTTGGAAACATATGACGGAGGCACTGGCTGCTCCTGCTTCGCGCCGCCGCCGATATGACCCCAGGCCCAGCTGTCGTTGCTCCTCGCCACCGGCGTGGCCTCCTGCGGCCGCCCGCCGTCGCACTCGCACAGCCGTCGGTCGGCTCCTCTCCTCTGCAGTGGCAAGAAAGTGAAGAGATGGTACGACGCTTGCCTGCAGCAAGAAAAGGGCTGGACGGGACGGCGGCTCTCTGTCGCCCTGCTCCTCTACAGCCATCGTAGACTGTTGAGTATAGCAGTTGAGTCCACGCGATTGACTAGCAACCGCACGCCACCGCTGAGCGCGGTCACCACGCCCACGACCATGTCGCTCGGCCGAGGCACTGGTGGCGCCCTGCTGCGTCGTAACTCGTAAGCCAAACCGCAACATTGTAATTTGTTATTGTCTCTGTTTCGCTCCAGGGGTAAAAAGGTTATTTTACCTTGCTATTAACATTGTCAACCTGCCAAACTAACGGAAGGGCCAAATTTCCCAAAGAAATTTCAATTTAAGGCCAAATACCAAAGTTCGATAAAATTTGGGCCAAGAAACTAGGACAAATTTTGTCAGGACCAAGAACCCAATTTCCCCATAATGTTTATATAGCTGTTACTAGTAGAGTAATTATTTCACATCCGTATATTGTAATTGTACATCCGTATATTTGTTTTTCTGTTTTTATTATACCTCCATGTGTTTTGGATCGGATATGTATTTAGTTGGAACACTGGCTTTACCAAAGCTACCTCTTTGTTTTAGTCAATCATCAGTCATGAGTTCATGAATCTACATTCTGCAATATGGTATAATTAATTTCCAACTTTGATTATGCACAACAACTCTTGTAAGAGAAGTTTCTCCCTACCTCACGTTGAAATGCTAGCCCTTGTTGTACATATTATACCAAACCAATCTAATCTAAAACGTTTCTTGAGAGAATATGCATTTGAAATATTTATTCAAGAATCCGGATCTCTACCAAATGCACCCTTAGTCTCAATGAAAGTTTCACTTGTATTTACTAAGCTGCCACATAAGCATGTTTATGATGTGGCAACGTTTTTAAGGGAGAGAAGTGGGTTTCATGAGATGACTCTCTTGATTCAGTTATCAGCTCAAGATGAATCATACAATTTAATATGTATGAAACAAAAGAATGAGGATGTTTCGACGGAGCGAGGAGCTTTTCTGGTGCAGCAAGCTATGGGGGTCCATAATTAAGTCAAGTGCTTTAGACTCTTATGTTAGTTGAACTTTAGATTCTGAAACATGTAAAAATTGGACAGTTAATTATTCTCCATTATTCATACTAATGTTGTTACAACAGTGCCCTTACTTTTGCTTCTCCAGGCTTTTCGCGCGCAGAACATTGACAGTGCAAAATCAAGGCTCACTATGTGTGCAGATGACATCAGGGAGGAGTTGAAATCTTCAGAAGATAATCTAGACCTATGTTCACAGCTTGGAGCCGTGTTAGGAATGCTTGGGGACTGCTGGTATGTCTGTTCGTCCTTAACAATTGCCCTTAGTATGTCTGTTCTCCATATAATTATGTTTTGTACTTAATTAAAAATTTATCAGCATCATCAGCTGTGGCGCTTAGATCTTATTTTGCTATGTTTGTTAGTCAGTTAGTCACTGAACTCATTCAACTTGCATCCCTGCCATTGTACTGTGATTTCAGTCGGACCTTGGGAGATGCTCCTTCAGCAATCAAATACTATGAAGATAGTGCTGAGATACTCTCGAAACTCCCCACAAAAGATCTTGAGGTTGTATTCAATTTTAATGTAACGTAATAACATCGAAATTACTGTCTGCTGATTTATCTTTTACATTCATCTGCAGCTGGTTCATACTCTCTCTGTTTCACTAAATAAAATTGGTGACCTTTGCTACTATGATGGGGACCTCCAATCTGCAATAAACTATTGTGCCCGTTCATTGGATGTTCGCAGAAATGCAGTAAAAGAGCACTCATCAGTGGCTTCCCAGGTATGTTGTGCGGGAGGCAGGGAGTTATACTATACGTTAAACTGTTGGGTGACATGGGACAGGAATGCTTCTCTCTTGCACTACAAAGGTTTGTCACATAGATATCTAGTTCATCTTTGCAATATTACAATGGGAGTGATGTGACAGGGTTAAAGAAGGGAGCAACAAACTAATGATCTGGATTAATTGGCAAGATAGAAATTTTACTGTACTTCTAGAGAAAATGGTAATTAGTCGTAATTGGGTAGTGGCAAGCTTTTGTACTCTAACTCTAATGTATTCTTCTTGAACATACGACCTGGATGAATAATTTTCAGTCAAAGTATGATAATCCTGCTTCGCTGCAGATGTTTGGTCTAAGCGTGGCCTGCCAGGATCCATATGTCTATTTTGGGTCAAGCTTTACTGCTTAAATTGATGTCAAGGACCTCATCACCTCGGCCCCTAAGCTGGGAGGGCCTCGGCTGCGCAAGTCGTAGCTCGAGCTTGGGTATGGCGGCACCAGGGCTTTGCCTGGCGCCCTAAGCAGAGGTGAGATTGGAGAGTAGCAGGGAGGTGAGATTAGAGAGAGAACTTCATTGCTTAATTGATAACAGAGTTGCTGGGTTACATATATAGGAGCTCTGCTCCTTGATTCTAATGTCTGGCATTAACTAGCCGGCTGCTAAGCTCTTCCTCTTCTTGAATGACGCAAGGAGTTTAAGCTTCAGCCCCCGTGGCCTTTTCATGCTGCCTCTGGCCATGCGCGCCGTCGCGAGCTGTGCCTCGTGCTTAAGGCCGGTGGCTATACTGTCACCCCCACATCACAATTGAACATTAGCTTTTTTTACCCGTTTTTAATTTCACAGGAGACATGTTTATGCTGTTCATTAAACTCTTGTTTTTTAGAATATTTTGGTTTGAATAGGCAAGCTTGATTTTAGCTGTTTCGTTTGGGGCTAATCTGTTGCATAGAACATACACATGATCTAGGGTGTAGTTTGCTTCTAGGTATGTGTGCTAAGTGTAATAGTATTTTAATTTGCATTTCTTGGATATATAGGTCATTGATCCAGCAACTTCTCTTTCCAAAGTTGCGGATGTGGATAGAAATCTTGGGAATGAGAGCACCGCAGTTGATGGTTTTCAGGAAGCAATCCAATGCCTTGAGAAGCTGAAGCTGGATTCTGAATAGAGGTGGGACTTGGGCCGGGTCGGGCCGGCACGGCATGGCCCTCTCGTGCTTCGTGCCGTATCGGGTCGTGCCCTCTAGGCACGGGAGGCACGCCGTGCCGTGCCGATATGGCACGGTGAACTTTTTCTTCGGCCCAAGCACGGCCCGTGGCACGTCGGCACGTCTTTGGGTCGTGCCGGCCCAAGCACGGCCCTTAAAATATCTCTATTAGTTTTACTTTTTCCGTTTGTGATATGAAATATATGTATATTGTGTGTACTGCTTTAATGAAAGTTTTAATGATTTTCATAATTTACTCAAGAATTAGATAAGAGGTAATATAGTAAATGCTAAAAAAATGCATTATAGAGTCGTAAAATGTCTACGTGCCATTTCCGTGCCGTGCCGGCCCAAGCACGGCCCAAAGTGTGGGCCGGGCCATGTAGCCCACCGTGCCAAGATCCTAGGCACGGCACGGCCCTCGTGTTCGTGTCGTGCCGGCACGGCCCAAAATATTTCGTGTCGTGCCGTGCTTCGGGTCGTGCCAAAACACCGTGCCACGGCCCAAGTCCCAGCTCTAATTCTGAACAAGATAGCCCTTGAACAACAGGTAGCTATTCTTGATCATCATTATTCCTACTCTTTTTTTTTTTTGAGGTCAATTCGGGGGGATAAACTCATCCCCACCTAATCAATATATTTCCACAAATGCTGGAAAACCGGTGGTGGAAGGCGTAGCCTTAGTTTACAACCAAACACATTTGCATACGTTTTACATGCGTGAGAGCAAGTGCTAAGAGAGGATGTAAACGGGGAATGAATTTCTCCATTTCCTAGCTAGTGCTTCCTTCTTCCGGGGGATTCGGCAGTTCCAATCTTGCACTGATTCCTTGCACCTAGCTTTGAGGCGGTTTACATCCGGGGCGTCCCCCCTGAACACAACACCGTTCCGATGCTTCCATATATTCCTACTCTCATCCCCGTGCCTTATTTGTTGTTCTAGACTAACCTTCATCACGTACCTTTGCAGCACCTCTCGGTTCTCCAATTCCTGCACATCCAGTTGGCAGATAAGTAAGGCATGGTCTTCTCCGATCCTAAGAATGCATACACATATGTCTTCTCATGGTTACTTATGGAAGGGGTGTTTAATTTCACAATTCTTTTTTTTTTTCTGGTTACCTATGGAAGGAGTTGCTTGAGAAATAGCGCATGGTTTGAGTGTGTTTTACCACCACTTTGAAAATTTTTCCGTGGCACAAAATGTGTAGCACTGTAAATGTACCATATGTATGCTCAGCTCAGCGCATAAGATGGCTGCCAATATGATCTAGTAGTGTGGGAGTCTAGAACAATGCGCACTACATCTTGCTTTACAGTGTCATGCTAACCCTCTTGTATATATCGCCAAAACGATCTCAAATAAAAAAGTTTTAAGTAAAAAATTTAGATCTTCTCAAAGTCTTGTTGCTGGCTTACACTTTTTTTATGGCTAGTAGTTTTAATCTCTTCGTTGTCGAAGGCACCAACCTCTTGTTCTTATTGAAACTCTGATTCAGATGTCCTTTCATAAAATGGCCATAACTTTCGCATGCGAACTCCAAATCAGCTGAATTTTGATTCTGTGGACATATATAGAAAATTAGCCAGTTTTGACAAAATTAGATTTATGAAATTTGGACTGGAATATAGTGTATTCGAGTCCCAAAGTTTTAGCACAGTTTTTATAACACCTTATTAAATTTCTAGAGGTCACACCGTAGGTCTGATCGGACTGCATTTTTTTTTTGGTTGTCCCTTGTGAGCTTTTACTTCTAGCAAAAATATATATCAGAAAAATAATAGAAAACTAAGAAAATAGGAGTGCAAATTTTGAACCGGCTCTAGAAATCAATTTTCAGTGACGATTCATGGCTAAAACCGATTATATATGACTAGCTACAGTCGGCTCATAGCTAGAACTGACTGTGAAAATACAATTATCATAGTCGGTTCAAGGCTAGATTCGACTGTGATTAGTAGTCGGTTTGTAAAATTAAGAATCGACTGTATTGAGGTTTTCTCTAATACGCAAAAGACTTGTGCATCTTTGTAATTAAGGAGAAGAGTTTTACAAATCGCCGAAGCGTTTACCGGGGTGGAACATGAATTTTCAACGCTCCCCGCCACCCTCGGCTTTGTTACATAACGGATTACTCACGCACCAAACATTCTAACTTGCGCGCCCCGGCGTCGATCCACAGGTCGGCGGTGCGCTTGATGGTGGTGAGGATCTGGTGAATGCTGGATTCGTCGTTCCTGAAGCATCTTGCGTTCCTTTCCTTCCAGATTTCCCATGCCACCAGGGCGAATAGCGTGTCGGCGCCTTTCCGCTTGTTGCCGTGCCATCTACCTCTCCATTGGTCCCACCATTGGCCTATGGTGTGCGCCCCAATCATCGAGGCGTCGGCCCCGCGTCGATGGTCTCTGGCTCTTGGTCGCATAGGTAGCAGTTGTCTTCCGCCTGGAGGCCATGTCGGTGCCGCCGATCCGCTATCCAGTGGCGTTTTCGGATTGCCAACCACAGGAACATTCTTACCCTCAGGGGTGCCCAAGTCTTCCAAATCCTAGCACATCCTGAAATGGGGTGCGAGGTCATCAGTAGTGCTCTGTATGCTGACTTGGTGGTGTACCTTCCATTTGAGGTCCACTTCCAGACGATCCGGTCCTCGCTGTCTGAGAGAGTTTGCTGGTCGATGAGGTGCCACAGTCTTAGGTACTCTTGGGTGACTGACATGGAGATCCCCCCGGAGATTTGTCGCACCCAAGTCCTTCCCAGCGGTCCCCGATGGAGTCCCTCCACGACTGTGGTTTCCCGGACATCCTTGCGGCCGATAAATTGTAGCAGAGATGGTGCAATGTCGCTCACTGCTAGCCCGTCGATCCACTTCCCTGTCCAGAATGGCGTCGTGCGCCCATTGCCGAGGACGATGTAGGTCAACATGTGGAAGAAGTCCTGCACTTCCCGCGTCACTTTGATTGTTAGCTGTGCCCAGGCACGGTCCTCGCTCGCGTGCTGGAACCACAGCCATCGGGACTGCAGTGCAATGGACGCCAGCCTGAGGTCGGGGACGCTGAGACCCCCCAGGTCCATTGGCTTGCAGACGGTGGGCCATGCAACCATGCATTTTCCGCAGATGGATCCTTCTTTTCCTGTCCACACAAACCTCTGGCAGATGCTGTTGATCTCCTCGATCGCCCAAGGTGGCAGGCCGTCGGCGATGATCGTGTATATGGGGATTGCCGAGAGGACGGACTTAATCCAGATTAGTCGTCCACACTTTGCCATGAGTGGTCCGTGGCACGCCGGTAGCCTCGCAGCCACGGATTCCACGGTGGATTGGATTCTGGCTTTGGGGATCTTTTTTGTGCTAAGTGGCAACCCCAAGTATGTGATGGGGAATTCTGAGATCTGGCAGCCAATGATCCCCTGGATGGATTCGAAGTCAACCCACGAGGCGTGGATTGGTGTGATGGAGCACTTGGAGAGGTTGGTCCTTAACCCCGAGGCGTCCCCGAAAATCCACAGGATCTCCTTGATAGCCCTCACCTCGGCCACGCTAGGGTGCATGAAGATGATGACGTCGTCAGCGTAGAGGCTGCAGTGGTGCCTGACGGCCGGCGTCCCCAGCGGATGTAGCAAGACATCCTCCGCGGCTGCCGCCATGAGCCTCGCGAACACTTCCATGATGATAATAAAGAGCATAGGTGATAATGAGTTGCCCTGCCTCACCCCCCTCCTGTGTTTGATCACCCTCCCTGGTCTGCCGTTGAGGAGGACGCGTGAAGATGCCGATGAGAGTAGCGTCGCTATCCATCGGTGCTAGTGTTCACCAAAGCCAAAGGCGCGCGGTGCATCGAGCAGGAAGGACCAGGCGACGATGTCAAAGGCCTTGGACATGTCAAGCTTGAGCAGTGCCTTTGGAATCTTCTTCTTTCACAGGTGTGCCACGGCGCGCTGGATGAATTTGAAGTTGTCATGGATTGTTCGCCCGCGGATGATGGTGTTCTGGTTGGGCGGGATGATGTCATTCAGCTTCAGCACCAGCCTCATTGCCGGCAACTTGGAAGCGAGCTTGCCGAAGCTGTGAATCATCGTGATGGGCCTGTAGTAGGATGGGGTGGCCGCTTCCGCTTTCTTCAGCAGCAGGATGACGAGGGCGTTGTTCAGATTGTGGAAGTGGCTGCTGTCTCCAAAGAACAGTGCATTGATCGCTGCTAGGATGTCTTCCCTTATCACCAGCCAGGAGGATTTGTAGAATGCCCCAGTGAACCCATCGAGTCCAGGCGCCCTATCCGAAGGCATGTCGCGCACGACCACCTCCACCTCATCCCCTGAGAATGGCAGGTCCAGTGTGGACAGGTCCGCTGGTGTGATTCCAAGCACCGAGAAGTCGGTGGAGACACCCCCTGTGCCTGTGAGTCCGAACACTTCCTTGAAATGCTTGTAGATGGCCTCCTCCATGTCATCGTGTGATGTACGCACCGAGCTGGTGTCGTCCCATAGCCGGTAGATGGAGTTCTTGTGCTTTCTCCCCCGGGCGAGCAAGTGGAAGTACTTCGTGTTGGCGTCTCTGTCGGCGAGGTACCGGATCCTCTATCTTTGCCGTGCCATTGTTCGTTCGAGGAAGGCTAGGTCGAGGCACTTGAGCTTCGGTTCCTTGCGGACCCTGTGCTCCTCATCCGTTAAGGCGTGCTGCTCGAAGGCTTGATCGAGGCGTAAGATGATGGCATGCGCCATGACCAGTTGTTCGCGGACATTCCCAATGCTTCTCGATGCCCACTGTTGCAACTCCTGCCTGAGGTTCCGGAACAGCGCGTCCAGTTGTCACAGGGGATCGGCAATTGTGTGTGCGCAGGTCTAGCCCTTGACCACAACCTCCAAGTACCCCGCTGACTTCGGCCAGTATGACTTGAAGTGAAACCTGGGTGTCGAGTGGATGGACATGTTCGTCTGAGCGGGCAGTGGTCTGAAACATCGGACGAGAGGGCCTGCAAGTGATAGTCTGGGTGCATAGAATCCCAGTCCAGCGACACCAGCGCCCTGTCGAGTCGCACCAGCGTGGGCGACCGCCTCTCGTTGCTCCAAGTGTATCTCTGGCCGTGCAGGTGCATGTCAAGCAGCTCAAGGTCTGCCACTGCCTGCCGAAAGCGTGCAAGATTCCTTCTGTTGATTGAGTCATTGTTCTTGTCCGCCGCGTCGAGAACGAGGTTGAAGTCCCCAATTACTGCCCAAGGACCGAGGCAGGCATCCCGTACCGCCGAATGTTCCTCGAGGAATAGTTCCTTCTCGTCGTCGCCCTGGGGTCCGTTCACCACCGTGAGCCACCAGGACCCCCACCCTGGGTCTCCATCAGTGTGCACGAGCGTCGTCGCGGAGTAGCAGCCGATGTGCACATCGAAAAGATGGACATCCGGCTCCCTGCCTGCAAGTAGGATCCCACCCCTTGTGCCAGCTGCAGGAACAAAGGCGTAGTCAACGAAGTTCATCCGTAACATAGATGCCACAAGGAACTATGGGACAAATTGTAGCTTAGTCTCTACAATGCACGCGACTCGTTCTGCACCATCATGCGAACAGAGTCACGCCGGGCCCGAGTATTTAGCCTCCATGCGTTTCAACATACAATAGTTGTGTTATCCATTACAACAAGCTACCAATGACGGCCAGCGCTCATGCGCGGCCCCCACGGTGCCTCCGCGGTCGTTGTCGGCGCTCCTCGTCAGGGAAGAGCTCTCGCATGGCTTGTGCTTCTCCCGGCCTCCCCTTGAACATCGTGTCCAGCTTCTGCATGCCATCCTCCATCAAGTGTGCCTGAATGAAGCCGAGCCGCTGCATGACGAGGACCTCACCCCTCTTGGCGACGGGGATCTTGGAGAGAGGGTTTGTCGCCTGTCGCCTACTCCGCAGCGGCATCTTGAAGTTGGCGGAATCGGAGACCCGGGCTGGCAGTAGTGATGTTGCCGCCTTCTTGAACACGCGCTTCGCGAAGTTCTTCAAGCGGCAGGTGAGTGAGCCCTCGTCCGCTTCCCCTACCACGGTCTGCGTCTCCCTGGTCGCACGGTCCGCAGCCTCGGCCCCTGGTGGGCCATGCGCGGCCGGCGTGCAGAAGCTAGGTGGCACCTCGCAGTCCACTGTCTCTGCGTCACGTGGTTGCGTGAACCTCGGTGGTGCACTGAGCTGATCTACGCTCAACGTCGGTGTGGTAGGCGCAGTGCAGCCCGCATGCCGTGGGGTAGCCGGCGTCGTACCCCCGCTGTCATCGGCGCTCAGTCGTGGCCACGTCTCTGAGTTCGGGGTCGCATCGGAGGCACCTAGAGTCGGTGCGGCACCGTGGCGGCCAGCTACGGGCGATTCTAGGTGCCCCACTGAGTCACACTCGCAGCCGGCCAAGTCGTCGACAGCTTCTTGAACTTCAGTCTCGTCAACCTCGGAATCTGCAAACCCGAGTTCCTCCACGGCCCCCGCCGGAGTGTCCTTGGGACTGCAGTAGGAGCGTACCCAGGGCAGCAGTCCCTCGAGAGCCGCTGCCCAAGCATCATCGATGCCCCCCGTGCCGTCATCGTGGGAAGCCATGGCACCATTTTGACGGCAGCTGGCTCATCGCCTGTGGTCGTAGGTGGTTGCTCAGGGGGCGGCGAGCTTGGGGGCGTGTCCTGCTCCTGGTCACAGAGCACTGGCGTGAGGTCTACCGCCGTGGCTAGTACCACGAACACGACCTCCTATGCCATCTCCTCGCCGGGAGTAGCAGCCGGGGCCGTGGCTGCCGCTAATAGTCCCTGCTCGGTGGACGGTGTGCGTGGTGGCGCGTCCTATTCTTGGTCACCACGCGCCGGAGGAAGGTCCACCGTCGTGCCACGGGCCGTGAACACGTCCTCCTGCGCCGTTTCCATGTCGGGAGTGGCAGCTGGGGCCTCGACTGCCACAGGTTGTGCTGCCTCCTCGGGCTGCTCCTTGGGGCCGTGATTCATAGGTGAGGGATCCACAGCCGCGCCGTGGCCCTCGTCCGCATCTTCCATTCTCCACTCATCGACAGCTACGGTCATGGGCGTCATCGGCAATGCCACCTCCCCGGTGGCATGCCTGGTGGCTGGCTGCCGCCCCTTTGGCCACCACTCCTGGCGTGGTGGCGGTCTGCACGTGGGACCACCCTCGCGTCGGCCCCTGCGGCGTGATCGGGCGGCACGACTCGGATCAGCGGGCGGAGCGCGCTCTGGTGCGGCGCTGGAGGGGGCGTGGCGTTCGTCACCTGCCGTCTTAGTGCGCGGCCACCACACCTGCTTGCTCGTCATGGTAGGCAGACGGGTGCCCTACGCCCGTCGAGCCATGGCTGCTGGTGGCGCCGACGCGCCCCTGGCGCCGGCCGACGTTCCCAGTCTAGGCCGGGGCTGCTATCCTGACGGCGTCAGAGTAGGAAACCACGCGCCCCCGACGTCGACCGATGATCCTCCTGTGATGGCTGATGTCTTCGTATAGGGCCCCGTCAGGCATGCCCCTCTCGCAGGGGAAGCTGTAGCAGCACGGGCCGGGCCCCCAACCCGCTGGTGGTCCGCCGAAGTCGTCGTCCGTGTCTCCGCCGTTGCCCGTAGGCGGAGGTCCCCCGGACCCCCGGGCGAAGACGGCGGTGGGTTGAAGTCAGCCACGACCCTAAGGTGGATTAGGACCTCGTAGCCTAACACCCTCTTCTCCGAGATGGATAGAGGACCCATCGGCATCGTCTCGTTCTCTTTGACCCCCAGCCAGCAGATTTGTGGGATGTAGCTTGGGTCTATGATCCACGCGGTGACATTGAAGGAGGCCAGGTCGTCAGCGTTGATGGTGCCCTGGTTCACCTCCTGCACCTAGTAGGCGGGCGCGAGCACCTTGGTGGCGGTGTCCTTGCGCCACACGTGCGGGGAACGCCCTCGAGGATGAGGTTGACGCGGAAGCGGAAGGTATTCACCTCCATATGCCAGAACCGCGTCCACGGGTGGATCACGAGGGACGTGTTGGTGAATGGCAGCGGTGCCCTTGCCATGATGCTGTCCCTGCGCTCCTGGTCGGCGCACAGGATGATGAAGTTCTCGGGAAAATAGCGCCTGACCTGGAGTTCCTCCGGCGAAACCCCGATCACTGCCGCAACGGCCGCTCGGACGTTGGTGATCTCCACCTCAGAGCCACACTAGGGGTAGCCGACCAAGGAGAACTGGAGCTGAGCCTCGGCGGCGTTGATGTGGGCGTCCCGCTTGATGTAGCACCAGGATTCCCGCGGCCGACTGCGCGGGTCACCCGGCCGCGCCGGCTCCGTGTCGGCGTCGATGTCGGAGGAGGGTGTCGGCGACGGGGTCGGCCCCTGCGCTCCCACCGGCGTCCCTGGCGACGGGGGGGGGGGGGACGAGCGACCCCGCGCTCCCGAGCTCCTCGGGCTTGCTCTCCTCTTACGCTTGGGAGCTCGGTCGGCGTCCATTCCCGCACGCTCGGAGGAGCTGCTCGCTGCCAGCTTGGTGCAGTCGCAGGCCTAGTGGTTGAGGCCGTGGCAGTTCCAACACCTCACCTCCCGCTTGCACGTGGCAATCTGGTGCCTCGTGGCCATGCAGTTGAGGCATCTCCCTTCAATGTCCCTCCGACGCCGGCCCCCGGTCGAAGGCTGCAGTGCATTCCGAGTCGGCCTCGCCGTCGTCGCGCACGCGCCAGCCTCCAGGGATGGCCTGCGAGGCAGGACATCTTGTCAGTCGTTGTGGTTGGGAGGGGAGGCCATGCGGCTAGGCCCATGGCGTCTGCTTGTCGGGAGGCATGGCGCTGGATCGGGCCCAAGGCGTCTGTGAGCCGGCGCCCGCGCTGAGAGGTTCGGCCCAAGGCGTCTGTGAGCCGGCGCCCTCACCTCAGGAGCAGGTCCGAGACATCGCCGCGCAGCGGTCCTCGCGATGGGCTCAGCGCCGTCTGCTGCCGCGGCCTCCCGGTGCTGCCCACGGCGACGCTGCCTGCGCCGAGGCCGCGGCGCACCGTCTCCAGCCGGCGGTGCCTGCCCGCAATCGGGAAAGGTAGCAAGCTCAGGGGCGGCGCCACCCCGGGCGGCGGTCCCGCCCCCCGCAGTTGAGGTCGCCCTGACCTCCAGGCCGGGATGCGGCGGCGTAGACCTGGTGGTTGGCTTGTCGCGAGCCGCCAAAGTAGCGCTCAGCAGCTGGTGCGCCGGCCCCGCGCGGCCACCTCCGGCGGAGGAACCCACCCCAGCTGAGGTCTCCCCGACCTCAAGGCCAAGGGTGGGCTATCCGAGTGGCGAGCGACCATGCACGGCGGGGCTATGGCTGAAGTGAACGGCTGGAGCGGAGGACATAGACGGCAAGGCGGGGACGAAGGACCCTCCCCCCGCCCGAATCAGCCGCCGGGGGCGGGGCGGAGCTCGGCGGCGAGTTCGGGACGGAGGATCTCCCGGCCGGACTCCCCGCAACCAAGGTGGGGCGCGGAGGCAGATCCAGCGCGGGCGGTGCTACGGGCCCGCCCAGACCGCCGTCGGGGCCAGGAGCGCCGCTCGGCCGGCCGGATCTGGGGAGATCCCCCACCCCAAGGGTTGGCCGGAACAGGTAGGGCGGCATCCCGTACTTGAATTCATCGGCCCTGAACGGGGTCTCCCCGACCGCCAATCCAGGGTGGGCGAACCTCGCCGAAGGGGACGGTTGCCGGGCGAAGAATAGGCGTGGCGGCGGCGGTTCGTCTTCTTCATCTGAGCAGTCAGAGATGTCGCTGTCCACCCATCTCTCAAGCTTGGAGCGGCCCGCGAGAGGAGGGGAAGAAGGGGCGGGCGAGGGGGGGGAGGGGGGAGGGCTTACCGGCTGGAGCGGGCGGAGGAGCTAGGGTGGCTGCCGGCGCCGGGGTGGCTTGCGGCAGGCTGGTGGCGGCGGCGGCGTCGGAGGAGGAGGGAGGGTCGGGGTCGGGAGGAGCCATTTCTACCTCAGTCCTTGACTGTATTGAGGTATTTTATTTTATATGGCAATTAGACAAAGACCACTGAACCGTATATCGTTTCTGTGGCAGTGCACCAAAATTTTACAAACACAGTTCTCACTCACTGTGGAACAAACCATATATATATGAGAAAGGGCCAATCAAGTACATCAGCACATGTGACCACACTGTTTGTTCTCGTACATATCATACACGCAACCATCTTACTTATTTGTTTCGTTAATAATAAAAAATCTTATTGATTTGTAAATCACAGTGGGGGCAACACCAACAATTAACAATCCACTCCACACGTGTACACAGCTGAGAAGTGAACGGTCACACGCCACAGCACAATACAAATTAAAACACACCAAAAACACACGAGACGGGAGCACAGCATATATTTAGCAGCAGACAGCTAGCATGCATAAAGGGCACGTCTCATGCTGCTGCTGCTTTTATTTGTCTAGTGCTCAGACGGAGCACAAAGATCTGCATCACGCTCACGCCATCTTATTCACAGCTAGATCTAGATGGCATGATAATCAGATAATGAAGGATGGACGGCTGGATCATCAAGGGAGGCCGATGATAGAAACCGAAGCAACGCAAACCGATCGAGAGCATACAGGTGCAAGAAAAAGCATGCATCCATGCCGCCATTCACTTACACACACGAACCAATCAAGCAGACGCAGAAGCAGAATGGTTGAATGAACAGCAGGGTGAGATGGCAGCAGCAAGCCGCCAATCCTACCTGCAGTCCAATGAAGGGCCGGGACCCATTTACCTGCAGGAGAGAACAACAAAGGACAGAAGGGAAAAGAGAATCAATCATGCAAATCGGAAGGAATGCGTAATAACTCATCAGGATTCAGTTTTTTTTTCAATAAATACTTACTTGCATTATACTATGTATTATACTATGTGCTGAGCATTTCATAAAAAGCTTTAAAGTTAGTTGTATGGCAGAAATGGACAGAATCAAATTTGATTGCATTGTTTGCTATAGACAGACTTGGAATGCTATAACAAGTACTCCAACCACATGATATGCACGTCATAGATACGCTGTGTAGATAGCATTGTGAGCAAGAGCCAAGAGGGATGACCTGAGCACGGTGCACCTGAGTAGGGTCTTCTTGTAATATGGTGAGTGAACCGTCTTGTAGCGCCGCGCGTGCGAGGCATTGTCCCACTCTAATCTGTCCCACCATTCCTTCTCGCAGTTGCACTCCACCACCTTATTAGTACTGTCGCCGCCGACGATCGGAAGGCGCGTGAGGCTCCAGCAGCCCTTAATCTTGACGGTCTCGAGGTTGGGCGTGGACATCCTGAGCGCACAGATGCGCTGCAGCTTGGGGAGTTCGTGCAGGTGGATGCGCTTGAGTGCAGGAAAGTCCAGCGTGACCGGCTGCGGCTCGCGCTCGACGTGGCTCTTGGCATAGACGTCCAAAGGAAACACCTCCCTGAGGTCGCCACACCACACGATCTCGAGGGTCTCCAAGCGGGCCATGATGGTATCGCCGATCATTGGCTTGGACAACGGGAGTACATGAATGAGCCTGGGGCAGCAGTCTAGGTGCAGTAACGTCAGGACGGGAAATCTACGAGTGTGCCCCCATGGTTCACTCCATTTCCAGATGTAGCGTGCCTTGGAGAGCTGTGACGCCCAGAATGTTCTCAGCCGGTACCCAAAGACAATTCTTCCCACAGCGTCTCCAGTGGCGAAGACGCAATCCGATATTGGGCACCTTTCAATCCTGCACCACTCTAGGTTGAACCATTCTGACCCAAACTTGGTAGTTGAAGGGACACTGCCACAAGTGCCATCGTGCATATGAAGGATCTTACCAGAACGGATCACAAAATCTGGTAACTGCTTTGTCCTCGTCTGGTCTTGTATGTGCAAGTAGCGGCAGCTCTGTTGTGAAAGGTCGGGAGCATCTGGGCAAGGCCACATCCACATGATCCCTGGGTCACACATCATGTTGCCATCGCTGCTAGCCTCCAGCTGCACACTGCTGCTGCTCTTGTTGATTACTCCGTCATCTCTCATGCCACCACTGGTAGAGGAAACCTCCACATATGTCATGCGGGAAGTAGAATACACTGGCTCAAGCGAGACGAGGAGCCTTGCATCCCTAACGGAAATGTACCAAGGGAACTCATCACTGGGTGGTGGACCGCGGCGAGCTACTGCCGCTGCCGCTGTTGGTGACATTGTTTCTATCCTGGAACGGGAAGTTGATCCTGACCGTGTGGTAGTGTCGAGGAGCAGAATAGACAAGTTATCTCTCATTTGGTCCTTTGCTGGCCACAGGATTGCACAAAGCTTCTCGCAGTCAAGCAGGCGGAGCTCATCAAGGTGCCGGATTACTGTTGCAGAGAGGTCTAGTGTCTTCACTGCTGTACCCGAGATGTCCAGCGTGCGGATATCTCCCATCCATCCTCTCAAAAATA
Source organism: Themeda triandra (assembly GCA_018135685.1). Taxonomy (NCBI): domain Eukaryota; kingdom Viridiplantae; phylum Streptophyta; class Magnoliopsida; order Poales; family Poaceae; genus Themeda; species Themeda triandra. The sequence continues at coordinate 61,902 of JAENPR010001139.1, read as the reverse complement.
TGTTCTTGAGCATACTACATCCCTTGAAGGAGATGCTTTCTAACCCGGTACTTTCATGGACAGTGACCGTCTCAAGGCAGCTGCGGTCGCTGCTCACCCCCGGCCCAGATAAGCTCCTCATGCGACTGGTGTCGTTTCCTGAGAACTCAAGAAGTTCCACCTTGCTCATCTCCGAGAACAGGTCATCTTCCGAGCAGCTGCAGCAAATGGTGGACTTTGTTACTCGGAGCTTGCGAACGTTAGGCAATCGCCCCTGCAGCTGGCCAATGTCCCACCCCTGTGCTCCCATCACATTTAGCTCCCTGAGCTGAGTCATGAGGTCCAGCATCTGCGGCGACAAGATCTGGTCACAGCTTGTGTTACGCACGTCGAGCACCCACAGCCTCTGGAAGCACAGGCGGACGTCCTCGTCCTTCCCCGCTGCTTCACCTGCTGCGCTGATCCCAGTGTCTTGGCAATGATCAAACCATAGGAACCTCAGACTGTGGCAGGAGAGAAATGGAGGAGAGTGGAAGCTGAAGGAGCAACGTGAGAGCTTGAGGACACGAAGCTTGTCGGAGTAGGGTCGGAACATGTCTCCGCCGTTCGGGATGGCTCCGCCCAGGATCCAGGTAAACCCGTGAGTTGGTGAGCTCCAGTACGGCTTGCTCTCGACAGACCATGCCAAGGGGGAGGAGGGCAGATACTGATGGTAGTCCACATCCAGTCGCAACTCACGCTGCAGAGCATCAGCAGCTCTCCACAAGCCATCATCGGTGGCGGCACCCTGCTTGTCACATATCCAGTAGGTGGTGCCGTGTGTGGCCACGTCGTAGCCAGTGAATTGGCTGCCCCTGCAACACAGCTGCAGCATGTAAAGGAAGCACTCGGCCACTTGCTCAGGCTGGTCGAGGAGGATGCCGAGGCCACTTGGTGTGTTCATCTTGCACGCCGACGCCGCAGCAATCATCTCTGAAGCCTCCTGGCGCACGAGGTCGGCCCAGAGCTCCTGGCGACTCTTGCAGCGTGGTACCACGGAGAGCAAAGCATGGGTTGTCGAACCCACGGCCGCGTCAACTTTCGTCCGGGGTTTCAGCCGGAACCTCCCCTGGAATGTCCACAGGAGCTTGCTGGTGGAGTAGCCGGACATGGGGAGGCCACACACGCTTGCCAGATCCATCACCTCGCTGCTCCCGTTGTGAAAGATCACCAGGAACCTGCGGTTCAGCTTCTGGACATGGCGATATATCTCCTTGGCGACTTGCTGGACCTCGGCGCGGGAACCCAGGGCCACCCCGTGGAAATCGTCTTCCTCGTCCTGCCTGTCCAGCATCGCCATCGCCTCAGCGGGAAGCCGCAGCTGCTCGGCGGCCGCCCTCTGGAGCGCCCTCCTGCTCTCCCACACGGAGCAGTCGATGTGGATAACCTGCTCGAACTCCAGTCCAGCTCCATGTCCATCCTGGGCAGCACTTGTCCGGTGGTGTGAAGCTCCGGCGACGGCGTGGCGCTGGGCGATGGCTCGGAGAACGGCGGATGCCCCCAGCCCGTCCCAGCCATCCAAGTAGACGGCGTTGTCTCTGCTGCTGTCGCTTCTTGAGGTGGTGGCATCAGTGTCTTCCTTGAGCGCCTTGAGAATTTCTTCGGCAGCCTCGTCTATCGTGTCGGCCTCAATAACCTGCACACATTTTACATCATCAGACCATGCATCCTGCAAGGTGCTCATGCATGACTTGAATCAAGGTGGAAAATACAGAAAAAGACACAGAGCTGCCTGGCTGGCCGGCCGGCCGGTTTACCTTACTACGCATGATGATGGATATGATTGGAGCAACTGATCATCGACCGCGCTGGTCAGCTCGCAACCTCCAGCAGATCCATTCCAATTCGACAATATAATGGAATCTAACCCATCGCTTAGTCTCGATCTGGGCTGAGCTGGTCAATACACAAGCATGAAACCAACAGAACCAAACCCACACGCTTAGCTGAATTGGCTTGCACACTAGCTGGAGGGAGACGATAGAAGACAAACAGAAGCAACCGACGCTTAGCTTGGGTTGTGTGTGAAAGAATAGAGACAGATCCAGATACAGCATACTTCAAAGTCCTAGGTAGAGAAGCAAAGCAGCAAACCTTTGCTTTTGGCACATTCGAATAAATCTCTCTCTCTCTCTCTCTCTCTCTCTCTCTCTCTCTCTCTCTCTCTCTCTCTCTCTCTCTCTCTGTGTGTGTGTGTGTGTGTGTGTGTGTGTGTGTGTGTGTGTGTGTGTGTATGGTCACCACAGACGATTCTTTGCTTGTTCCCCAAAGAGAAAGAAAAAAAGGAAAAAAAAAAAGCAAGATGACCCTTTGCTTGTAGCCAGCTAGCCGCCCCAGGATTTTCGAGATGAAAGATTAAAAGGTTGTAATAAGGAGTAGCTGTGCTTTCTTTTCTTTTTGCCTTGTGACCAATTCAAAGTGCTTTAACCGAGATAATCCATGTACACATGAGATTATGATCGAGGGAGAGGGACCTCTGAGATTTCTTAGAATTATTTTCGCATGATTTTTTCTAAAATGATTTTGAATCTCAACTTTTTGCGACAAAGTACATAATTAGAATGAATGAAATAGCCATATGTAACACCCAAGGTCCGAAATACGGCTAAGATCCACTCTACACATTGAATAGACCACACCTAGGTATTAACTCTCTTGAGATTTCGTCCTCGCTTCGCTCAAAAGGTTCGAACCGGAGTTCATACAATTTCCGGCCCCGGTATTTAAGTTGGTTCAGTTTTCCCTCAACTCCCAGTATGGTACTGTTTGGATGAACAGTAGTTCAAGATGATACCCCAAATCTGGCCTGGCCCAACTTGGCCCATGGGCGGGGTCTCACACCATACAAATTTAAAAGTAAACATTTAAAAAATAATTAGAGTGAATAAAAAAGAACATAATGAAAATAAGAACATCTATGGAAAGCATGAAAGGAAAGCGTCGGTTAGGAGAGAGATTGTCGGATGCTTTAAGACTTCAAGCTTCACTGGTCGGAGAAGGTCAAGACGGTGTTTTCCTTCAGATCCATGGTGCTCGGGGACTACCTGTAGGGGTATAAACCCGTATACCCTCATGGCTACACATGGGCCCCACCGGAGGAGGCGACCCAGCTCGCAAGATCAACCTGTATGGGCTCCCGGACTGGTCGGAGTCCCATGTAGATCAGTCAAGATTTACTTCACGGTCAAGGAAATCTGGTCGGTTAGGATAGAGATTGTATCCTCCATGGATAGCAAGCAGTTGTAACCGACTAGAACTAGATTCCTAGATCTGTAACCCTACCCCCATGCTATATAAGGCGGGCAGGGATCCCCTCAATCAACTCAATCAATACAGCGGAGCACATGACGTAGGGTATTACGCATCACAGCGGCCCGAACCTGTATAATTCGTGCTTCTCGTGCCTCTGTTTACATCTAGTTCGTTGTCTAGCACACCTCCACCGATCAATCTACTACCTTGGGTATACCCTAGGTAGACTGCCGCCGATATTTCGTCGACACACGCTAAGTCGCTAACAGATTGTGCTTGATTGCATCGAGCCCTAGCCAGTGCGGGCTGTTTCACGCCGCCGCCGCCTCAGCCACCGCCGCTTGCGTTCATGAATGAAGCAGCCTCCATGGCAGAAGTTGGAGGCCAAGAAGATATCGCAACTGCATCATCTTCTCTCGAGGCTTCATGTTTGCGAATGAGTCGGCGCACCGTCCGTGGGGTCGTTCTTCACATCGATGGCCGCACGCCTTACGAGAAACTTGCTGAGTGGCGCGGCCGCGAGCCCATCATGGCCTCCGCCGTGGGTTGCGCCTCGTCCACCTCTGAGCGTCGGGTATGGTGTACTCGAGGAGAAGCTGCGCTGACGCCTGAGCCGAGGAGCCGTGGTGGAGACTGGTGTGTGTTACGTGAGCCGCCGAGGGGAGCCGGAGGCGCACAGGCCCTTAGATCAGAACTGGTGACACGCGGCATACATCAGTTAGGGGGCGCACGCCAGATAGAACTAGCAAAAGTGCAACAGGTTAATAAAAAACATATAATAATTTTTATTCTACCAAAGATTTAGCTGTAAAAGAAATCATTATTTATGTTAAAAGATCGATAAGATCAATTTTTGTTTAGTATATGGACACTTATGGTAGTTGTGGTTCGCCTCCTCCACCTCGTCAACCTCTCCTCAAACACCACTACTATCACCTCTAGCTCACCCATCCAAGACACAACATCCTTCGTCTGTACCTTCTGAAGTGTGGGGTGCCTATGCGCGGTGGCGGCTAGATCAAGCGTAGAGCCGAGCCATGTAAATAAACAAGTTTCGTAAGCGGTTGATGTGATATCGTACGGACAACCTGTAGGAGTATTAAGCCCGCTTGCATCACTATTTGTAGGGAGATAAGACTTGTCATGTGTGGTGGTGTGGCCCCGAGTGCTTGTGCTCCTACATTGTATTTCATTTAAATTGTATTTTTGTTTTAGACTTTAACTTAGTTAATATATGTCCAATCCATTGTACACGAAATTTTTACCATAAACTATACACATCAATAGAAGATTATCGTAACATCCTTATCAGTTTGAAAGAAAACATAGATATATAACTATATAAAATATTTTATTCCAGTGTAGACCTAGTCAAGAGGGGTTTGAAAAAATAGTTATACTACTTTTTTTTGTTTTTTCTATTTCTATAATTTTCCACGTGTAGGTTTAATTAGTTAAGAGGAGTTTTAAACAAATAGTTTTGCTAACTTTTTTATTTTTCTATAATTTTCCACATAGTTCACAAGTTTGTTGTTTTATCTGACAAAAAGGAAAACAAAAGAAGCCAGGTCATTGCTCAGCCTAGCTCACTGGCGCAAAAGGTCCACGAGGCGGATTCGAACCGATGAGGAGGAGGCCCAATATGTGTTAACTTTTACATCAGAAATTCCCAACTTTCTCGAATTCAGTTTAGATCCTTCCATCTTGTCTTTGGGCCTACTTGGATGCCGTCCAAAACCTGCCAATCCAAATCAACGGCAGTACCAAATCTACGGCTGTCATTTGTTTTTTTTTTTTTTTTTTTTTTTTTTTTTTGAAATACGGCTGTCATTTGGTTGGGAACCCACGATTTGGCGTGCCGAAGCTTCGAGCCAATTCCGCGGCGGACGAGAGCCAATTCCACGGCGCACACGAGACGTCCCGCGCCCGTATTTTGGTTGCTTCGCCAAACTTCTATTGCCCCAGCCCCAGCCCCGCAGTATCACCCTCTTCTCTCCCGTCTCCTCTGTACGCCTCCGTCTTCTCCGTCCTCACTTATCCCGGCCGCCGCCGCTGATCTCCTTGCTGTCAGGCCCGAAGCTCCTCCTCCTCGAGATAGCAGTGGCAGTCCCGAAGCCCTTCCTTCTCCCCGAGTTAGCAGGCTGCCGGTCTTCAACTTGTTCCTGTCGCAGATCCATTAATCTGTTGGGGAACAAGCAGCCTCTCCCGCCATCTGGTGATCTCTTGATCTCCAATTACTCCTCTATTACTAGTTCCTAGCACCATCTGTTTTCCTCCGTCACTCCATCTATTTTGTAGTTAATGATTTCTGATATATCATCCGTTCATAGATCTGCTCCAACGAAGTGCACAGGAAAAGGACCCTGAACGCAGTCGCCCAAGCTAGCTCCGTTGGTCCACTCCTGACGGTAAAATCTTTCAAATCAATTTCCTTTGGTCCCTCTCAGAGTGTCTGCATAGCTGAAGCTGGCATCTACAATTGTAGTTGTTGTTCCTCGAATTCCTACCTGCACATTCCTCTGTTAAGATTTCAGCCTTATGTTTCATGGTTAAACAAACCTTGCACATTAAAAAAATCCAGATATAAATAACAATTGCTTGATACCTACGATAGTTTGCATTAGTACATCTTCCTTTGCCTTTCTGCTTGTGCGTTTGAAAAACTTATTTTACTGGTTGCTGATATATGCTTTCCATGTTACTTTTGGTGGCAGCGGGTATGTTGTATATGCTGTAAATATGGTAGCTGTGTATAAAAATGTGGGTGCTAAGAGTAGCAGTATTTTGGTTATGCTTCAGCTGTGGAGCATATGGATACAGTAACTAAACTATTGGTATTTGGACGTGCCTCATGTTATCAGCGTATGAAGTTATTTATATGATTAGGAGTTCGTCACCTTGTGGTACTGTAATAGCACAATGGATGTTACGTGGGGTCTTCTTAGATGGATGTGGCTGTATATGATGATCTGTATGTTTAATATCCTATTTGGACTTTATCTGATATGCATACTATGGTTGACAAGTAGTTGTATGTGCTGAGTTTGGCATCCAACCAAGTGTCATACCAAATTTGTTGCCAAGGTTTTGGCATCTAACCAAGTGCCATACCAAATTTCTTGCCAATGTTTTGGCATCCAACCAAGTGCCATACCAAATTTCTTGCCAAGGTTTTAGCAACCAAAATTTGGCATGCCATGATTTTGGTAGGGCAAATTTTGGAACCCAACCAAGTAGGCCCTTTGTCTTTTGCATTTTTGCATATGAAACCTTCCTCTTCTTCTATCTTTTTCTACCGTACACGAAAAGTCGGGCGGAAAAATTTTTGGCGGACAGAAATTTTGTTGCTTTATTATTAGATAATAGATAATAGATACATAGACCCATCGCCCATGAATTTTTCTCCGGGTTTACCCTCACTGAGCCTAAAAAAAACATCACTGCCGGCGAGCAGGAACAGAATCCCACAAAAGGTGGAGATCACACCACCCACCGATTCGCAGATAGGTGGAGATAAACTGACCTCACGCAGGCATCACCGGACCGGAGGCATACCCACATTCCAGTGATCCGTCGTTGAAGCCGTTAACGGGCTGGGCCATTGTCGAGACGAGACCCAAGACAAACATCCACAGAAACCATGATCTGTGAGCGGCTGCTGTCCGACGGGGCCCACAGTATGATAATGAAGCACAACCCTAATAGACGACTAGGCACTCTGCAACGATCCATCATAGCCTACTGCAGTTTGACCACGACGGCCCATCCTTTACTGACTGAAACCGCGTCGCGGTAACGAGAAAGTATTTCGCCACGTCATTATGATGTCATCTGACAAATCTGAACCGTTGGAGGATAATCTAGTAATAGCCGGTTTCTTTAGACTTCTAGTAACTTACTTTAGAAAGTTACCGACAGAGAATGTACTCCGTACTCCATGACATACTCTGTGACTCGCACTGTACAAAGAGGCAGCGGCAGCATAGTTGTGTGTGGACCTTGAAGCACGGGAACGAGTGGATAAGATGCAAAGAGAATATTAGGTCTAAATATTTTTTTAAAAAATAAGAGATAATAAGAAATAAAGAAAAAAAGAAAATCAGAAAGAAAGAAACAACCCGGAAACAAAAGCTCAACTGCTAATGATCGAGCTTTAAGTTGGCCGACGATTGTCAGCTTTAAATTATGAGTATGGTTGCTCCAAAAAAATATATATATGGTCTAACTACGAAACCTATAAAGAATGTTCAGGGCACATTTCAAGCGGCAACGATGTGCGCTATTCTAGTTTTCTTAGACCTATTCTAGTTTTCTTAGAGCATCTCCAACCCAAGTCCCTACTTGAGCCTCTACCCTAAATTCTAGGAGTTTGGACAAAAATCCAACTCCAATGGAGCCCCTAGATGGGCTCTCATTTTTCATGCCCCCTCAAATTATAGTCTCAAGTCCCCACATACAGGATCCCCCTATCCCCCTCTCATCCGTGGGTCCCACACCATCTCTCCTCTCCCCGTCCCGTCGACGCCACGCACGCGCTACCCCCCAGGTGCGCCGGACGCCCCGACGCGAGTGGCGAGCGGCGAACGGCGGCCGGCGGCGACACTATCGTGCCCGCCGGCGCTACCCCCATCCCAGCCTCCCCTCCCCGCCGGCGCCCCTAGTCCGGCGGCCTCCTAGGCGGCGGCCCGTGGTGGACGACGCGGGCCCTTCCCCAAGTCGGCGTTGAGGGCGGCGGCCAGGCTCGCGCGCCCTCGCGGTGGCACCTTTCCCAACCGGCTCGTGGATCCCGGCGGCGCACCTGTAGTACCGGCACCTGGTGAGCGCTGCCTGGCCAAGGAGCGAGGGTGAGGCCTGGCCGCGCAGGGGCGAGGGCGAGGCCGGGGCGCGTTGTGGCGGCCGCGCACGGGGGCAGCGCCCCTCCCCATCACGACAGTGGTGGGTTCTCCTCTCGGCGCTGAGGAGTCGCGACGGCGCGGCCTGCCTACCCCGCCGGCGTGGCTTCCTCCTGACCGCGAGGAGCCGCCGGCGGCGCTAGGCGCGGAGAGATGGGCGAGCTCGGCCGCCGGGGTCCATGGGGGTCGCGCGCCTCCCACGGCGGCGTCCCACCCCACCCACCATGGCGAACCCGAGCCCGGCGGCCTCCCGCACGCGTGGTGAGTTCCTTCTCCCCCGGCTGCGCGAGCTCCCTCATCGGAGGCGGTGCCGTGTGCTTCCTCGGCCACGTACATGAGCACAGGGCGGGTGGTGAGTAGGAGATGCAGTCAGGCGGCCAGGAGGTGACGGTGATGGCGATTGGGCGGGCACGATTGAGCTCCTGCTGCCCCGCCGGATCTGCCCCGCCGTGCCATGGCTCGAGCACGGCCCAAACTCCCTCGCCCTACCCTGTCGTGCGATGGCGCGAGCCATGCTGGCGCTCCCTTGCCGCGATGCGCGCCGCCCGGCCAAGGCTCCATTGCTCCGGCGGCCCCAGCCAGGCATGAGCCCCTCCCCTCCCGGCGTGAGCTCCTCCCCGCCCGAAGCTCCTCCTCCCAGCGCCATGCTCGATGTCGAGAGGAACAGAGAGATGGAAGAGAGGAACGGTAGGAGAACGAAGAAGAGGATGACAGGTGGGTCCCTTTTGTCATTGGGTATAGGAATGGTTTTGGGGGCTCAAATATGGGGCCTTCTGCTGGAGTTGGGCCTCAATTTGAGCCCCTATTTTTTTTAGTCCAGCCTGCAAATAGATTTTTAAGGACTTAATTTAAGGGCCCCCACTGGGGTTGCTCTTAGAAAATGGAAGAGACCTTCCCACCTCTGCTTGTCTGCACACAGCGATAACCCCGATGACCCTTAGATTATGTATACTTGTATAGTGTATAGGAAAACGATCTTTTAACCTCTATCTACAACTCAGTCTGATTTGTTTCTACCCTATTGATCATAGATTAGTTTTTATTGGATTCCTTGTAGTGGAACCTGCTTATCTGGTTTCAAGCCCCTGACTTGGCACGCTTCGTGGATTTATTTCAGGATTTAACCGGCGCTATGATTTCAGTGGTAGGTGACGTTCCAACCGACAGTGAGGCGTCTGTAGTGACTTCGTGGATTTCTTGATCTACCGGCTCAGTCCTTCGGAGATGCCCATTAGGATAGGGTTTGCATACGGGTGTTCATATAGTGAGTGTGGGTTCATGTCATGGGTGTCTACATTGTGCTTTGTAATTCTAAAAATATCAGATTTTTAACCTCCCTTTGACTTTTAAAGTTGTTTGTTTTCTGGCACCCTAAAAGCTTTTGGATGATGCTTTTATCTAAGGCTCTGTTCGCTCGAACTTATCAGTGCTTATCAGTGTTGCTTTTCAGTCATGAAAATATGTTTTCTCTCACAACAAATCAGCCATAGCCGGAGCCACAAATAAGTCCTACCGAACAGAGCCTAACTTAGAGCCACGTCAACCATGAGAAGGGTAAATTAGACTTATTTGATAGTTTAGGGAGATACAAGTTGGACAACAAATATTGTTTTGAGATAATCCAAATTTATATAAAAGGAAACTAATATTTATCTACTAAACAAGTACCATTAGAACCAACCTGGTGAAGAAAAAGATCATCGACAATGCAGTTTGAAAGGTCTATCATGGAGCAGAAGAGACGCCGGCTCATGTCATCTTTGGCTGCCCGGCTGCAAAAAGAATTCTGGGACGCGATACAGATCATCACAATGGACCAGACTTGGGCAGTGGATAAGCTGCGAGAGATGCTCATATGGAAGAGGAGGAACAACTTGGTATTTCGGAATGAGCGAGCAACGATACAAGCTACCCTGTTGGCGTGCAGGTCTGAGGCAAAGTTGTGGAAATACCGGCTACCGAAGAAGGAGCAGCCAACCGCACACATTTGGTGCACCGTTTTAGCGCTGATGAGTTTGTAAATAAATATATTTGTATTATCAGGCTTCAAGAGCCAAATGATCAATAAAAATCAGGTGGGGATTCTCTCCCCTCCCGTTGACCGATAAAAAAACATTAGATTCGACATTAAATATGTTTTCAGAGTATACCTACGCAAAGTCATACTGTACACGGCAATACTATTTCATGCAAACTTAACCAAAACTAAGAAAAGTTTGAATTTGCCTTTGTGGCTAGACAAACCATATAAACGGCTCCGAACAATCAAAGAAACCGGAGTACAGTTCAGTATGATACTCACCGGCTACAACTTGCAAGGTCTCCAGAACAGTCAGCCTAATCGTCAAAAGCGTTGGCTTGACACCGTGCGCAGGGCTCTAGAACAGACAGCTTAGTTGTAGGCGCAACTTTATCCTCGATGTATATTCTTATAGCTTCCACCACTCTAGATGCTTGCTCGACTACAAACTTGCTAGCGAATGCCAGAATCATCCGAGCAACATTCACCACCCAATGTGTCCAATATAAGGCGCTCGAGTGAGACTGCACTCTTGACAATGCAACATGTTAGCTCAACCAGGCTCTTTGTAGAGTTGAATGCTATCATCTCCACAATCTTGAGGTGGTGCTGCTGTCGTTCAGGCAGCTGCCTCAGATGTCATGACGGACCTACCAATTCATGCCCCATATCTGCCCGAGGTACCTGAAGACGAAACCAAGAAACTGAATCATCAATAGATCGATGCACCCAAATTACCGTGTCACCACATATATGAATTTGCTATATTAAATATATAGAATGGAGAAAACAGCTTACCTCCAGCCGCCAAGTCTCCAAGGAAGGAGATGCGTCCAAGAAAGAAACTAGAGAAGAATAATCGTAGGACGGGGACAAGGCTGATGAAGTAATCTGAATATATAGGTGTTTGAGGTTGACGAATTTGGAGGGCAGCATTAGTGTATTCTCCTGCACAACAGATATAGGCCATGCTCAGAATTATTATTATATATAACAGTATGTATGACTTCTACTGATCCTAAGGAATATATCGATACTCTGTAGTATACCTCATGGTCCAAACTTAATGTCAAACTCTGAAGATTTGGCATAATAGATGGAAGCTCAGCGTGAGCATAGCTGATGGCATTCGCACGATACAAGCTCAACTCCTTCATCACTTGCGATGCCTCTCCAAGCGAGAGGTTTTGAACTCCTGGGAAAAGGTGAAAACTGGAGAGACTTGGAGCATTGTTCTCTATAATTTGCAGAGCATTGCAACAAGCAACTCTAATGTATCTGAGCTTCTGCATCACCGAAGGTACCTTGAGAGAAACTATAATTTGCAGAGCATTGCAACAAGCAACTCTAATGTATCTGAGCTTCTGCATCACCGAAGGTACCTTGAGAGAAACTATCTCATTGCAAGCAGTGAGGTCCAAATGCTCCAAAGCAAGGGAGTTGGAAAGAAGGCACCCTAACTCATCCCCCGTGATACACACCGAATCCAGATGCCAACTTGTTAGGCTTCTCAAGGCACCAAGTTCAGCCAGGGGACGGAAGGCACAAGAGTAAAGATGAAGAGACTGAATTGGGTTTCTAACTTCTCTAGATAAAACTGAGCATGGGACGGTGTACTCTTTATCTATGCTAAGGATGAGCTCTTCAATCCCTGGTGTAACAACATCATGGAGCCATCTGTCAAAATAAGGAATGCAATGGTATTGATCACTTAAATAAAGCCCCAATACTTTCAGGCCAATTCCGGAGTGGTTTCTCAGGATTCTGTCAATTCTGCGTCTGAAACTTCTGCCATGTGCCTTAACCGTTTGTGAACTGAAGATTAGTTTGGGATAACATCTCCAGGAGCTTAGGAAGGCATGAGAAATGCAAGCAGCACGAGCAGCAGCATCCAATGGCATTAAAGAATGAATATGACACAAGATACCCTGCGTGCACAATAATAGGATGAATTTTCAACTTTAAAGACAAGTGGGATTGCAATCAGATAATAATAAATAAAAAAAATAGAACCACATGAAGCACATCTTCCCCATGTACATAGCTCTTTGCATGCTTGCAAAAGGTATGTATATTGCCAACTGAATGTAACAGTGCAGGTAAACTTAGCATTTCACAGAGAAGTTTTTCCTGACGGAGAAGCTTTTCGACAAGGGGAAAAAATACACATACTGATAGCCAGCACCGGTGTCCGGTTAAGTACTATGTATGGTATTTAATGATCTGTTCTTGCTTGCTGCTTGCATAAGAGCACACAGAGTAAACAATGTGTCTATCAAAATGCACCAGACGATATTTTATCATGGAATATCAGGTCAAAAAATCGCACAAAGTGAGAGATCCTAGGCTAGTATGGTTATTTGCATATGTCATCAAGAAACAACAAGCAATACAGCATCAACAACCACATGCCTGATTATCTAGATATACTCAGGTTATCCAAGATCTTGAGAGACAAAAAAAAAATCCAACAGAATAACCCCTTTTAGAATTTTATGTTGCCATACCTGAGGAAGCCATGGGATCGAATGTCCCAATGTTTGTCCATCTTGAGAATCGCCATCACCGAGTCCCCATGTAGCTCTCTGCATGGTTGCAAAAGGTACGTAAATTGCTAATGAATGTAAGGCTAGTCTCAATGGAGTTTCACAAGAGTTTCATGGGCATTAAATATGTTGATGTGGCAATGTATTAATGAAGAGAGAGATGATGAGAGTTTCATGGGAGAAGAGAGAGTTTCATCCCCATGAAACTCTTGTGCACTGTTTCCAAAATATGGAGCATTGGAAACTGAGACATGAAACTCCCCACTGAGACTAGCCTAACAGTGGCAGGTAAACTTAGCATTTCACAGACAAGTTTTTCCTTGAAAAGTTATTACTAGGGGCATTCTGATAGCCAGCACCGATTAACTACTATGTATGATATTTAATGATCTGTTCTTGCTTGCTGCTTGCATAAGAGCACACAGAGTAAACAATGTGTCTATCAAAATGCACACAAGACGATGTTTTATCGTGGAATATCTGGTCAAAATCGCACAAGTGAGAGATCCTAGGCTAATATGGTTATTTGCATATTTCATCAAGAAATAACAGTACAGCATCAACAGGCACATACATGCCTGATTATGTAGATAATAATACTAAGGTAATCCATGTTTAGATATTGAGCTAAAAAAATCCAACAGAATAGCCCCCATCAGAATTTTATGTTGCCAAACCTCAGGAAGCCATGGGATCCAATGTCCCGATGTTTGTCCATCTTCAGAATCGCTGCTATCATCACCAAGTGGCTGACAGAGTGAGTCCTCGATTTCGTCCACTGTAGCAACGGATCCATCTGCATGCCAACAAACACGCAATCTAAACAATGAATCCTTAACGAACGATAAAAAAAGCTAACAGATGAAAAAGATATCTTTTTTAATGAGATGAATGAGAGAAGAAAATAGCAAAGGAACCAGATCATCGAGGCTTACTCCAGGCAAAGGTGGTTTGCTGACGCTCCTGCGTCTCGCTCTGAATCCACTTGGTACGAGTTTTCTTTTTTCGAGACCGTGCTTTAGCACGTTTTCCATGGTACGAGCGGAAGACGACACGCCGGCAAGCAGACGACCCTCTCCTCCCCCGAGAGTTCTAGGGGAGTTTCCGTTCTCCTGCAGATGTTTGCGCTGCTATCTGTGCATACTTTATCCACCTCTGACCTCCCCTGCACGTGCTAGATTTGGATTGGATGATTGAGTCGAATCGGATTACGCATCTGCGGGAGGGATAGGAAATTAGGGACTTTTTTTCGACCTAAATACTAGTTTCTGGTCGAGCAGGCGTTAGCTTCACGGAGTGCACACCTTTGATGCCGTCCGATCCGATCCGATCTCACCAATAAAACAACGGAAGCCAGTGAGAGGGGCACGACCAGGCCGCATGCCCCCGCATGGCAGTAATAACACACTACTGAGAGACCAAAGAGGTAGTAGCAAGTGTCGATCGATCATAGGCGGTGCGCGATGATACTCGAATGTCAAATATGGAAGGTGGCCGGGAATAGTTTCCAAATATAGACTGCATCCGGATCTCTTAATTACTGCATGCGCATGCTGTAGTAAAGTTCTGAATGAAATTAGGGGCTCCTCTGTTCTGTCCATCCATCGGTGGACACAAGCATCTTCACCACCTGAAGCACCTGCGAGCCGGTAACGTGCGGGTTCTGGAGGAGAACCGGTGATGACCAGGGACTTAGCTTCCCTGCCCTGCCGGTGAAGAGCAGGGACATTAAGGATTTCGCGGCGCCAGGGACATAAGCTCTTGGCGGCCGTGACGCCGGCAACTATCTTCTTCAAGGACAATAAGAGCATCCACCGTGTGGGTTTTGTAGCCGATTCGATACATTAAATGCAGCAGTAGTTCAAGGTATGTAACATTGTGGAGCGGGTTCAATGGAGGAGTAGGTGCGAGCTATCGAGCCAGGTTGAGTTTCTGGAGGAGCAGCCCCCTCTCCTTTTTCTTGTGTGTGGGTTCAGCAATCGAGCCTCTCCTTTTTCTTGTGTGTGGGTTCAGCAATCGAGCCGAGTCCAGTTTGATCCACTATAGACTGAATAGCAGGACGAGTCAAATCCAGGTCTAGACCCACGGTCGGAACGCCTCTGTTGCTCCACACTGCGTACTTCCTCCGTCCCAAAATAAGTATCATTTTAAATTTTCGCCGTCCCAAAATAAGTATCATTTTAAATTTTCGTGTCATAAGTTTGACTCGATTTATAGAAAATACGTGCAATATTTATATTTTTAAATAAATTTGTTAAAAAACTAGACGTAAAGATTTTTCGGATGATAAAATTGTTGGTAGTTGTTTATCGGAAAACGAGAATGACAATTTATTTTGGGACGGAGGGAGTATGCCTAAGACGATGATACGAGGAGACTCATTGGACCATCAACAGCAACGGATACCATGTGACTTCAGAGACTCTAGATTGACCTTTACGACTTTCTAGACAACATTCTGATCGGGATGCGACTGCTTCCTCGTTTGTTGTCCATCATAGGTCTGCGCACACATTAGGAGCATGTGTTAAGGCAATTTGGATACACTCAGGATGGCGGGCTTCATGTATTTTATCAAATCATGCCCTATATTATTGTTCCTAACTTCGGAAAACATGGAGAATGATATTAAAAAAAATGAAACATGTTTCATATTTTCCAAAGTTAAAACAAAATTTCTGAATACATATTTATTGCTGAAAAATAATTGGATAACATTTTGAAAAAGTATTTATTTTTGGTGAAGTCTAATTAATATCCCTAAATTACCATGAAAGTCCGATATAGCTCTCTCGTTACTGACATGGCGTCACGTAGCACGGCTGGCATAGTGCTACATGCCATAATCGCTTTCAAAACTAAAGAAAAGTAAATCCAACAGTTTTAATATAGTTTGAAGAGCGCAAATATTTGACTTTGTAGTTTAACGAGGTCAGTTGATCTACACCAATAGTTGATGGGCTCGGGTGAATATTTCCCTTTTGTTATCGGGGGTTAGGACGTCCGCAAATAAGGCTGAGTCAGCTACCTATTTGCATTTGGCTGTACACATCAACACATGTCCTGCGTAGAGGAAAGAGAGCGTGCAAAAAAATCGAGCCGACGCCTCTCTCGTCGCTCATCTCACACAGACCACGATGCGCTAAATCGCCGGCCTCCTCGCCTTCTCCTAGCGATTTTGCTCGGGCTTAGATCCGCTGCGCGCGAAGAGCTTGCCCCCGTCCCGCGGCGCGTGAATCTTTCTTCTCCCGCGTCTGCTGCAGCCTGCGCGCGAATCCTCCCCGTTGATGAGAGGAAGCTGACTTACTGTTTGTTTTCTTTTTCCAGAATCATTGATGTGAGGTTGATTGGAGTTTCTAGCAAGCTATGATGGAGGTTTTTGGGTCATGGATGAGATGACTTTTGGCTTTTGGTGCTTCTTCCTCAATGATGCAGTTAGATGTTCAATTTGCTTCCCTGGCCTGAAACAAAGATGTACGGCTAGACTCATGGTTACCAATTAGTGCATTATGTAGTAACTATATGGACATTTATCTTATCTTTCTGTTTAAAACCTTTGGTTGTACCCGTTGCTTATCTTTAGTTGATCATGTAATGAAATGGCTTGAGTTGAGATGTATGCAGAGTCGGTTATCTTTAGTTGTTTATGAGCCTTCACACAGTGAGCCACAAAGATGATGCATTTTTTTTTAATAATTGGCTTTCTTTTTCGTTTGGATTCCATGAGCTTGTAATAATTGGCTGTGTACATTTAAGGATGTAGAGGATGATGCATAGTGCATCTATTTTCTCTTTATGTGTATGGGAGTATTCAAAGTACAAATAGCTAGCAATATAGATAGCTTCTTGGACGGTTGTCTATTTAGTTCATGACGTGGACGCCTCCTAAATAGCAACTACCTAGGACCATTGCGGACGCCCTTAGAAGGCACCGTTATTCATGCCATGATCCTAGTCTCCTAGACAACCACAAGATTATGATGGAACTCGGATTACAGGTACAAGGGTATGGATCTGCAGGTGGACAAGGATGAACTGTTTTTAATCTTTTGCAAGATCTCCTCTATAATCTCCTTGTTTTCACTGTACTGTGTTGCCTGGTGGTGTCTCGATGCTTGTCCCTTCTAAGGCAAGTTGCAAATACAAGATCTACACAAGGGAAAACAGTCAAAGAATTATGTTCGCAGAGACAAATGCATATGGAGATGCATGTGATAGGTGCGTAAGAAACTTTACCTGACAAAGGTGGCTTCTTTTTCCAAGATAAACACCGGGCGATTCGGGAGAGCATCTGCAACGAGCTGGAACACACCCTGCACCAGCTGCTCAGATCTCTCGTGTCCCTCTGTCTCACATGTTGCTGGGGTATATCCCGTTCTCCATACATTGATCTGCGTGCTTTGGTGTTTCTCTGTCTCAGACGTAGGTGGAGTATCAATGTATCCTCTTCTCCATACATTGATCTGCGTGAGGCTCTGGAGATGCTGGAGCCCGACCGGTATAGCCTTGTCCCATTCGTGTGGATCGAATCCTAACACGAGCTTCTTGAGCTTGGGCATAGCCCCTGCCTCAAATGTCAAGTACGATATGGCATCACAGTCAAACAACAAGTGCTTCAGGGCTGCAAATCCCGTGGAGCCTATAACAATCTTTTCTCTTGGAATGCCTGGTATCCGCAGGTCGAGTCGGACAAGAGATGGTAGCACCCCAATGGTGTCAACATCTTCCTTGTGAGCGACCTCTTTCACAAGGAGTTCTAGGCTGTGGATGTTGTGGAGAACTCCTACCCATTTGGGAACTCTAGAGAAGAACCATCCTGACAAATCAAGGTGCTCAAGATTGCGGAAAGGTGGAGAAAATGAGCTCAGAGAATCACCGCTGCTGCTCTCATAGAAAGACTCCATAGAAAGACGTTTCAGGTTACCTAGTTTTCCCAGGGAAGAGCTCAGAGCAGCCATCCATGTCGCCTCAGGCGTATCATCATTGTCCGCACAAACAAGGATTGTGTTACAATACACCTCACGAGAATTGATCAGACTCAGGTCCGCAAGATTGGTGAGTTTGCTTAGGTCCTCTGTATTTTCTAGTGAGTTCTTTGCTAGATTGAATCCATGCAAAGTGCGCAACGACCTTAGGTTGCCAATTCTGTCTGGCAACCTTGTACCTGGTGGCACAACCAGATGGGATAAGCGTGGCAAGTCAATCATATCTTTTGGGATTCTGCAGCTTGATCTCATAGGTAGTTGCAGTGTCTCCAAATATTGGAGCATCCCAATTTCACCTGGCAATACTATGGAGAGCTGAGGTGCACCTTGTAACCACACCCTCAATTCAACCTTTAAGTATCTCAGATGTGACAACCTAATAATACCTGTAAGGTCAAGTCTAGTAACATGCATAGAAAGTCCAAGGAATAGCATCCGAAGGAACTTAAACTCCAAGAATGGGGGTGTTTGCTCTGGAGCCCCAAAGATGGCAAGGGAACGAACTTGTGATAGGTGGCCAGTTGTAGGCATTGGCATTGTGGCACCCTCTGTAGAACTCAAGTTAAGGGAGAGCCGGTGAACCTTATCTTGCAGTTTTGCCACAGCTTGCAAACTCTGGACAACACTGACAAAATTATCTTCTGTGCACCTCCTAATGATTAAATCAAGCATCATATCATGTACCCTATAGGTATATATATCATAGTCTTTATATGTAGGTTGAATCATATTCCTGTTGACCAGCTCATTGAAATAGCCCTTAGCAACGTCCCATCTATTTCGACCAGTAGAATTACTCACAAAACCTTCTGCCACCCATTGTCTAACTAGATCATAGATTCTAATCTGGTGATCCTCTGGGTAAATACCAAGATACAGAAAGCATGCCTTCAGATGACGAGGAAGACTCTTGTAGCTGAGGTCTAAGATACGGATCATATCATCATAAGCGGTGCTTGTTGAAAATTCAGCAGCTAAAGAATTTTGTATGTACTCCCACTCCTCCTTTATTTTTGTGGGCTGCATAGCTAAAATACTAGCTACAGTAATAATTGCAAGCGGTAGCCCACCACACTTCTTCAGAATATCACTGGAAATTTCTTGGAATTGAGAGGGGCAAGCATCATGAGATCCGAATATTCTATTGAAGAATAATTCTTTTGAATGTAGCTCACTTAGGGGTTTCATGTTTTGAATGCATCCATGATCACTGCAACAGGCCCTGGCCACTTTATCAATCCGTGTAGTTATTATGAATCTACTGTGGCAATTATTCTGTGGAAAGGCACATCTAATAAAGTTCCATGCTTGTACGTCCCATAAATCATCAACAACAACCAAGTACCTACAAAAGCATTCTGTATTGAGCATATATTCGAACAATCACTTTTGAAAAAACAAATTACATCTAGACATCGACCCATTGCATACAAAATGTTGCAATGCATGTTTTTGGACATAGGGCTGTATTCCTTGTACATGTATACTGGATTTAAACACAAGTACGAATTTCGTGTAAATATCAAATTAAAAATTTTAATTGATGTTCCAGATCAATTATTTTCTAAGATAAGAAAATTTTAACATCTACTACTATATTCTGAGAATTGGTAACTATCAAAGTATGGCACATATAGTGGCAGAGCCAGGATTTGAAACTTGAATATTCCCACTTGCACATAAAAAAATCCAATCCATGGATTTAAAATATAGTTCAGAGTATAGTATAATTAATGCCACAAAATAATGGAATTACAAATTGTTCAGCTAATCAGCATTGTATATGAGTAAATTCTAAACAACTGAAATGAAAATTGAAGAACTAAGAACTGGAGTATGAAGAGTGGTTAGTGGAGAATGGAGACCTGGAGCCTGGTTTCTAGAATCCAGGTCTAGCCGCCGGCATAGCGGGCGTGTGGCTAGCCACCCCCCGCCCCGGACGCTAGCTGCTGCCGTGGGCGCGCTGGCTGGCTGGCAGCGGTGCTGCCTTGCTCGGCCGCCGCCCCCTGTGCTCGCCGCCGCCGCCGCGGCACCGCGCGCCCATGTCAATTGGTGCGTCGGGATGAGAGGCCGAGGGGCGGGGAGTGGTGCGTTGGGCTAAAATGACTAAGGCCTTGTTCGGTTCCGTCGGATTGGCCTGGAATGTGGCCCAATCCAGATGGATTGGAGAGGCCCGTTTTTAATTCAGACATGAGCTCAAATTTGCGTTCGTTTCGCCCTAGCATGGAACCAAAACGGACCTGGCTTGGATTGCCCCCCTCACAAAATGGCCTGGATTGAATCCGGATCTCCTGGGCTCCGGAACGAAGTCATTCCAGGCCAGAAATGAGTGGAAGAAATGAATCCACTTGATCCTGGCCCAGAACAGTTCCTGGGCTGGAACGGTTCCTGTGGAACCGAGCAAGTCCTAACTGGCCCTAGTGGGCCGGCCTTGTTAGAATAAACCATAACACAACATGGTGGTGCCGCATGTGTTGTGTGCGTGTCCGCCATTGTAGGAGAGCTGCGGTGTGCGAGGTTGCCAAGAATAGTTCGGTGCATGGTTGTCCAGCGCTTGTGTTGCATAGGGATGTTTCCAGGACTAATCTAGTGCATGTCTATTTTAGGATTTTAGGAGTTCGTGGTGCATGTTGCCGGTCCGCAGTGGAGGCCGCAAAGTCGTCCAAGACGAGCGAATGGCTCTCATGGTCGTGTTGCTGAGTGCGTCTTGCTGATCATGGCGTGACCGGGTGAGTGGAGGTGTGCTCCATGCATGGTGTGTCCCCTGGTGGTTAAATACCCCATATACTCCTTGTTGTAGGGTGAGCCGAGAGAAAAAGAGAGTGTGTCGGTGTTGTCGCCGCTGCGGCGTTTGTCGCACGGCTGGCGTGGGTCATCCGGCGTGTCTCCTCTCATGTTCCAAGTGTGTTCCGAGTTGTGTTATGATTAATAATAGTCAAGATACAGGTGTTTGTCCCCACGGCGTTCGTCGTCGGAATTTCCTTGTCTATTGTTTATGTTACTATGATCGTTCGTCGATCCTTGGTTTTCCAACAAGTGGTATTCAGAGCCTAGGTTAGGGAGAGGAGAGCCAGCTAAAGATGTCGATGTCGGCACCACGTACGGTTGTGGTGGAGCATCATGGGCGGCATGGAAGAGATCCCAAAGCCTCGTCGTGCGATCCGTTCATGTTGGTGGCGGCCAGCACGTGGTGGCGATCAACGGCAATGGGGTGCTCAAGCTCCAGACCATGTGTCGGTTTATGGAGGTGCGGAGTACGGCGTGCGTCGTCAGCCGAAGAAACGACGTGTGTCGCCGCCCGAAGAAACGGCGTGTGTCGCCGAGAAGAAGATTGTGGCGTTTGCGCGGAGATGGAGCTTGCACAGGTGGTCGCGTCAGGTCGCATGGCCGTAGCGGCGGCCGTGGCCATGAAGACGACATCAGCTGCATCAACTTCGGCAACATCACGTCAATAGGGGCAGAGGTGTTGTTTGGCACCGCCGCTGATGAACCGATGCTCCTATGTGCGTCCCGCCGATGAACCGATGCTCCTGTGTGGCGGGACGCACGGTGTGTCGTGATTTAGAAGGTGATTGTTAGAATAAACCACAACACAACATGGTGGTGCCGCATGTGTTGTGTGCGTGTCCGCGCTATTGTAGGAGAGTTGTGGTGTGCGAGGTTGCCAAGAATAGTTCGGTGCATTCGTCCATGATGCCCGAATGGCGACGGGGTGAGTGGAGGTGTGCTCCATGCATGGTGTGTCCCCTGGTGGTTAAATACCCCATGTACTCCTTGTTGTAGGGTGATCCGAGAGAAAAAGAGAGTGTGTCGGTGTTGCCACCGCTGCTGTGTTCGTTGCCTGGCTGGCGTGGGTCGTCCGGCGTGTCTCCTCTCGTGTTCCAAGTGTGTCTCCTCTCATGTTCCAAGTGTGTTCCGAGTTGTGTTATCATTAATAATAGCCAAGATACAGGTGTTTGTCGCTACGACGTTCGTCGCCAGAATTTCCTTGTCTATTGTTTATGTTACTATGATGGTTCATTGATCCTCGGATTTCCAACAGGCCTAGGGTGGTGGGAAATTTGGAAGCAAGGCCGAAAGGCCAGTTTTCTTACTGTTTTCAGGGAGAATACCCTAAATCCTCCCATAACGTATATCACTTTTTATATTACATACACTCATAGGGCGTGGTCTTGCTCTCCATTTTTAGATAACAAGTTAATAAACTGTAAGAAAAACATTCTAGAGGTGAAAAAATGGTTAATAGTAATCTAGGCTAGTTTGTACTCCCTCTATTCCAAATTATAACTCGCTTTGCCTCTTGGTACATATAATTTGCTATGAATCTAACATATCTAGTCTAGACCCATATAAAATGGGTGTAGCAAAAAAAGTCAAAAAATACTTATAATTTGGAACGGAGGAGCACAAACCTAAAATTAGTTATAATTAAATATTTGTGATGCCCATCCTAATAATATTCAAGCATATATGTCTGCACGGCGGAAACATAAATTTGTTTCCTTGTTTCCTGTTAGGCTAGTTTACACATATTTGTCACAATTATTACATCAACTAATTATCTGATTAAAAGAAACTAAAACAACAACATGGGAACAATTTTTTTCATATATTTTTCTTACTAGGTTAAGTTGAAACAGCAAACAGTATGATACGCTGGCTATAGTAAGCATTAAGAGACAAGATTAAGCTAAGACTGAATAATACCTCTTATCTGCTAAATGTTCCCTGAGTTTGTTGATGTGGTCTTGCACCTCGCAAGCATAAGAAGGTGGTTGTAGCCCAACTTGTGACTGTATACTGATAAGTAACCTTATCAAATCTAGTTTTTGAGAGACACACACAAATGCCTTGCAACTGAACTGTTCTCCAACTATACGTTGTACCTCTGAGGCAAGAGTGGTCTTGCCTAACCCTCCAAATCCTACAATAGACACCACCTTCAAGTGTTCCTCTTCATCCATCAACCATTTGACAAGATCTTCTTTTTGCTTTTCAATGCCCACAAGACTAGTTGGATCCTTGTACAGTGCTGATAAGCGGGGATCAATAACAACTGAAGCAGTAGTAGATATGCAGTCATCAAGCTTGTACCTTGCTCGGCGCTCGCTTGCTTGGATGACACGAGTATTGATTTCCTGGATCTGACTTGCTATGCGATTTCGATCCTTGAATGTCTGTATATAGTGCGAAGCTTTTCGGAGAAACCCCACCTTATGGTCAGTCTCACCAACACTGTAGATGAAGTCATCGATGCAATCTTCAATGTCATACGACATCTCTATTACATGCTTCCTCCAATTCATGGCCAATGGATCAAGTTCATCGGCCTTGTCCATTGTTTCAAGGAGAGCGTTGATGTTGGAGAGCTCATCCTTGAGGAAGGACACCTCCTTCTGCAGGCCATTGATCTTCTTGTACTTGCCAGCCATAAGTGTGGTAAGCTTGGCCAAGAGGGGCTTCATCACCCCCATGGAAACACTCACAATGATACCCTCTGCCATCTTTGCTAAACTAGCTCTAGCTAGTTTCTCGTTTGGAGCAATTTTGTCTGTGTTGATGATAAGTCAGCTATGGTGGCCTTGTGATAGAAGAAGATACTCTTCCATTACTTATAGCTGTATTTCAAAAAATACAAATACAATATAATATATTCCCTATAGTTGTTCGTCGGTCCCTGTCATGACCGTCCAATACTTCCCCAGCTCGTTACTAACAAGTATGTAAACAAATTGTGGTGACATGTGCAATCACAAATTTTAGGCGCAAGGGAGAGGGAGGGGCGGTGGGGTTAATTTGTTTAGCCACTATAGCTTGTACTAATCAATATCGTGTGTAGATTGTATCCGCGTTCGCGAGTCAACGTGTTCTCACCATGTACTCGGGCAAGGGCGGATCCAGTGCATATATATCCGATCAAGTGGTATTTCTGGCAACTATGTGCTGCGGCACCTGTTATCTCCGCCCTCAACCATCCTTCGAGATTGGAGCTGGTCAAACCTCATAATCTCGTGATATGTCTCGCGATACGATACTGATACATCTCGTAAACGATTTGGACTTCTCTCTCACACCTTTTCCTTTCCGCCCGTCGTCCTGTCTCTCTCTCTCTCCCATTTTGTTTCTCCCTCCCCCTCTCTAGGGTTACGTTCTTCTTCCTCCGGTGTCTCTTTGCCGTACGTCTCGTCGCCCGCCATTCTCCAGATCCTGTAGGTCTCTCTCTTTCCCATAGCTCTAATTCTCTCTTTCTCTCTATTTTGTTCTCTCCCCTTTCTTCAGTCTTCATGGCAATACAAGCATCGAAATTCCATACAATATTTTCCCCCAAATTTTGCTACATGAAACATAGATGATTAGAGATAAACACTATAGCACTACATATATAGTTCTCATACCACTACACAGTAACATTACATTAGACTTTAAGTCCTAATATTAGCCCAAATATAAAATAGTATCAATTAAATGGTAATCTATCACCAAGACTATTGTTTAAATGTCTGAATTATTGGTGCTTAAAAGTATTTAAACTAAACCCATTTAAACACCTACATTTAAAATGCTTTTCTCTCTTATATCTTCGGAGGCGGTAGACCTCCGTTTGTTGGTGTTTAGACACATTTCTCGGTTTTCCAAAAACGTGAGACACATTTCTCGGTTTTGGTAGCCCACAGTAAAAAGATGTGTGACCAAAAACGAAGATTCTAGTATCAATAAAAGAACGAAGATTCTCCAACAGCCGACGCATCCTACGTCCTCCACGTTCCTTGCAACCCTGCAGCCCCAACTCCGACTCGTGACTCCAGCCTCCCCACCGGGCCGCCGCGGTCTCCCCCGCCTGCCACGCGGCTGCCCTTGCCATTCGAGGCCCCGCCCGCCAACTCTGCTGACCCAGCCAGGTAGCCAGTGGTCGAGCCGGCCGGGTCTTGCCGTCGTCGATGCAGCCGCAGGCGAGGGAGCGCGCGGCATCGGTGACAAGCACGTCGAGGCACCCTGACACCCCTGCCCTGAGCGCCTCCAGGTCCCCGGTCCTGGTCCCCGTCCTAGATTCCGAGCGCGCGGAGACCGTGTAGGGTCGAGATGGACTAGAGGGGGGGAATAATCCTTTCTAAAACTAATCGCACCGGCTAACCGAAACAAATACGGAATTAAAATTAATGGTCTAGCCAAGACTTCACCCCACTAACTAACACTCTAGTAGCACCTTGAAAAAGAATCTAAACAAGCAAGCAAGGTGCTAAACTAGCTAGTGCTCTCCTAATCAATTCTAGCTTGCAAGGTCACACAAACCTAAGCAACTAGTACTTTGTTAAACCGGGGAGCACCTACACAATTCTAGAGAGCAAAAGCACAAAGCCAAACCTAAGCTCACTAGATGCTCAAGGACAAGGCTACACAAGCCGAACCCAAGAGCGCAATTCACTTAACTACACAAGCTAAGCAAAGCAAGAGGGTTACTTCTAACTACACAAGCAAGAAGGTGCTCAACAAGCTACACAAGCAAAAGAGCACAAGAGCAACTACTCAAGCTAAGCAAGAATATAACAATGTAAATACAAGCTTGAGTAAGAGGGATGCAAACCACCGTGAAGAGTGGACACAAGAAGACACGGCGATTTCTAGAGATGAAGATGGCCGATCACCGGGCGTAGAAACCAATCACCTACAAACAAGCACAAGGAGGTCGAAGCCTCGGCAATCACAAATCGATACACAATTTTTCCCCTGGTTCACTTGGTCGCCACCAAGCTACGTCCAGTTGTGGCGATACACCGACTTGGTGATGAGGTGCCCGCTCAATTTGGCTCGATGCCAAAAACCCCCATGGGGAGCCGCACCTCCAATCCACACAAGACCGAGATCCTCCAAGTCACGCTCAACTAGAGTAGCCAATTCGCGCTCCCGCGGGGAAGGCTCAAGAACCCCTCACAAATCCTCCTCCGAAGCACCGCACAATCTCTTTGCGTGCTTCGATGGAGTCTCTTGCCACCAAGCCGTCTAGGAGGTGGCAACCTCCAAGAGTAACAAGCACACCAGCTTGCAACACGATCACCTAGTGCCACTCGATGCCAATCTCTCAAAGCAACGCACTAGAATCGATCTCTAACTCAATTAGATGAACACTCTCAAGCATAGATGAGTTAGAGGGCTCCCAAGCACTACCACACAAGCCACCAAGGCCCTAGTGTGCTCAACCCCCGTGAAAGGACCTAATTGGCCTAGAGGGGGGGGGGGTGAATAGGCCTTTTTACAAAACCTGAAACTCACAAACTCGAAATTGCGGAAGTTAAATACCAGACCGGAAGTTCCGGGGTCTGGATCGGAAGTTCCGACAGGGGAAATCGGAACTTCCGGTTCAGACGAATCAGAACTTCCAGCACCTAAAAATGCTACGAAATCAGAGTGAATCGAGTTGCAATTTCAGATCCAAGTGTTACCACACCCTCCTTGATGTTGTTGAAGATGATGTTGAACTTCCCAAGACTTTGCACCGTTCCAAATCGTAGATCGAGACGATGCACCTATGAAATGGGGGTCGAGAGGAAGAACAACAAATACACAAGAACAAAGGGTAGTCGAAGCTACCTCCACAAAGAAGACAAAGTATTTATCCCGAGGTTCGGCAATCCCCACAAAGGAGTTCCTACGTCCCCGTTGTTGAGGTGACCACGAAGGTCCGACCACTTAGGTCTCCTCCCTCAAAGCAACCACAAAGGTTAGGCCGAGATTTCCACTAAGGATCAAAGGGTGATACAAACACTTCGGGTGCCCTCACAAATGATTCAACACGGGCAACCACGAAGAACGCCTAGCCGGCTAGGGTTCCAAGAACCCAAGAGTAACAAACACAAACCAAGCCGGCAAGACGAGGAACCAAAGTGCTCAAGTCGTAGATCAAAGCTCCCGCTCTCAAATCTCACTTCCCTAGCTCAACAATCAAAGATTGGAGCTTGGAGGCTTAGGGAGAGAGAGAGTGGGCGAGTTAGAGCTGTTGGGAAAGCTTGGAGGCAAGAATGAAGTGAATGAGCTCGGGTAACGGTTAGAAACGCAGTAAGAAGTATTTATAGTGAAGCATCGGAAGTTCCGTTGAGGACCATCGGAACTTCCGGTCCACTACGAACTAACCGTTGGCTTGTCGGGCGACGGGGCCAGACGGAACTTCCGGCCGAGGACCGGAACTTCCGATCCGAACCGGAACCTCCGGGCCGAGGCCGAACAAAACTCGATGCGCGCGGCTCGGTTCTCCTGCAAATCGGAACTTCCGGTCGTGGGACCGGAACTTCCGATCCGGCTCGAACTTCCGGCCAAGGGCCGAACAATGTCGATGCGCGGTCGCTTGGAGCCGTGCGGATCGAAACTTCCTGGTCGGAGGACCGGAACTTCCGATCCAAGCTAAAAAACAGCTTTGCACGCTCGACTCGAATATTTGTTTTAGCCGGAACTTCCGGTGCTACCACCGGAACTTCCGATCTGCCTCTCTCAGCCTAAAATTAGTTAGACAAGAGCATTTTTTGAACCCCATTTTGCTAACTAGCTTTGTGTCCCTCTTGATAGTGCGGCGTTTCCTACGACTCAAAGCAAAGATAAAAGATTAGAGCATCCGTGAGTCGAAGCGCCTCCTTGTCCATGAAATTTAGGGTGCTTTAATTCACCAAATATTCAACTTGATTTCATCAATGGATTGACACCGTAGATTTCACTTGAAAGAGCATGTTAGTCCCTAATTTGATTGTCATCAATTATCCAAAACCCACATCGGGGCGAATGCACTTACAAACTCCCCCTTTTTGGTAATTGATGACAACCAACTTAGGCTTACATAAATATTAGGAAGAATTAAAGCTTTTGAATTCCAAAATTCAAGTGAAGCTCCCCCTTAATGTATGCATGGAATCTAGAATTTCAGATCTTGATTCAAATCAAGATGACATACATTAGGAACAAGCTCCCCCTAAATTTTGCAATCCGTGGGGTGCCTAAGTGTGTGTGATACAATAAAGCCGTGATGCATATGACGGAGATATCACAAGAGTAAAACAAGAGAATTTGAATGGTTATGTAAGAAGGAAAAGCACTTGAGCTCAACATAACCATTCTAAAACCAACAACCACCATAAGCATCAACACAAAAGGCTAAACAAGCTAGAATAGATAATAAGCAAATAGTTTTAGCCTACAAGCATCCATCACACACAAAGTTCAAGTCTACCACATGGTTCACCACACGAGATAGAGATATAAAGACCGGCAAATAGCTATCCTATTACATAAAGGTAAGCCTAACACTCCCCCTTTGGCATCAAATGCCAAAAAAGGGTAGGCTGCGAGAAATCCCAAGGAGCTGCACTACTCATCATCATCATCATCATCAAGGTCATAGTTCACCAATGTGCTCTTGCCATGAGGATCAGAAGAGGTGGACTGCCCAAAAGTAGATGCAAACTGCGGAGGACGAGTGCCAGTAGAAGCTCTAGTGATGGCATCTGCTTCACCAAAGATGTCTCCCCACTCACAACCGAGCTGAACGTCCTGGCGCTGAAATGCGGACCGCTGCCCCTGATACTGCTCATAAGCTGAAAAGTCCTGCTGCTGCTGCTCATACTGTCCCTGTCCTTGACCTCCAGCTGGCTGCTGCTCATACTCACGCCACTGGTCATTAAAGGAGCGAAGAGGAGAGACCGGAGGGAGCCCAAGACGCTCCTCTAAGCGCCTCATGCGCCGATCCCGCTTGACCCGACAATAACGAAGTAGGATACGAACCTCTGAAAAACACTGCCCATGCCACTGCCACGGCCATGACCACGGCCATGCCCACGGCCACGACCACGACCATGGCCGCCAGA
Source organism: Themeda triandra (assembly GCA_018135685.1). Taxonomy (NCBI): domain Eukaryota; kingdom Viridiplantae; phylum Streptophyta; class Magnoliopsida; order Poales; family Poaceae; genus Themeda; species Themeda triandra. The sequence goes on along the minus strand of JAENPR010001139.1, from coordinate 33,345 downwards.
ACTCTCAGCAGAGGGATCCACATGAACACCTTCATCCTCTTCTTCTGCAACAGCTGTCTCCTCAGTCTCTTGTCCAGTTTCACTGTCACCTGCTGCAGACTTAGCCTGAATCCGCCGTATAGCCCAATCCGGATGGCTAACATCATGCCCAAACCGAAGACCAGACACTTGCTCAATGATGTACATAAGATATGGAGCATAGGGAAATGACTGGTTGGCGGTCAAAGATATGTCCTTGATATGACGCCACAGAAAGTCTGACACACTGAACCTCTTCCCAAGTGCAAAGCAAACAAGAATAGCAGGAGCATGACTGTGAATGGAAGTGTAATCACCAACCTTGGGATCAATGGTTTCACGAAGCAAATTGTTGAGCACATAGAAGTAGGGCTTCAAACCAGGAGTCTTGCCAGATGCTAGAGCAGGAGAGATATAGATACCGGCTTCAATGAAATCTGCTCTTATGATAGGATTTGGATAGTAATCAAACAAACCGGGAAGATCACGGTCGGTATGATCAAAACCAAGAAGACGGCCGAACCGAACAAAATCACAAATGTAATGCAGCCCCTCGTCATCCAATGAAGTACCTTGCGCTGTTCATCAATGAAAATAGTTGCCCAAAACTCGACAAAGTACCTCGCATTCAAATCCCGTTTGAAGGTCGGGAGGGTAAAATGTTCCACTCCTCTAGACGGGTGATCAAAGCATCAATCTCAGGATTTTTCTTTGCTACTAATGAAGCTAGAGTGGGTGCCTTGTGCTTGATAATAGGAGTGGTTGGACCATAAAGACCAGACTTCAAGCATACTGACTCATAATAATCCTGCTGAAACTGAGACCAAAAGCGAGGATCAATACCTTCAAGCCGAGTCCAAGCAAACGGAGGATCCTGACGCATACGCGGAACATCAGAGGACTGCTTCTTGTAGTCAATGCGGGCGGCCGGTGGAGGAAGCAGACGATGAGTGCTAGGGTTGCGAGAACCAGCTGGAGGACGCTGAAGCACACGGTTCTGAGTGGCAACCCCAATCCGAACAGGAGAGTGGCGAACAATTGTCGGATCAATAGCACGGCCCTCCACATCAATGACATCAGGATTCTCTGCATCGTTAACCCTTTCATGATGAAGCAGAGGCGGACGATTAATAGTGAAACGATGATGACAAACTAGCGGACCTTCTGGCTCTTCCGCTGCTGCTGCGGAGCGCTGCTGCCGCTGACCTCGGGAGGAAGAGACAGACTGCTTATGAGAAGGACGACGGGTCCGAGGAGGACGGTCCTCCTCTCCATCCCCCAAACTTGGAGGGCGAGGATGCGAGGAGCGCGGAGGGTTGGAGCGACGCTGATCCATACTGCAATAGAAACACGGCAAGGAGAGTCTCAGACATGGCTCAAGTGAATGCGGCAATCGGATGAAGAAGCGGAAACACGGGCATGCACTGGACACGGCCCACCGGAAGTTCCGGTCACCGGAAGTTCCGGTGCCTAGGGCCGGAAGTTCCGACCCGTGGCAGTGCGCGGCGCATGACCACGTTCCGACAAATCCAACCGTGGAAATTGCACAATAGGCATTCACAAGGCATGTATTGGCTAAACATAGCTAGCACGTGGAAGGAATCGAGCCAAAAACAAAGTACATTGGGAGATCGAGGCCGAAATCCCGCACCTTGCTCTCCGAAGAGTGAGGGCCGAATCGACACGTGCCGAGCTCTCCCGGCGTCCATGAACACCACCAAGTCGATCTCCAAGGCTTGGGCAAGCTCCCCTCGAAGGGATTTGAAAATGGCCGGAGGAGGAGGGAGATCGGAGGTGGGGCGGGGAGCGCCGCCGCCGGCGTCGGTTTGGGAAGAAACGGGGTGAAAAAAAAACTTTTACCACGCGGCCCCATATTTATACCGCAGTCATTTTGGCTGATCGGAAGTTCCGGTGGGGGCGACCGGAAGTTCCGATTCGGGCGAGTCGACGGCGCACGACTTTGAACGGCCGGAGGTTCCGGCCTAAACCGGAAGTTCCAATGCAGATCGAAAGTTCGATAGAGGCCATCGGAAGTTCCGATAGGCCAAAATCCAAATAAAAGAAATCCTAGAATGGTGAACCAAGAGATATACTTAAACCAACTCATATATGTCCAGATTTTAAGAAACCAAGACATAGCTATGGACATATTTGAGTGAAAAATAGATTTTGAAATTTTCACTCAAGTTTTTCACGAAATTTTCATCCTATGCTAAACAAACAAGTATGCACGAGATGTCAAGCCATGTTACGAGAATCAACGATATTGAGTTCACGCCTCAAAGCACAAAATCTTGACTCATCTAGTGGCTTTGTGAAGATATCGGCTAACTGGAATTCGGTGCTCACATGTTGCACATCGATATCTCCTTTGGCTTGGTGGTCTCTCAGGAAGTGATGGCGGATGTCTATGTGCTTTGTTCTAGAGTGGTTTACCTGGTTGTCGGCTAGCTTGACATGCTCCTCATTGTCACACAAGAGGGGAATCTTGCTTTGCTCACAACCAAAGTCCCTCAAGGTTTGCTTCATCCAAAGTAATTGGGCACAGCAAGCGCCGGCCGCCACATACTCGGCTTCAGCTGTGGAAAGAGCAATGGAATTTTGCTTCTTAGAACTCCATGACACCAAGGACTTGCCAAGAAATTGACATGTCCCGGATGTACTCTTTCTCTCTACCCTGCAACCGGCATAATCCGAATCGGAGTAGCCAAGTAGAGTGAAAGTGGAGCCCTTGGGATACCATAAGCCAAGATTAGGTGTGAACACAAGATACCGAAAAATTCTCTTAACAGCCATGAGATGACATTCTTTCGGATTGGCTTGAAATCTTGCACACATGCACACGCTAAACATAATATCGGGCCTAGATGCACAAAGGTAAAGCGGGGATCCAATCATGGAGCGATATACCTTTTGATCTACCTTGCCTTCATTATCAAGATCAAGATGTCCAGTTGTGGGCATTGGTGTCTTCATGGGCTTGGCCTCGTTCATGTCAAACTTCTTTAGCATGTCGGAGGTGTACTTGGTTTGACTTATGAACGTGCCATCTCTATGTTGCTTGATTTGAAAACCGAGAAAATATGTCAACTCTCCCATCATGGACATCTCAAACCTTTTGGTCATGATCCTACTAAATTGCTCACAGAGAACATCATTAGTACTACCAAATATAATGTCATCGACATATATTTGGCATATGAAAATATCATTATTGACTCTGCGAGTAAATAAAGTGGGATCGGCCTTTCCTATCTCAAACCCTTGTTTGATTAGGAAATCCTTGAGACAATCATACCAAGCTCTAGGGGCTTGCTTGAGCCCATAGAGTGCCTTTGAGAGCTTGTAGACGTGGTTGGGACAATGTGGATCTTCAAAACCCGGTGGTTGCTCCACGTACACGGTTTCGGAGAGGGGGCGTTGAGGAATGCACTTTTCACGTCCATTTGAAACAACTTGAAATCATGGTGAGCAAAGCAAAGGCAAGTAATATACGAATAGATTCAAGCCTAGCTACGGGTGCATAGGTCTCCCCAAAGTCCAAACCTTCGACTTGTGTAAAACCTTTGGAAACCAACCGTGCTTTGTTTCTTGTAACCATGCCGTACTCATCTTCTTTGTTGCGGAAGACCCATTTGGTACCTATAACATTTTGCTTGGGTCTTTCCACCAAGGACCAGACTTCATTCCCGGTGAAGTTGTTCAATTCTTCTTGCATGGCTATTACCCATCCGGATCCCGCAAAGCGTCCTCCACCTTTTCGGCAAGATGGAAGAGACAAAAGAGTAATTTTCACGTAAAAACGCTAAGCGTGAACGTGTTGTTACCCCTCTTTTGATGTCTCCCAAAATGCTATCAACGGGATGGTCCCGTTGAATTGATTGATGAACTCTTGGGTGAGGCACTGCTGTTCTTCTTTGGATGGGGCTGTTATCATCATCTTCATTGCCTTGATTGATTGAAAAATCAAGGTCTTGATCTTCTTGATCATCTCCTTGATTGATTTCATGATCTTGTGGAACATCATCATTAGCTTGTTCTCCTGAGTCATGATCCCTTCTTGCAGTGGAAGCATCATCATGAGCATCGGTTGACCCATGATGCATGGCGGGACCATGAGGAATTTGCACTTGTGCATCATCATCTTCTTCTTCAACGGGTTTGACTTCTTCGGTAGCTAGCTTCTTGATCACTTGATGTGATGGTTCTTCTTTACCTACAATTTCAGCATTGACTTGCTCCTTTTGAGAGCCGTCGCTTTCATCGAAAGTCACGTCTACCGTTATTTCAGTTTGACCGGTGGTCTCATTGAAAACACGGTAGCCATGTTCGTTAGTACCATAACCAAGTAAGAACCCTTCATCAACCTTAGGTGAAAACTTAGAGTCTTTGGATTTCTTTCTAAGTATGAAACACTTGCATCCAAACACTCTAAAGTAGTCCACCTTAGGCTTTTTACCTAAGTTAGAAGTTCGTAGGCGGTCTTGTTCCTTATCTTGTGCAAGTACAAGCGGTTGATGGCATGACATGCCGTGTTGACCGCTTCCGCCCAATAGTCTTTTTCGAAATCTTGTATTCATCCAACATTGCTCTTGCGGCTTCGATGAGTGTCCTGTTCTTCCTCTCCACAACACCATTTTGTTGTGGAGTGTATGGAACCGAAAACTCATGTTTGATGCCTTCTTCATCAAGAAATGCTTCAATGTTGGTGTTCTTGAACTCCGTCTCGTTGTCACTTCTCACTTTCTTGATCTTCACTTCAAACTCATTTTGAGCTTTTCTAGCAAACTTCTTGAAGATCCCTTGGGTCTCACTTTTGTCCTTCAAAAAGAATACCCAAGTGAAGCGAGAAAAATCATCAACAATTACAAAACCATATTTGTTACCTCCAATGCTTATGTAAGCATTGGGTCTGAAGATATCCATATGTAGTAGCTCAAGAGGTCTTGTAGTTGTGACGATGTTTTTCGCGGGATGCTTAGCTCCAACTTGTTTGCCCGCTTGACATGCACTGCAAATTCTATCTTTCTCAAAAGAAACATTTATTAGTCCAAGGATGTGTCCACCTCTTTGGAGATCGGCCAAGTTCCTCATGCCAACATGAGCTAGTCGGCGATGCCATAACCAGCCCATGCTAGATTTTGCCACAAAACAAGTGTCGGACCCCACTCTACTAGCCGAAAAATCAACTAGATAGAGCTTGCCCTTCAATTCACCGGTAAAGACAATAGAGGAATCCGATCTCTTAGAGACTTCCACACCCTTATCCGTAAAGAGACAATTGTAACCCATCACACACAATTGTGAGACAAACAACAAATTGTATCCCAACGAATCCACAAGTAAAACATTGGAAATGGAATTATCATTTGAGATAGCAACTTTACCCAATCCAAGAACATCTCCTTTACTATTGTCCCCAAAGACAATCCTTTCACTTGATGAAGCATTTGGTTGAAAGGAGGAGAACATACTTTCCGCCCCGGTCATATGGTTGGTGCATCCACTATCAAGCACCCATTTTGGTCCACCGGAGGCGTATTCCCGCAAGACAAATTCAAGCCTTTAATTTAGGTCCCGAGCTGGAACCTAGGGGTTAGACACATAAGACTTGGGAACCCAAACACTCCTCAAGATTTGTCTCTTCTTGAGAGCACCAACATATCTCACAACAATCTTTCCATCCTTGTCCCAACAACACATGTAATCACAAATGTTGTTATGTGAGATAGGTACTTGTTGCTTGGGCACCTCCACTTGCTGCTTCTTGTTGTTCTTGTTGCTTGCTCGTGGACTTGTGGGTGGAGTGGCATTGTTTACCTTATCAATAAGGTCAACAAGTGGTACACCTTTGTTGAACTTAACACATGCCACTCCATTCACCATGTTCCTTCCATTTGACTTACCATTGTACATATTATATCCGAGGCCATCTTTGATGATGGGGTGCCTTGATGCCTTGAACACATTTGCCGGTTGCTTATCCTTGCATTTGCAACCTTTCTTGACAATTGTGTTCAACCTTTGAATCTCCTTGTTTTTCTTTGCTAGCTCATCAAGGTTAGTAGCACAAGCATTTACAATAATTTTTTGGGATTTTTCACAATTTTTACTTGTAGAAGCTTTGGCATCCTTGGAAGTGGTGGAAGTGCTAGTCCAAAGTTTCTCATAGTTTAGCTCAAGCTCATGATATTTATTTGTCAAGCTTGTAAGGCTTTCTTGAGTCAAACTATGATCATTCTTTACACTAGCCAAAGAGTCGTTGAGTGAAGAATGTTCCTTAGCCAAGCGCTCATTAGTATCCTTGGCTAAAGACAATTCTACATTCAATTTCTCAACCTTCTCCTTTTCCTTGGAGAGACATGCCTCAAGTCCTTGGGTCTTCTCCCTTTCCTTTAGGAGCAATTCCCCTTGCGACTCAATACATGACTCAAGCTTATCTTTTGCCATAATTAGCTTCAAGATTTTAGTTGCAGCAACTTTACCATATTTCTTGAACAAGTTTGAGGCGTAGTCCTCATCATCTTCATCATCACTATTACAATCATGAGATGGAGATGAGGAGGAGTCGTATTGTACCTTGTCTCCTAGTGCCATGAGGCAAATAGGAGCTTCATCCTCATCGTCGGAGAGGTTGGCGAAGAGTCTTGGTGATGAACAGGTGTTGGTGAAGAGTGATGTTGAGGTAGAAGTCCCTTGAATGGCAATTGCAGCAACACTTGTTACATTGTCATCTTCATCATCACTATCGCCGTCCGATTGCCACTCTTGACCTATGTGTGCTTCACCCTTCTTCTTGTCCTTGTACTTTTTGTCACCTTGTTTGTGATATCTTGATTTCTTCCCTTTGTTGGGGCAATCGGCCGCAAGATGACCGGTGTCACCACATTCATAGCAAAACCTCTTCTTGTATGGCTTGTTTCCTCCATACCTTCTCATCTTGTCTTTCTTCATCCTCAAATAGTTCTTGTAGTTGCCGACTAACATAGCTTGTTCTTCATCAAGATCATCATCATCCTTATGCTTGCCACAGCAACCTTTGTGGTGATGGCTTGATTCACCTCCTTGGGATGCCGAAAGGGCAATGCACTTACTTTCACTCTTGGCTTCCTTGGCTTCATCATCCAATACTTCATGCCGCATTAATTTTGCAAGCATTTCTTGAGGTGTCATGATCATATAGTTTTCCTTTTCCATGATGACAGAGGCAAGCACTTTATTCTTTGTTCTAGATCCTACAAATTTTCCTTGCCGCTGCATTGTCATCCCAACATGTTGAACCAAGTGCTCTAATTTGGTTTACCATGGTCATGAATCTATCGAAGAACATCTTGGTTGTTTCTTCTTCACGAATTTGGAAATTCTCAAGCTTGTGTTGTAAGAGCTCTGTGTTGCCAACCCTTACACTCTTGTCTCCTTCAAATGAAACTCTTATGGTTTCCCAAATTTGCTTTGCATTGGTCATACCTATGACTTTGTTGTTGTCCTCCATGTTGAGGCATTGCAAGATCAAGGTTGCTGCTGTTGCGTTGAGGTGAAAGTCTCTTTCATCTTCGGGTCCCCATTTACTTGGATCTTCCGGTATATCTATGCCAATACTCACAACTTCCCAACATCTTGCTGCAATAAGATGTAGCTTCATTCTATGAGACCAATCGGTGTACCTTACACCATCAAATGGAGGTGGCTTGCCGGGGTTGATCATGGGCAAGCCGGGGTTGATGCTCTTGCTCGATGAACTGTACTCAAATGGCATCTTGTTATAGCTCTTGGGAGTTTTGTCGCCGCCTTCACTTGATGATTCACTGCTTTTCTTTTCTAAGAGCCGCGACAACTTGGTGAGTTGATCTTGCATCTTTGTCATCTCGCTCTTGCCGCTGCATTTGTAGTGTAGTTGTGATCTTTTCGTGATTTGCTCAATCATTTGCTTTTGTGTGGCTTCATCCATCTTGGCCAATGTTGTTCCTCACGCGGTCAAGCGTATATCCGAGGCACCGGGCTCGATACCAATTGAAAGGACCTAATTGGCCTAGAGGGGTGAATAGGCCTTTTTACAAAACACCCGAAACTCACAAACTCGAAATTGCGGAAGTTAAATACTGCATCGAAGTTCCGAGTCCGGATCGGAAGTTCCGACAGGGGAAATCGGAACTTCCGGTTCAGACGAATTAGAACTTCCAGCACCTAAAAATGCTACGAAATCAGAGTGAATCGAGTTGCAATTTCAGATCCAAGTGTTACCACACCCTCCTTGATGTTGTTGAAGATGATGTTGAACTTCCCAAGACTTTGCACCGTTCCAAATCGTAGATCGAGACGATGCACCTATGAAATGGGGGTCGAGAGGAAGAACAACAAATACACAAGAACAAAGGGTAGTCGAAGCTACCTCCACAAAGAAGACAAAGTATTTATCCCGAGGTTCGGCAATCCCCACAAAGGAGTTCCTACGTCCCCGTTGTTGAGGTGACCACGAAGGTCCGACCACTTAGGTCTCCTCCCTCAAAGCAACCACAAAGGTTAGCCCGAGATTTCCACTAAGGATCAAAGGGTGATACAAACACTTCGGGGTGCCCTCACAAATGATTCAACACGGGCAACCACGAAGAACGCCTAGCCGGCTAGGGTTCCAAGAACCCAAGAGTAACAAACACAAACCAAGCCGGCAAGACGAGGAACCAAAGTGCTCAAGTTGTAGATCAAAGCTCCCGCTCTCAAATCTCACTTCCCTAGCTCAACAATCAAAGATTGGAGCTTGGAGGCTTAGGGGAGAGAGAGTGGGCGAGTTAGAGCCGTTGGGAAAGCTTGGAGGCAAGAATGAAGTGAATGAGCTCGGGTAACGGTTAGAAACGCAGTAAGAAGTATTTATAGTGAAGCATCGGAAGTTCCGTGAGGACCATCGGAACTTCCGGTCCACTACGAACTAACCGTTGGCTTGTCGGAGCCGACGGGCCAGATCGGAACTTCCGGTCGAGAACCGGAACTTCCGATCCGAACCGGAACCTCCGGCCGAGGCCGGAACAAAACTCGATGCGCGCGGCTCCGGCCTCGTGCAAATCGGAACTTCCGGTCAGGGGGCCGGAACAGAATGTCGATGCGCGGTCGCTTGGAGCACTGTGCAGATCGGAACTTCCGGTCAGAGGACCGGAACTTCCGATCCAAGCTGAAAAACAGCTTTGCACGCTCGACTCGAATATTTGTTTTAGCCGGAACTTCCGGTGCTACCACCGGAACTTCCGATCTGCCTCTCTCAGCCTAAAATTAGTTAGACAAGAGCACTTTTGAACCCCATTTTGCTAACTAGCTTTGTGTCCCTCTTGATAGTGCGGCGTTTCCTACGACTCAAAGCAAAGATAAAAGATTAGAGCATCCGTGAGTCGAAGCGCCTCCTTGTCCATGAAATTTAGGGTGCTTTAATTCACCAAATATTCAACTTGATTTCATCAATGGACTGACACCTGTAGATTTCACTTGAAAGAGCATGTTAGTCCCTAATTTGATTGTCATCAATTATCCAAAACCCACATCGGGGGCGAATGCACTTACACCCCGGCCAAAGCCAGCCAACACAAGTATATATAGGCTCCACCACGAAACTAGCCGTTGGGCAGCTCGGGGCACGAAAACACGCGCCGGACGTGTACGTCGGCACTCCGGACGCGTCCGGCGCCCTCTGCCGCACTGCCTCCATGTAAGGTCCTAGATGGCTAGAGGGGGTGAATAGCCTATAAAAATTTCTACAAGCTCACTAAGCAAACTCCGTTAGAATGACAAACGGCGGAATGTGAGTTTTGCTTAGCCTACAAGGAGTTGCAAGCCTCCTATCCAATAATTCTAGTGGGGGAACAAATGTTCACACAAACAACCAAAAGGCCGAGATAGCGTTACACAGTTAAGGCTCTCGGCGAACCACAAGCAATTCTACTTTGCAAGAAAGTAAGCCAAGATAGCGCTACACAGTTAAGGCTCTTGGCGAACCACAACAATTCTAGAATTGTAAGTGCAAGAGAGGAAGGAGCTTGTTATACCGACGCGTCGAGTCGAGGTTGCCAATCACCAAGAAGATGAACAATCAGTCACAATCGGCAACACACAATAGATGATGACCAATCACCGGGAGACAAGATGAACACAATGATTTATCCTCGGATGTTCACTTGGGCACCGCCAAGCTACGTCACCCGTTGTGTCGACCAACACCTAGATGGTCCTTTGGTGTGACCCTCAAGCCACTTGCCCCCAAGGAAACCACAAAGCACCACTCTCAAGTGAGGTACTCAACGACACGCACAATCCACTAGAGTTACTCTTCACGATCCCCGTGAGGTGAGCATAAACCTCTCACAAATCAACCGGAGGAGGCCAAGAAAAATCACCTTCTCTTGCCAACGCCTCCAACAGCCTCCAAGCCGGCTAGGAGCGGTACTCTCCAAGAGCAACAAGAAATCCACCGGCGAAACCAGCCACAAGTGCAACTAGATGCCCTCAAGCTATGCAATGCACTTAGTGATTCACTCAATCTCACTTCGGATGATCAATCAAGCAAGAGAGAAGAGTGGGGAGGAGTTGCCTCAGCTCAAAGAATGCACAAGAGTATGAAAATGGCCAAGAGAGCTCCCCAAGGGCCGGCCAACTTCTATTTATAAGCCCACAAGAAAATCCAACCGTTACCTCCTCGGGGTGCCATGAAGCACGCGTCGGACGCGTCCGGTGCCCTGTCAAAGCCGACCGTTGGCCCGCGGCAATGTTCAAATCCCTGCGTCCGGCCCGCATCCGGCGTGATCCACGCGCGTCCGGCGGTTGCCCGGCACCGCGACCCTCACTGGGCGCCGGATGCGGCTGCCCCAGCGTCCGGCGCCGCAAGCTGCCAGCCAGTAGCGCGCTAAGCCGCATCATGCGCCGGACGCGTCCGGTCCGACCTGACCCGCGTTTGGCCGGTGCATCCGACGCCCGCGCGCCAACCAGATCGCCATTGGGTAGCGTCCGACGGCCAACAGGCGCATCCGATGCTCCCCCAAGGCACGTCCAGCGCCTTCTAGTAGGTGCTGTCTTCGTCATTTCGTTGTTGCGTCGCGTCGTCGTTGATCCAACTCAAACCACTTGCCTTAGGGTACTAACCACCAATTGTCGATCACTCTCTTGAACACAAGGGTTAGCATTTCTCTCGAGAAACAAGGCAATGGTTTAGGTCACTAGGTCTACATGCAATGCACTTCATGAAAACTCCTAGTGGCACCCGTGCGTCGAATAGCCGATAAGACTTCCCCTCTTGATAGTGCGGCTATCGATCCTAAACCACTCACACCCTCTATGGTGTCTTGAGTGCAAAATAAAATGGCCCTAACGGTAATACCTTTGCCTTGAGCCCATTTTGTTCCTCCAAATGATATGAATACATCACACCATCATGTGACCGTCTCGATCCATCGACCTCGACTTCACTTGCTCTTCACCGTGCATCAGTCCATCGGCGCCTAGTCTTGCCCGAGCTTCACCATCGCATGGTCCTTCACTCCCAAGCCTCGACTAGCCCTTCACCATCAACACCGGTCCATGGAGCCAAGCCTTGTCTTGATCTTCATCTTTCGATCACATGACACATGTCATGCTTCATATTCAATAAGCTCATCATATGGACAACCTTTCTCTAAATCAACCACTTAGATAAACAAGGTTAGTCCAAGGTTTCATCAATTAGCCAAAACCAAACTAGGGACTTTCACTCCAACGGTCGGCTGATCGCGTCCGGCGGCCCATGCCGCGTCCGGCCCGTGCAGCGCGCGCGCGTCCGGCGCTCCTCCCATGCCGTGGCCCTCTCTGCGTGGCGTCCGGCGCTCGCCGGACACCCGGCCTCCGTGTCCGGCCCATGTCCAGCCAAGACCAGCAGCCCGCGACGAGCCAACGTGCGCTGGACGCGTCTGGCCCGCCAAGCCACGCATCCGGCCCACGCGTCCGGGGCACCAGCCGGCCCGGGGTGGCTACTGGGCCGCGTCCGCCGCCACTCGGGCATGTCCGGCGGCCCATGCCACCACGTCCGCCGCCGAAGACATGTCGCAGGCCACCCTGGGTGGCGTCCGGCCCACGGGGCCGCGTCCGGCACTCCCCACAAGGCGCGTCCGGCGCCTTTACCCAAGCGCAGCCTTCGTCGATTCATCGCCGTATTCACACCGTCGTCGATCCAAACCAAAACCTCTTGCCTTAGGAAGCCAACTCTGACAGATAGACCACACTTGTCCACACGAGTTAGCAATTCTCTCATAGAAACAAGGCCAAGGGTTAGCTCTCTCAAGCCGCCACTCGATCCTAGCATGTCGCAATGTTAGATCGCTCAAGTGACACTAGATGACCGATATGCAAACAAGTTTGCCCCTGTTGATAGTACGACTACCAATCCTAAACCCGGTCATCAACTCCTCTACAGTCCTCATGGTTAGCTAGAAAATACTTGAAACAACACTAGATACCTCGTGAGATCAACATTAGAAGCAAGGTTCTAGTACCACATGAAAGGAACACAAGTGTCTAGCTAAACCATCCTATGCATGCTAGTTATCAAATCACCAATCAAAACTATGACTAGCATACACCACACAAGCATTGCATCTTGAATTTAAGAACAATGCAAATGCAAGCAAGCACATGAATATGCACATATCAAATGCAATCAATCAAGTTCATGAGCTTGCTCCCCCTACTTGTGTGCTTCTCTTGTCCAAGAACTTTGATCCTCTTCATCTTCAATGTTGCTATTCATGGTCTTTGTCCATCTTCTTCTCCCCTTTGTATGCATCTTGCATATCTTTGTACCAATCTATGCATCTTGCATATCTTTGTACCAATCTATCTTTGTACCAATCTCTCCTCCTTTGTCATCAAAGACCATAAAGGGTCCAAGACCACTTGTATGATACTTTATGTATGACAAACTTCTTGATGCAAAGGTGTGGAACTAGGGATTGATGGTTGATTCTTGAATCTTCCTTTTGATGGACACATCATATGTTGGAATGACACCACTTGTAAACTCCATATGTAGTTGCATGAAATCCACTTGTCACTATGCATTGGGCACTCCCCCTTTATCATAGCACCAAAGATACCACATGTGTAGGTCACTTGTAAGATCTTTGCCTCTAATACCAATAAAGTGGGGCTCCTCCCCCTATGACAAAGCATGGGTCAAACTAAATGACAATCTTGAGCAAATCTTGATTTGATCACTTAAAGTTGAGGATCACTTGTGGAACCACCTTGTTGGAATATGCATGAATACCACATTCTTGAACTAGATTGTTTTCATGAGCTTCTTTCTCTTGAACTTGAGCTAACTTGATTTGCACATGAGCTTCCAAGCCCAGTTTGAACCAATGACAAGCTTCTTCACACCATTTGAAGTATATGGGTTATCTTGCCAATATTGTACTTGTAGCTAATATGCAATCCAAAGTGGATCAAGTACTTGGGTTTACTAGCTCATGAACATGTTATATGTTACCACTAGAACAAATAATACAAAGAAGCAATAGTGGCACCATATAGACATCAAAACCTTTTGATTTTTCATGAATGCTCTTAGATATCATGACTATATGCACTAAACAAGTCCTTAGCAATATATGTATGCATATGTCAATCAATATCACCTTTGCTATCTTGGAGTAGAGGATAGTCATGAGATTCCAAATTTCCTCCTCAATAGCAATGTGAAGTCCATTCAATAGCTTGGTGAAGACCAATATATACCATGATTGAATTCCATGCTTCACCCATATGAAATGAGAACCACTTATGATCAAGTGCACTTTATTGTTGTGGTTTACTTGCTTCTTCTTTTGATCTTTGCTTGCATAAGAGAATACCACTTGTATTATCACTTGATTTGTCATGTATTGCTCTCTATTTGGATGTTGCTTGCTTTCTTGATCAATCTTCTTGATATCTTCAACTAAGCATCTTGAATCTCCTTAGATCATCACCTCCATGTCGGCCTTCCAAGCTCACTTGTCAATCCCAACTCCTTATGGGCGGCACACCTCCTCGGTGGAGAGAAGTGATCTCACTAAGAACAATCATTGACACTCAATTGAATTGCCATTCATTTGATTGATCCTTGGACTTGATAAGATGAAGCATATTGAGTTCTTCTTTAAGTCCTTTTCTTTCTTGCTCTTGAGCTTGATCTTGATCTTCAATAAACCAAACAAAGGTTCCTCAAACACTTATAATCATAATTCCAACTTGAGGACCTTTCAATGTGAGTGACACTTGATATATCCAATGTTTGTCACTTTTCTGGCAGAATCTGTATCCTTCAAAAAATAATTCATATCTCCCAATGTACAGCTCCAAATGCCACAAAATTTGGTGGAGATGAGTGACACAAAGTCTTATTGCAGCTGTAAAAATTTGAGCTTCATTTACCTTCTAGATTGCTGCCAGATTTCACATCTTCCCACACTGCTACATGCTGAAAACTGCTGCACTATAGCTGATAAAGACTACTCCAAAACTGTAGCAATCCTTATCCAATTCACTTGAAATTTGTACAGCATATTGAATCATAAGCATAGAGCATGCACACCAAATTTCAAGCCAATCTAATAAGATTTGATTCATCAAACTCAGACTTGAACACAGCTAGCTCAGATTTCAGATTTTGGACAGATTTAGGAAATTGAGCTATGCTTCTTCAAAAGTGACTCAAACTTGATGTCAACTTGTTTGAACATCAACACAAGACATATATCCATTCAAACTACTCACTAAAAGTCATCTTGTGATCATTTTTCATCCAAACTAACACAAAGTTGAATACTAAGCATTGAATCCATTCAAACATCTTATAGCAAGCAACTATAGCATATATATCCAATTCAATCAACTCATACGCATCCAAATGAATTTGATCAACAAAGATATACCTTGGTAGCACATGACCATTCAATAGTAAGCTTCAACTCAATACAATTGCAAGCCATCAAAGGTAACCAATAGATCACCACAACTTGAATTTGCACTTGTATGTTGTAGCACTTGGACTTCACTTGTCATGACTTGGCATTGGGATGAGAATAGCACTAAGCTTCAATACTTGATTCAATCACAAGATGAAGAGTATGAACTCAATTGAATCAAGCCTCCAATGCCATGGTACCTACAAACAATCATCCACTTTTTGATGGTACCCAAACTAGTTTGGGTCCTCTCAAGTTAGGAGCAACATACTTAGGCAAAGCCTTAGTATGAGTAGCGGGATGTTTTGCAATAACAACCGATGAGGTACCATTACCATCCTTTCTAAGCACATCATTTTCATCAATTGAAATGGGCTTAGAAGTTTTACCTAGGGGACATGAATGAGCCATGTGTCCCCTTTCCCGGCATGAATAGCATCTTCTCTTTGCTTGAGCCTTTTCTTCATTCCTCATGTGATGCTCTTCATTGCCTTGCCTCTCATGAGTTGCTTGAGCCTTCTTCTCAATCTTGTTGGAACACTTTGAGGCAAAGTGTCCCATGTCTCCACACTTGAATCACTTGATGTGAGCATGAGCTTTCTTCTCTTAAATCTTGCTCATCATCATCTTGGCATCTTGGATTTGAGTTGGATGCCTTGCTCTTCCACCCCTTCTTGTCTTCTTCTTCATCATCTTCAAGTTATCAACTCTAGCTTCATGGTTGATCTTGACTTGAGCTTGGGGTGTTGATCTTGGCTCAACTTGAGGCTTCTTGGTGGGGCAATCCTTGGCTACTTGTCCCATTTCACGGCATTGGAAGCACATGAAATGAGATAGCTTCTCTTCTTCTAGCTTCTTCATTATTCTCTCAAATTTCTTCTTGCCCCATCTCTTGCCTTTGATGTTGGTGTTGTTGTAGTTGATGTCATTCAAATTGCCATACTTCTTGTAACTCTCCAAGAGTTGAGAGTGAGAGACTTTTGGCAATCCACCCAACCCAACATTCTTCTTGTTGTAGCCAAGGCCACTCATGTCACCAAATCTTCTCTTGTTCTTCAACATATGATCAAGAGCGACATGAGAGTTGTTCCACCTCTCTAGCTTGTTGCTCAAATTCTTCACTTCATTTTTGAGCTCATTGTTCTCCTTCAAAAGGTTAGTCTCACAAGACATCGAAGTAGAACAAGAATCTATATGTGAAGAACATGGCATAGATAATAAATCAACACAAGAGGTGGATACATGCTTCTTGCCTACATCACAAGGGTTAGTAACATGTGATTGATCATTTGACCCAAGTGATGAGCTCTCACTAGTTTTAGTTTCTACAATTGAAAACTTCTTAGTGAGAAAACCATATTCTTGAACCAAGTTATCATGAGCACCACTAAGTTCCTCATGAGCCAATTTTATCACATCATGTGAACAAGTAGTAACATAAAGTAGATGCTCTTGTTGTTCACATGTGTTCTTTAGAAAAGAGTTTTCTTCTTCCAACTTGCTTGTTTTAGCAAACTACTTTTCTAAAGCTCTTGACAACTTAAACACAAGCTCAAGACTTGGATCATCACAATCGAAAATCACATTGCCAATCTTTACCTTGCGGTCACCATGTGACATGTAGCAATGTGATGGAGTAGGTGAGCTTGTGGTAGAGTCATCACTCTCATTGCCATCATCAAGTGAGCTTGGGGTAGAATCTTCACTTGCTTCACTTGAGGCATCATCATCATCATCGTCAAGTGAACTTGTGGTAGGAAGTTCATCATCTTCACTTGACCTTGAGGTGGAGCAATCCTCCACAACAACCTTGTTGTGGTCATGCTCAACATCCTCAAGTAGCACCACCTTGGGCTCCTCCACCTTGTACTTTCCATCATCCCAAGTGGAGGCATCACCATAGGTGTGCTTGATGGATTCCCACATCACATGAGCGAAAACACTAGAATCCACCTTCTCATACACATCAAAGCTCAAAGCATCATATAAGTACAATAAAGCACTTGAATCAAGATCAAAGAGGGCCTTTTGAGCTTTGGTGTGGTTCTTGTGATCCATGGCGACATTGATCCCACTTGTGATCACCCACCACACCTTAGGTCTCGAGGCACGAAAGTGATCAAGCATATGGTGTTTCCACCGAGCAAAGTTCGTGCCATCAAAAGTGTGCGTGTCACAAGAGCACTCAACATCTATCCCACTAGTTGCCATCCTCTCGGGTCAGTGAAGACCACTAAAAAGAGAGACCCGACTCCGATACCACGTTTAGGGTCGAGATGGACTAGAGGGGGGGAATAGTCCTTTCTAAAACTAATCGCACCGGCTAACCAAAACAAATGCGGAATTAAAACTAACGATCTAGCCAAGACTTCACCCCACTAACTAACACTCTAGTAGCACCTTGAAAAAGAACCTAAACAAGCAAGCAAGGTGCTAAACTAGCTAGTGCTCTCCTAATCAATTCTAGCTTGCAAGGTCACACAAACCTAAGCAACTAGTACTTTGTCAAACCGGGGAGCACCTACACAATTCTAGAGAGCAAAATCACGAAGCCAAACCTAAGCTCACTAGATGCTCAAGGACAAGGCTACACAAGCCGAACCCAAGAGCGCAATTCACTTAACTACACAAGCTAAGCAAAGCAAGAGGGTTACTTCTAACTACACAAGCAAGAAGGTACTCAACAAGCTACACAAGCAAAAGAGCACAAGAGCAACTACTCAAGCTAAGTAAGAATATAACAATGTAAATACAAGCTTGAGTAAGAGGGATGCAAACCACCGCGAAGAGTGGACACAAGAAGACACGGCGATTTCTAGAGATGAAGATGGCCGATCACCGGGCGTAGAAACCAATCACCTACAAACAAGCACAAGGAGGTCGAAGCCTCGGCAATCACAAATCGACACACGATTTTTCCCCTGGTTCACTTGGTCGCCACCAAGCTACGTCCAGTTGTGGCGATGCACCGACTTGGTGATGAGGTGCCCGCTCAATTTGGCTCGATGTCAAAAACCCCCATGGGGAGCCGCACCTCCAATGCACACAAGACCGGGATCCTCCAAGCCATGCTCAACTAGAGTAGCCAATTCGCGCTCCCGCGGGGAAGGCTCAAGAACCCCTCACAAATCCTCCTTTGGAGCACCGCACAATCTCCTTGCGTGCTTCGACGGAGTCTCTTGCCACCAAGCCGTCTAGGAGGTGGCAACCTCCAAGAGTAACAAGCACACCGGCTTGCAACACGATCACCTAGTGCCACTCAATGCCAATCTCTCAAAGCAACGCACTAGAATCGATCTCTAACTCAATTGGATGAACACTCTCAAGCATAGATGAGTTAGAGGGCTCCCAAGCACTACCACACAAGCCACCAAGGCCCTAGTGTGCTCAACCCCCGGCTAAAGCCAGCCAACACAAGTGTATATAGGCTCCACCACGAAACTAGCCGTTGGGCAGCTCGGGGGCATGAAAAACACGCGTCGGACGCGTCTGGTCGGCACTCCCGGACGCTTCCGGCGCCCTCTGCCGTGCTGCCTCCAATGGTCGGCTGATCGCGTCCGGCCCGTGCAGCGCGCGCGCGTCTGGCGCTCCTTCCATGCCGCGGCCCTCTCTGCGTGGCGTCCGGCACTCGCCAGACGCCCGGCCTGTGTGTCCGGCCCATGTCCAGCCAAGACCAGCAGCCCGCGACGAGCCAACGTGCGCCGGACGCATCTGGCCCGCCAAGCCACGCGTCCGGCCCACGCGTCCGGGGCACCAGCCGGCCCGGGGTGGCTACTGGGTCGCGTCCGCTGGGCGCGTCCGGCGGCCCATGACACCACGTCCGCCGCCGAAGACAGGTCGCAGGGCACCCTGGGTGGCGTCCGACCCACGGGGCCGCGTCCGGCGCTCCCCACAGGGCGCGTCCGGTGCCTTTACCCAAGCGCAGCCTTCGTCGATTCGTCGCCGTCTTCACGCCGTCGTCGATCCAAACCAAAACCTCTTGCCTTAGGAAGCCAACTCTGACAGATAGACCACACTTGTCCACACGAGTTAGCAATTCTCTCATAGAAACAAGGCCAAGGGTTAGCTCTCTCAAACCGCCACTCGATTCTAGCATGTCGCAATGTTAGATCGCTCAAGTGGCACTAGATGACCGATATGCAAACAAGTTTGCCCCTCTTGATAGTACGGCTATCACTCCTAAATCCGGTCATCAACTTCTCTACACTCCTCATGACCGGTGAAATGAAATGCCCTAAGTCATACCTTTGCCTTGCGCATTTCCAATTCCACCATCTTCCACCAAAGTGCCAATGCAACACATGCACCGGCACGATCAACAATGATATGATCCATTTCATATCATCATTCAACTTTCTCGGTCCGTCGATCTTGAGCTCACTTGCTCTTCACCGCCTCATGGTCCATCGGAACCAAGTCTTGCTCAAGCTTCACCCTCTCTAGGTCCATCGCTTCAAAGCCTCGACTTGTCCTTCACACACCCTCCGGTCTCGAGCCAAGCCTCATCTCGATCTTCACCATTTGGTCACATGACTCCATGTCAATTCACATATGCAATTAAGCTCCTTCATCTCACATTCATCTATGGACTAAACCCCTGTGTATACTCATGATCACACCATTAGTCCACCTAAGTTGTCACTCAATTATCAAAACCAAACAAAGGACCTTTCAGATGGTGAGCGGGAGGTAGCGCCAGAGCGGTGAAGAAGAGGATGCAAAGGCAGAGGTGGTGCGCGGGGGCGACGGCCGTGGGTAGGAGGGGCAGAGTAGGGGAGGAGTAGAGGAAGTGGGGCCGGAAGTGACGGGCGCAGAGGGCCGTGGGCGTTGGAGTGGCCATGGCCATGGGGGCGTTGGAGTGGCCATGCCATGGCCATGTGTGCGTTCTGACTGGCCAGGCAGCAACATCATTTGGCGGCGCTCGTTTGCGTCCTCTCTCTTTGACGTCGTATTTCTGTGTCTCCTTGTGGCTAGAACCCGAAATGGGTCGTCTATTTGGGTAAGTTGTTGAAGCACGTTTTGGATAGGAAAATGCATTGTGAATGATCTATTTTGGGTATGGGTTGTGTTCTTAGAGACAGTCTCAGTGTTGGGGTGGACACAACAACCTCTGAGCCGTAATAGGTTTAGTAGTTCTAGTTGCGCATCAAGTAGTATAGAAGTCGTCAATGTAATAGTGTTTGTCATCTTTGTTTTGTTTTTCTTTTTACCCATCCAATCGGCAAAGCTAAACCCTAAACACGTTAGATGAACTCAACAACCATAGTTAATATAATACTCCATAGTGTTTTGGTGTCAGTGTTTATCTTGTTCTGACAGAGTGCAAGTTGTTTTAGCTAGAAGTGGAGCAATGTGTTGTTTTGGCTAGTAGCGGAGCAAGGTGTTCGAGAGGGCTTTCGCTGTCGGAAGCGGCGTAACTCCTTCGTCCTTTTGCTGCGCAAGACGAAGATGGTCCTCCAGAGGAAGAAGTCGGCCCATGATAGTGAGGAGAGCAACATTACTTGAATGTCCCTAGGGTTTATGGTGTGCCCCATGCTTGGGGAGTGGGTAGAGGGGAACTTCTGTCCTTGTATAAAAATACTAATGTGTATAAAAGTGAGGAGAGCAACATTACTTGAATGTCCCTAGGGTTTATGGTGTGCCCCATGCTTGGGGAGTGGGTAGAGGGGCACTTCTGTCCTTGTATAAAAATACTAATGTGTATAAATAGAGATCTAAGAGAGATGTGTATAGGGAGGATAACCATAATTCCCACATTTAATGGTGAAAGCCTTTTGTCTCTCCCTGTTGTTTGCATCTTTTAGCTTTCGGTTACTTGAGCAGCGACGTAGTGTTCAAAGGCTAAGGCCTAGAACAACACACCCCTCACGTGTAGTTCTCAGTGGATGTGATTAGTTTGCTCATTTTCTCAATATTTTTAGCAGCAATACTAGGAGTATTTCAGTTCTATTTATGAGCAGTAAGATCGTTTCAATATTAGTCGAGCCTTCTCTTATTGATCCAGAAAGATATTCAATCAGTGACAACAAATTTGGCCAATTAGCTAGAATAATGATGATATTCCATACTGCAGAGCAAACTGTTGAACAAGAACAATATATTATAGTAGTTCCATGGATGAGTTGATTTCTCACTCAAGGATGTGCCATAATGGTTACAGACATATAGACGACCAAGGCTTAGTACTGCTATATATATGGGTATCTCTTCATCCTAGATTTTTGCTAAAACAAAACATCTAAATTCTACTTACCGGTGCCAAAACACCTTCAAATTCTACCACAATGGAGATTCTACCACCGAAACCTCTACTCTTTATCAAGAAAAACCTCGAGATCCTACAACTTTTGTAGATCTAAAACCTCTACACTCTTCCTTGTTGTCCTGAAACACATTGAGATCCTACTGGGGTTATGATGCACTGGGCAATGAGGAGCTCCAAGCATATCTCCTTGAGAGCATCGACTCGATCACGAAGAACTGCATCGACTGATAAACCCTTGGGCACCTGGAGAGCGTCCACAAATGATGAGGGAGCGGCGGCAGAGAAGCTGAGGGAGCATGTTGGAGTGGCCGGGGGAGGATTCTGTAGGGAGGCAGTGGTTCTCTCGACCGCCTCGTCGCCCATGCCCATGCCCATGCCCTGCCGCCCGACGCCCCTGACGACGCCCTCCACGAGGACATCGACGACATCCAGTAGGTTGCAAGGGCGCTCATCAACGCCAACTCGACGCTCCGATACGAGGAGGCATCTACACGGGTGGCGAGGCGAACACGGGCGGCCACTGCTGTCACTTCATCCGTTAAGTTGAGCTTCGTCAGTTACAAGGACTTGGAGTTCGCAATTAGTTTCCCTAGAGTTCCTTATTTTGTCTTGGTTCTCAGGGGGTTTGCAACTCCCGGTAGTTGGCAATTAGTTTCAGTAATCAGCAATAGGTTTAGTAGTCACCGAGTTCGGTGAAATGCTCGTTTTTTTAATTCGGTGGAATTGAATCTTAATCTGGTGGATTTGTTGAAGGGCTAGTTCTCAGATTATTAGTAAGTACGTATGGTCGATTTCTTCCCTCAAAACATCTGGAATACTGAATCTCTTGCGTCTGTAACCTTGGATCGGGATGGTGACTGATGAGATTCTCGGTTTGGTGAAATTCTCGGTTGAATCGTAATGGTGACTGATGAGATTCTGGTGAAATTCTTGGTTTAATCTGGTGGAATTGAATGTTAATCCGGTACGTGAAATTGATGGGGCATGTTCTCGGATTTGATGTTTCTATAAGCGTTGTCCCCTGATTTGATGTTTTGGTGCTTCTGGGATGATCCATTTCTTTATTGATGATACTTCCCCTTATTATATACATGGCAATACATTCATAATGGAGTAGGCGCTTCTTGTAAACTTGTATTTGTTCTTATTTATGGTAGTACATTAGTTATTACATACATAGAAGGGTCTTGACACATTAAGGTAATAAGGATTATGCAGTGTATCGATATTAACCTTCTCAGAACAAATTAAACCATCGTTGGAGTTGGACTATGGATTGAAAACTAAACATTAGAGATCATATTTGTATTTGCTGACATGTTGGGTGAGTAGTGTGAGTGGCCTTGTCAGCTAACATGTTGTAATTAGAGTTGAAGTCATAGCCAACTATCTGCGCGGAAATAGACGTGTTTCTTTGGGATTTATTATTCATGAAGCTTGAATTGACAGAAGCTAGAGTCTGATGTCTGGATTTGAACATCGGCGAAGGTTTGGTGATGATTCAGCTCATGATTTGAGCTGTTGCATACCATTCACGTAATATGTGTCCATCTTGGCTGTAATGCCATTCTGTTCCATGTTGCATGATTCAGTCATGGGTGTTGATCATATCTGAACTCTTCTGATTACATACATGAAAAGATTGGCTTATGTTTTGAGCATTTTTTTTTTAGAAAATAGTACCGGTCGCTTTCTTGGCTAACACTACACCACAACACTTTTTCACCGTCTGACATCTGACGCTAAATCTTCTTTTTCATCGTTGGATCATTTGATGCTAAAGATAACTCACGGATCATGTGACGCTAAATCCACATTTAGCGATTTACTATCTGACGCTAAAAGTCTGGTCTGACGCTATATGTTTTTAGCGTCAGCACTTACTGCGTCTGCAGAAGTCTGACGCTATATGTTTTTAGCGTCAGACCACATGACACTGTAACGGCTTTCAGCGTCAGATCATCCGGCTCTAATTCTGGTGTTGTGGTATAGTGTAACTCAGTTTGTTGCTATCTTGAGAACTGTACTATGTCCACATTTTTGTTTGTGTGAAAACTGTTCGATATGTCTTGTTCCGCGCCGGTGTCCCTTCCCGTGCGCGGCCGCCGCACTCTGCTCTGGTGATCGATGATTGCAAATTAGTAACACAACACATCCATACTAGGGACGGCCGCGCACGGGACTAACTAAACATCCATTTTAGTAACACAACACTAAAAGCATCTCCAACAACTTGGTAAATCAACTTGGTATTCTTATAAATTTGGCAAAAACACAAAAAACCCTCTCCAACAACTCCCTAAATCAACTTGCTATTTTCCAAAGTTGGTAAACTGCACCCTCGCGCGCGGATATTTCCGCAGTGCGGAAAGCTCGCGTATCGCTCGTCGCCGTCGACCAGGAACCCGTATCGCGAGGCGCAGGCGCGGGGGGTCCTCCTCCTCGGCGAGGTGGGAGCACGCGAGCAGGACGCCGACGAGCGTGAATCCACGAGCATCCCGCGGAGCGCGTCAAGCGCGGGCGCCCAGCGGCGGAAGAGGCAGAGCGCGGCGATGAGGGCGTTGAACGTGACGGCGTCGCGGTCGCCGGGGGCCCCGGACATGCCGTCGAAGAGCGCCAGCGCGGCCGGGAGGTCCCCGCACCGCGCGTTGGCCGTGAGCAGCGTGTTGCAGACCGCCGGGGTGGGCCCGTGGAGGATGGCGTGGCGCAGCGCGGCCCCGTGGATGGACCGCACGGCCGCGAGCGAGCGCAGCGCCGCCGCGGACTTGGTGGCGGGCGGGAGCGCGAAGCGGTCGAGCCGGGGTGAGTGGGAGGACATGGAAACGGCGGCGCCACCCAGCGCCGGCCATGCGGTCGATCCGGTCTTGAGGATAAGGACCCCTCGCGTAAATTGATTACTCTTGCTGGGTTATTTTGCAAAGTGCCATGACTCATTGAAGTCACAGATCCGGACTCCGTTAATTCTAAGAAAGTTCGAGGTCCTTTTCGAAAAATGCCTGTCCTCATGACAGCGGGTCCCATCTGTCATCCTCTATTTTTACCAAGTGAGAATAGCAACTTGTTGGAGAGAGGTCTTTTTTTGACTTGCCAAATGAAATAGCAACTTGCTAAAACTCAAGATTTAGCAAGTGATTTTTACCAAATTGTTGGAGATGCTCTAAGCATGCTATGATTTGAGCTGAAAAAATGGGCTTAAACATACTCCAAATGGGCTGGAAACTAAATTTGGTCCATTTTTTACGTTTGGCAAACAAAATTATTAAATGAACCAGGATGTCCACGTCATCATGGTAAGCATCCATGATGATCCATGACGACGTGGTCAAGGTCAACCCATCCATAACGGTTATTTTTCGGCACTAGAAAATGGCTTGGGCTGGGCAATTAGACCTCGAGAGTTAATCCGTGATGATTCTCGATAAACTGCCAGGGGAGTTAATCCATGACCCTCAATCCATAATGATACCTGAAACCATCACAGATGCTGCACAGTGTCGGTTTATTGGTGATTCATATGACTAAAATATGCCATGCGCCCGCCCATTGTAGCTAATGCTTAGTTCATGGAGTGAAAGTAGACTTTTTTTAAAAAAAAAAAAACAGAAACCTACCCTAAACCTATCCAGCCCATTGTAGCTACTCCTTAGTTCCGTCCATTTCCAACCCAAATCGGCGCCCAGATCGCACACCCCCCGCCGCGCCCAGTTCCCAAGCGAAGCCTCCCGCATCTCGGGAAACTAGGGTTTAGGGGTGCCACCGCCGCCGCCACCACCGAGAGGCGCCGCCGCCGCCGCCACCGCTTGCGGCCCCCGTTCCCCCGCCTCCGGCCTCGCTGCCGGTGGTGACGCGGAGCGGGGGTCCGTCTCGTTTACAGTTTTTCGGTCGTCATAGGGTCTTAGTTGAGTCCTAGGTCTAGGGTTTGCTCGCTGTCGATGTTCGGCGGTGGAGCTAGGTTTTGTCGGAGGAGCGTGGCTCCTTTGCGGCTTGGTTTTCCTGGCGACGCCGGCGATGCGGAAGCTGCGGCGGCGCAGCGGAATAATTTCTTCCAGTCTCTTCCGTTCTCCGATGGCGATCTACTCCGACGTCGATGGATAGGCTGGGGAGACTTCTCTTGGAGTCGAGGGCCGGCGCATCGTTGTCTTCTTCAGGTGATGATGCTGTTGACCTTGTTAATCTCGAGGAATATGTTCTTTGGTGAAAACCTGAGCTCTGCTCGGGTTGCCGGCGATGGAATCGAAGGATGCGTCATGGGTACAGGAGTTGGCCGATGCGCCTGGGAGGCAACGTCGGCTGATTCGCCTAGAAGTAAGTCCTCCTCTGCGGCCTCCACCCTGTGGAGTTTGGCTCTGGTGCCTGACGACGATTGGTATACGGCTTCGATGGCGGTGACAGATGGATCTCTAAAGGCTTCGAGGAAGATGAACATGAGTTGTGAACTTCTATGTAATTTTCCTTTTCTTTGAAGTCCTGTCTGTAAAAAGGCCGTTGTAAGGCACTAGGATGAATACATATTCTTTCTAAAAAAACCCAAATCGTGCAGGCCCAAATAAGACGCCAAACAAAAAATCCAATTCGAGACCAAACCATACCACGTTTACCCGGCCCGGCCCTATAAAGTGGATCCTACTTCCTCCCATGGCAGCCGTCTCCATCCCCACCTCCACCTCGCATCCTCGGAGAAGGGAAAAAAAAGGCGGCGGCGCCAGAGACATGGCGGCGGAGCTTGTGCTGGGAGCCGAAGCGGGCTGGGCTGCTCAGGACCCGGAGCAGCAGCAGCAGCGTCGGGACATCAGGGTCCGCGACGCGGGGGCCGTGCTGCAGCTGCTGAACCTCCCGCTCGACGACGACGACGACGCCACCGCCACCATCGCCGACATGTTCCCCGGCGGCGTCCCGAGCCGCGAGGTCCTCCGGAAGGTCGCGGACGCGTGCAACCTCGTCCTCCTGCTCCAGGGCTCGCTCCTCCCGTCCCTCCGCCGCGCCCCCGCCGACGCCGCCCACCTCCTCGTGGTCGACGCCTGCGCCCAGAAGCTCGGGGAGTACGCCCGCGCCGTCGGCGGGGCCTTCGGCGCCGCCTGTGCGGAGTTCGCCCGGCGCGTTGGCTCCTACGCCGCCGACGCCCGCGGCCGCGCGGGGAGCGGCGACGACGCCTCTCTGCGTGACTCCGTTGATGAACTCCTGCGCCAGGCCGGTCGATTCCTCGACATGACCTGTACCCCCGACGATGCGGCGGCGGAGGCGCAGGCCTGAGGCTCAAGCTCGGATCTATGCTTGGTTGGTAGTTCAATCTTCATCGGACTTCGTGGAGGCTAAAAATCTTCAGATTTATGCGTGGTCAATTTTCATTAGGATTAGTGGCTAAATCTTCAGAAGTAGTAGAGAATGTCGGGTTGGTTGGTTAGATCTTAATAGTCTATTGGAAATGGAAACCAAACTGGTGATGATGTTGATTGGTGCATATCGATCTCTTTTCTTTATATTTGATGCAATTGGAATCGATCGAATTGTCTGTGCTTGATTTTGTTCCTCGAGCAACTCCAACAGTTTGAAAAATCACTTGGCAAATTTCTAGTTTTACCAAGTCTAAAACCCATTTACCAAATGAAAAAATAGCCCTTCTTCAACAGTTTACTATTTTAAGCTTGGCAAATTGAAAATTAGTGGTCCACATGTCTTAATTTTTTTTTTTTTTTTGGGGGGGGGGGGGGCATGCGGCTGGCGATTCCTCTTCCTCTCGCGTGAAGGAGATCCCTTCGCGCGCGCTGAGAACTGGGGAAGTGCCGAAATCACGATTTGCCAAGCGCTCGCATGCGCGCATATTTGCGCCGGGAAGGGGTCTTTTTGCCAACGTTGCCAAGTGCTTTTGCCAAGTTGTTGGAGGAGGTTTTTTGTGATTTTGCCAAAAATCTTAATTTGCCAAAAATCTTAATGCCAAACTGTTGGAGTTGCTCTAAAGGTGATTTTGTTTCTTTCATCAGAATATGCGAGTACTGATTCAGTCGCTGAATTTAGCCTTTGAGTGGGATGGCAGTTTTTTTCTTCTTTCAGTATGTGAGTATTGAGTCAGGCGATGAATTTAGTCTTCACTGGTGAGTGGGATGAGGGATGACAAATTACAATATCATTCTATAACATGTTTAGTTATTGACAGCATTAGATCTTAATTTAGTGAATTCAAAATTCAAACAAGGGTCAAATAAAATGGATTTCTTTTGCATGATGGTTCAGTCAAGAAAAAAAAGTTCTAATTCTAACCAAGAAGAGCGTCATGAGCCACTGCTGCTTCGCCGATGTCCCTGTCGGTGCGCTCTGGGAGGAGGAGATGCTCCATGGGAACGACAAACAACCATGGGCTGGCCCCGGTGTCCTACATGGCTGAGCTTGAGTTCTGCAACATCTCCGCCCACGACGGCACGACGCGAGATAATGGAACCTCAGCCTTGAGTGCAGGTACATCACCAAGTTTACACCTGCCCAATATACTGGTGGTGTTCAGAGCACAAGGGCTTCATCTGGCCCTGAATGTGTTTGCCAAAAAGACCAACCAGATGTTTGTGATCCTGAGGTCCTCTCTTCTGAACATGTCTGAAAAGCAACTGTAGCCAGCACCATCTCAAGCTCAAATGTTCAGTGCACAAGGTATGCACAGGCTAGTCAGTGGACAAGGTATCCACAGGCTAGGGGTTGACCATCACATTGAAACACAGAACCGGAGTATTTTGCTGTTGAAACCAGATGCAACTGGAGGTGGAACTTCTGAACTGAAGAATGATGTAGACGGACACAGCCAGCAGGGTGGGGTTGCTGTGGCTGGGGGCACATTACTACTGTAGTGGAGGAAGGTTCAGGTGACAATGCAGAAATCCAGAGCCATGAACCTGAATCAAATCAGCGAAGCCACAAGCCAGCATGTGTTAATTGACTCATTTGAGAAAGTTCCTAGCGTTGAGCATGTTGAGTCTTCGCTGAGCAATCTATCGGTACAGATGATCATATGCTTCAACTTGGTAAGGTGATTTCCACTCAGAGATGCCTGATGATATCCAAGCTCAGCTACAACCTGACTACATCTGATGATGGGTTTTGTTGCTATAGCATGTCTGTTAAAAGTCGTTAAATGAAGCTGATTCCGCTGCTGCTGCTAGTGGAGCATGGGGTTTTGCATTTGGTGTGGACCCAGAGTTGGTGCTAGCACTTTAGATCTCTATGGAAGAAGAGAGAGCAAGGCAAGAAGCTTCTGCCATACAAGTCAAAGAAGAATCGTCCAAAATTGAGAATGAAGGCCAATCTTCGACCTCAAGCGGTGATGCAGAACCTGAACCAAATTCATATATTGAAGATAAACGATTTCTGCATAAGGACGAGGGTTCTATGAGCTGGTGTTACACTTGTCTATCGAAGCACCGATGGTCACCTCCAGTTCATCGAGATCCAAGAGGTGTGCCTGCTGCAGTTGTGAGGCGCTGGAAAGACAAGGAGTTTCCTTGCTCTAGTTGAAGACGACACAGAGTTGGAGTGGCAGTGCAGTGGTGAAGCTACTGCAGGGTGGTGGTGTTTGAGTTTGCTCATGCTGCCAATATGGCTACCTTCAGCTTGGTGGAATTCTGTACCAAAGTGAGGTGCCGTGGCATAGCTTCTTCTCATCCCGACCGTTCAGATCCCTCCGCCACCACCATCTCCAGTTGTGTTGGTTTTTGAAGGTTCACCACAGTTGAGGTGGAAGCCTGAACAGCTCCATGGCTGCCTCAAGAGTGTGAAGTTCAAAGGTTTCAACTCAGCAAAGAGCTTGTTGAGCTGACACTAGAAAGGGGCGCGGCTTTGCCGCTCATGGCCATTGGCCATTGTTTATTTATTTTTTGTTGTAGTTAGGTATATGAATATGAATAATGGTAGGTAGCTAAATTATTGTTTATACAATGTATTAGTGTTTTCATTTGTGTTATTTTAAAATTATCATTTATGGATGATTGTTCATGTTAACAGCGGAGTTTTCATGTTGACGTCTATATTTTTCGTAGTCCTATAAAAATCAACTATAAATTCCTTCGTAAATTAATTTTATTAATTGAGCATGGAGGCTTTGCCGCGCATGGTCATTGGCCTTTTTTTCGTTGTAGTTAGGTATATGAATATGAGTACTTGTAGTTACCTAAATTATTGTTTATGCAATGTATTAGTGTTTCTATTCGTGTTATTTTAAAATTATCATTTGTGGATGATTGTACATGTTAATCGCGGAGTTTTTATTTTGTTGTCTATATTTTTCGAGTCCCATAAAAATCGACCGTAAACTCCTCCTTAAATTAATTTATCAATTGAGCATGGAATAATAATTTCTTGAAACATTTTATTTTTTAATAGGTTGCAAATATCACGAAGTATTCATGAAATAAGTTTTATAATGTTTGGATTAATATTTTAATATGTAGGAATCATGGAAGTTTTATTTGTTAATTAAAAGAGGTTATTCTAAACAATATGTTGATGCCTTTGCTGTACAAATTTGTTTGACTAATTTTATGTTAATAAGTATGCATGTTTATGATACATAATTAGTATTATTGTATAGATCTTTGAATCTGTTTTTATAATAAATTTACTTATAGGGACAAATATTGTACATATTTTTTACAAGTTCAGTCAATATTACGGAACAAAAATGAAAAATGATAAATATTTAGGAAAATATTTAGAAACAGAGGGAGTATGAAATATCGCCTCCTCTATTTTGTTTTATCAGATGCGCAAATATTTTGGGATACAGGGAGGACGAAATATTGCCTGCTCTATTTTGTTCTATCGGCTAGCCTACAAAGGGAGTGGTCCGAAGTTAAAAAATAATAAAAAAAGGGGTTGGTCTCTGAAGTCTCCGGTGCACTTTGTAAAATATCAGGGCCTTGTTTAGATCCGGATTCGGGGTCCGGATTCGGGGCTTACAGTGTTTCTGTCGGAACACTGTAGCATCTTTTGTTTTTTAGTGCAAAAAATTGTCCAAATTTTAAATAATTAGTCTCAAAATGTTCGTCTCGCAAAGTACAATAAAACTGTGCAATTAGTTTTTAATTTCATCTACATTTAGTACTCCATACATTCTGGAACATTTTGATGTGATGGGGAATAGGAATTCTGCATAGTGAAATTTGGGGGGTGAATTCTGGAACTAAACAAGGCCCAGGTCACTCGTGACTTGAATTTGTGGCTGAGCACACACGCGATTGTTTCAAAGCAGTATGGCTGAGGACACCGCATGCAATAACTGCTCTGTTTTTTCCACCAACCTGCACGGCACCTCTTCATCCACTCCCACATTTCTCAACTTCTCCATGCACCTGCACAGCACAGCAGGACTATTTAAAATGCTTACTTTTTAGTAGTACTAGCATCGTGCCCGTGCGTTGCTACGGGATAACTAAACTCTATACTAAAAAGACACGGATCGCACGGTAAGATAATAATACTGTAAAATTAATCATTTGATCCAAAAGGTAAAGTTCGTGAAATTAACGAAGTCACGAAAAACATGGTGTATAGGCTCACAAACTCTACTGTGTATAGACCTTCCCATGATACGGGTAAGATAATATTTTATATCGGTAGAAAGAAATCTTTGACACCATTTCTTTCATGTGCCAAATCCACGAATAAGTTTCACCCTATCTCCATACCATCATGTACATTGGTTCGAGTACATGGGTAATACTATTTCTTGAAAAACTCTTACAAAATGTTAAAATAAAGTATGTTATACTCACCATATACATATGTGTAGCTTTAGGTATATTTCACGTAGATATATATTGTACAATAGGTATACACTTGAGTGTCTGTGGCAAAAGATTCACTGTCAGCAATATATAGGAAGAGTTAAATTATAGGTGCTATTATTAGAAGTGACGATGCCATTAATATCATTGTAATGTTTGTTTCTTGGATGAATTTTTATTTGAAGATATCATCATTCAATTGAGGAATTTGTTCGTTCATTCCGGCCATGTGCTGCGAGTTAATTTCAAGAACTTGTCTACAATGATCAATTTCTTATTGCATCCTTCGCTTCCAGGTAACAATCAAGATACAATTAAATTCCGGAAATGACAACAAATCAATTAGTTTTCAAAACTATATAGTTCCCACGTGTCCTCATCCATGTTTAGTAAATGGTTGCTACCAAAAAATAAAACGTCGGCCTACTATTGCTAGAAATCTATAAATCCGCATGTTAGATGTGTTCGTCCTCGGTACCCTTATTTTTAATAAGTGGTACATGTTCGATGTCGCGATGATATTGTAAAAGCATATATGTACAACATACAAATTTGTAGGAGTGATAATTTTTATAAGAGTGTCAAATGTCATGGCAGGAAGCAGAATTGAGTGGATATAATCAATATCAAGTTACAAGAAGCAGGAAATATACGGAGATTTTGAGTTTCATTAAAGCTGCAATTCACAAACAGTGAGTACCGTGTTGCCAACAGCAAGGCCACACTTCAGATAGACACAGGTAGGTAACGAACAGACCTTCAGAATACACCGCTTCTGGTAGCAATTTTTGCAAGCCATATACATGCCCTAATGAACTTCAGCATGCAAGAACTTGCTCCTACAAGTACTTCAGCATGAAAACTGTACTCTCTGTTTCTCATACATATCAAAGCACAAAGAACTACAAAGCGCAATATAATTGGATCATATCTAAATACAAAAATCACATAGAAGGGGTGGGTGCGCCGACGACGATATGATGACCGATGAAGACCGAGTCGGTGGCAACGGAGACCTCATGGCCTGGCGTGACAGAGCACGAGGCACTCCAAAGCCGGAGCCTACTCTCCGGCGTCGGCGGGGTCAACGAATGCGTGGCGACCGGGTCGATGGTCGGCGGCTCGGAGCAGGGACGTCTCGGAGTGGCGTCCTCTCTTCGTGTGCGGTGTGGTCGTTGAACCACGATGCGGAGAGCCCCGCCACTACGCCCATGGCGAGGCGGGAAGAACGGGAAAGGCCCCGACCGTGTGGGTGCCAATGTCGTCGCAATGACGTGCGGGGCTGGCGGCGGTGTGGCTGTGTGGGAGGATTGGGAGGGATGCTTTTTTTTACTAAAAAATTGGAAGAGAGGAAATCATGAAACTTTTAAGAAATTGAGAGATTTCGGTGCCGTTGATTTCTGGAGCGTAGTGCGTGGAGGAAAGGGGTGGCTGGACGCATGGGGAGGGTTTCGCATGAGACAACAAATGGAAGTACCGTTTGCATAAAAAAAATGTCTATTTTTAGTCTTTTTTATTAGTTGTAGGAGGGATGAGAGATATATTTTTCTTGCCTTTTAATTCTTGTGGTTTTTTTCTTTTTCTTTTCTTTACGAGCTCGGGCGGAGGGTGTTGAAGGTGCGCGTCGGGGATGGGATCACATGCATGGGTGAGTTTTTTCTTTCCTTTTTTATTACCGGCATTTTTCTTTCCTCTTAATTGCCGTGATTTTTTCATTCTTTTTTTTTTGCCAAGCCTCGATATATTTTTTTTGTTTCCGATTAATTACCATGATTTTTCTTTCTTCTTTTTGTCGAGCACGGCGGAGGCCGTTGATCGCTAACGTAGGTGGGGATGGGGATCGCATGCATGGGTTGGGGTTTTTTCTTTTTCATTTTTTATTACCGACATTTTTTACTTTCCTTTTAGTTACCGTGAACTTTTCTTTCCTTTTCCTCCGAGCCCAGGCGGAGGTTGTTTTGACGGCATGCGTGGGGATGGGATCTTTCCTTTCTTATTACCAACATTTTTTTTTTCTTTCCTCTTAATTACCAAAAAAGTGTCCCTCTTTGTTCTATCCTAATTGCAGGTTTACTGTCTTCTTCTCTTTTTTTTTTTTTTTTGCATGCGACGATCAATTCGATTGCATGTTTCCTTTCCTTTTTTTTTTGGCATGCCACGATAGGGGATTGCATGTTTCCTCTTTTTTTGGGCATGCCACGATAGGCGGACGTAATCAATTTTGGAGAAAGTAATTGTTTCGCATGGTCCGTGTAGGCGAGACGGAAAAAAATTACCGCACCAAAAAGTGTCCATTCTTTGTGCTTTTTATTTGTGGGAGACTTGTACGTGTACAATCTCCGGT